>CM050512.1:87778891-88173891 GCA_027563665.1 Antrozous pallidus
TTCCCCATCCAGCCCTTTTGTGTCCCCCTCACGCCCATCCCAGGCTGTCCAGAGAGCGGGAAGGTGGTGAGGGCGGGCGGAGGCCACACACCTGGGGTGCGCCAGAAACAGTGCTGGGCAGGGGGGCCAGTGGGAGGCCACTGTCCTCAGGAGGCCTCTGGGAAGAGGCTCTGGACAGAGAAGACCCAGGGCCTCCGACAAGGCTGTGTGTGATGGGCCAGAGCGCAGGGCTGTGGAGGGAGGAAAGGGTGCGCCAGAAAAGTGTGGGGGACCCCCCCTCGCCCCGAACCTTATACTTCCCAGACCTGCAGACAGTCCAGGTGTTGTTGCTTCAGCCTGGGAAGGGCCTGCAGGGCACTGTCTCACCCCCCGCTCTCCGAGACACTGACCGGGGAGCCCGGTGGGGTCAGTGTCCTTCCCAGGGGGACGCCAGCAGCGTGCTGGGTGCCCCCGGAAGCTCAGCTTCCCTGACTCTTCACCCTCTGTGCCCAGAGAGGAGGAGCCCCACTGGGAAGACTGGCCCTGGTCCTGAAGGGAGGACACGGCACCTCATGTCTGGCCTTGGAGCCACACATCCTGAGAACACACAGCGCCCCAACTTCAGACTGAGCCCTGCTAGTCTGAGGTGTCCACGTGGGACCCTGTGGAAGTCCATGTGCCAGAGAGAAAATCCATTCCTCCCTGGACTGTCTTGTTCACTGTCTGGTTGTCACAGAGGAACTCAGGCAAGTGAGCCATGTCCATAAGGCTGGTCGCATCGGACAGAGTGGATGCAGGACGGGTTTTCACCGGAGGCCCTGGAGCCCGCAGGCCGGCTCAGGAAGTCAGGGGCAGCTCCAGGTTTCTGAGCATCAACCACTTGCTGAACCGAGGACAAGAAAGGGGGCAGAGGGGCAGGCAGGAGGGCTGGAGGGCTGGAGGGGAGGCAAGAACCCCTGTCAGTCATGTTACACTTGGGGTGTCTGTGGGACAGCCAAGTCGAGACAGATGTCAGGCACACTGGGTGTCGGAACTCAGAGGGGAGGTTAGACGGGACATGAGAGAAGTCGCTGACAGAAACCAAAAATGGTGATGCTGCCGTCAAGTGTTCAGAAAGCACTGGGGACACTGAGGCCGCCTGCAAAGTGCAACAACGCAGGTCAAGGTGGGAGCCGAGGCCAAGGTAGGAGGTGTGCAGTGTAAGCCCGTGTGGGCAGCGACCTTTCACCTGTCAGTGCCCCACTGGGGCCCCACTGGGGAGCCTCCCAGACCCCAGGTGGAGCTGATCGGAGCATCCAGCATGCTTTGCTGTATTGTAGACTTCTTTTGAAGGAAAAATACATATCAGAAACCATAAAAAATATGTTCCCAAACTCACATGGCACTAAAGTTTGAAGAACACTAAGACTCTAAAGCCTTAGCTTACAGAAAGTAGCCCCCTCATCCACCGGGAATATGTTCCCAAGACCTGAAACCACAGATAGTACCAAACCCCATATTTACATATTTCCTATACATACATACCCACGATAAAGTTTAATTTATAAATTAGGCACAATAAGAGGTTAAAAATAACTAATAATTGAATAGAACAATTATAATAATATGCTGCAATAGAAGTCATATGAATGTGGTCTCTCTCAAAATATCTTTTGAATTGTTTATTCTGGAATTTTCCATTTAATATTTTTGGACCACAGTTGGCCGAGGTAAGTGAAACCTCAGAACCACTATATGGGGGTTACTTCTATAATTGCAAAGGATTACTGCAGGAGGTATTTTTCATTGAAACTGATAAAGTAATCTTTTTTAAATTAATTTGCGAGACAGACAGAAAGACGGCGAGAAACACTGATTTGTTGTGCACTTACTTATGCATTTCATGCATTGATTACTCCTTGTATGTGCTCTGACCAGAGATCAAACCTGCGACTTTGGCTTATCAGGATGACGGTCTGACCAACTGAGCTACGTGGCCAGGGTGATAAAATGATCCTTAAAATTATCATTGAAATGAAAACTAAAAATGTCAGTTCTCAAGGAATTTGATCTCTGCAAATACATCCTCAGGCACTGTTTTGAGAGCCATCACCAGAAACAAGCACCCACACAGAAGCCCCCCTTCTGCCCCCCAGGGTATATGGCCCAGCACAGCACAAGCTGTTAACAGATTTTTTTTTTTACTGTATAAATAAAGAAAGGGAGGGTTTGTGGAGTCAATGGCAAAGTATCCATTCCGAAAGTGCCTCTCTCTGAAGGCTGTGAAGTGGTTGTGCGGGGAACAGGGGAGCCGCCGGAAGGCAGGGAGGGGACGAGCCCAGGGAAGGTTTGTTGGTCCCCCAATTCCTGCTCTGGGCCCTCTCACACCCGCAGTCTAGGGTGGGTCAGCGGGGACCTGGAGGGTGGAAGGAGCCTGGGCAGAGGTGGCTCCGTCTGAAATCTCAGCCCTTGCTCCCGTCACTCATTTCTTAGGCAAGGGAAGCAGGACTGGCTCAGAGCCTCCTATGCCCAAACACAGGGAGCACCATTGCCTGTGAGAAGATGGTGATGTCCTTGTTTTAAAGCCAAGGAAACGAAGGTACAGAGAGCATGCATGACTTGTCCAGATCAGGCAGCTGGGGGCACAGGGCCTCCTGAGCCCTTCCCGCAGCTGAAGGGGAGTTCCCTCCCCAAGGTCACAGTCCTCCCAGAGGCACAGCTGGGAAAGGAGCCCAGGGAAGCCTCCAGCCCCTTCCACCCACTGTCAGCTGCTGTCGCCCTGCTGGGGGTCCCTATCAGGGTCCCTCGCTTCTGCTTTCCTATCTGGGGCAGCCCCTGGATGAGGGTGGGGACAAGAGAAACAGAGCCCCCCAAATCCTCAGTGGGTTATGATCTCCTAGGAATCAACAGGATGGGGGCGGTGAGCTCAGCATCCCCACCCCGCCCCAGTGGTCACACAGCAACTGCGGCCATGGGATTGGAGTGAGGGGAAAGAAAACCCCAACACCCCGCTTTCCACCCCAGGCCCCAACTTCTCTGTGTTTGTTTATTTACCTTGGAAAAGGCCCCGTGGCCTCGGCAGGAAATGGGCCAATTCCAGGAGGCTCGGCCGGGCTGGGGAACAAGGAGCCACATTGTGCTCCACGCCGGGCGCTCCCCAACCTGGGCCTGCCGCAGAGCCCAAAGAGGGGGATCTGCGTGGGGGCCCAGGCAGGAAGGAGGCGTGGGGCTGAGGGGTAGCCAGCAGTCCCAGCCAGCCTGCCTATGAAAGGGCTTCTGTGCGGGGGCAGTGGGAGTGGATGAGGCAGGGACACAGCGGGGGTTGGCCCCTCATGGCAGTCTCGAGCCCACCTGGCCCTGCCCTGCCAGCCCAGGAGTCTCCTGGTCCTGCCCCCCCCTCCCAGCTTCTTGTGGGCAGATGCCACCTCTCAGGGGTGGAACACCCTGCCCTCATCCTCCCCTCCCGGGTTCCAGCTCCTGACAGGCAGCTCACCTGACCTCAGCCTCCCTGCCCGGGAGGGCCTGAGGCTGACGAGTCCTGTGGTCAGAGCCCGGCCCTGGTGACGAGGCCCAGGCTGGCATGAGGCTCGATGTCATCATGGTGGTACTTGGGGAGGGCTGTCCCCTCTCCAACCCTGGATCTTCCTTACCAACATGCTGGTGTCCACACAGGCTGATCATTCATTCATTCATTCATTCACTCACTCATTCATTACCTGGCTCCCTGTTGGACACACACTCCCTTCCTCTCTATTGCTGTCACTCTGCGTTAAGGCAACAGTGTCCAAATGCCGCTCCTCTGTTCCCAGAGTGCTGCTTGAGAAATGCAGGACTGTTTACGTCACTCCTGTGTCTACAGGAACGCAGGACTTCCTACTCTCTCTGGGTAAAACACGCGCAGATCCTGTGAGCTCAGCCCCAACTGCCTTCAGTCCCAGAACCAGTGACCAGGTGATAAAATCCAGGTAAGGGTACCTGGGGGGAAGGGGAGTCAGAAGTGAGATGGATTTCTCCACCTAGCACTTAGGAGGGGCTTTAGGATGGACAGATCCTTCTAGACGGAAGAAAGGCCAAGGGTCTCGGAATTGGGATGAAGACCTGGGAAAAGACACGTGCACAGCCGTCACTGGCTGGAGCCTCTCCAGCAGGCGTGTCTAACTCGCAGCCCGAGGGCGGCATGCTCCGTTTAAACGCAGCCCGCCAGGCGTGGATGTGATATGCTTGCTCTAGGTCAGTGGTCTGCAAACCATGGCTCGAGAGCCACATGCAGCTCGAGGGCCGTGGTTTGTTGCTCTGTTGACTAATGAGTTTGCCAACAACTGCTCTAGGTCATCCCCTTCCACCCCACTCAGGGCTTCACTCTCTGCCCCACCCCTGCTTTCCTCACAGCTGGACTTAATCACACAGTGTCCACTTGGTGTCCCCCGCCCCCACCCGATCACAGTCCCACCGCAGCACCCGGTCTGTCTCCTTCCCTGTGGAGGAGGTGCTCAGTAAATGGGATGCGATGAAGGAAGCAGGAAAGGAAGGGACTAGAATTAAAAGGGAGATGAACTGCTAATTAGGGCGAGGGGTTGTCCAATAAAGCCAATAAGTAGGTTTTTTTAATGTATATGTTAAAAAATTGACAAATCAGTTTACCTGATTTTATGTATGTAGGCATGTTCGTGTAAGTAACATTAGGTGTGTATGAAAAGTTTAATTTCACAGAAAAGTTTTCTATATGTATTACAGTAATTTTACGTTTACACTGAATAGGTCCAGTAGATGTGTTGGCCTGCATGCGTTAAACCTGCTGCCGAAAGCATGCCATTCGTCACGCGCTGATCATTAGCTGAACATTGTTTACAAGCAGCAACCCTTGGATTTAAATATGTAAACTATAGTTATAATATGTAATATTTATTTATGTCAGTGAAACTACTACTGTTTTTTTTTTTCCAACATATGGCCTATTTGTTAAAAATAACAAAAAAAGCCCTGTTTGTTTAATTATAAGCAAATCTTGGTTAAAAGCTTTTTAAAATTAACAGGGTGTTAATTTTCATAGATGACATACAGACCAGAAATTTTGTCCCATTAAATCCAAAGTCCGTTAAATCGAGGTCAGCACAATCAAGAGTTTACTATATCGTAAAGATGTCAGTTCTCCCCAAGTTAATCTATAACTTCAATCAATTAATCTCTAAATCCAATAGAATTATTCATAAAACTACATGACAAAGTTCATCCAGAAGAGAAAACTGGAAAGAAGAGCCAAAACAACGATAAAAATAAAGAGCAAAGGGGGGAGCCCGCCCTCCCAGCTATGGAAGCAAAAACTGCAGATTCACAGTAACTCACCGAGTGGCCTGCCTCCGCCCTCAGCCAGAGCTCCTCCCGCCTGACCATCGAATCCTCCGCGAACCCCACTTCACAACTCAGGAAACTGAGTCAAGGAATGGCTCCAGGCTAGCCTGACGTGGCCCAGGCCCTGTTCTAAGCACTTGGCATCTGGTCTCCTAACAACCCTGTGCAGTAGGTACTATTACTAATTCAGTCCAGCTCAATGCATTAATACCCACATCCTGCCTAACAATTCTGATGTTCATCTCTTTGCATGACACCGCTGTAAAAAGAAGGTGGACCGAGCTTTTAAATGGGTCCAAAACTCATCAAGTGAAAACAAGTTATAGAATTATACCCATATCATGTAAGAGAAACAAACAAAACAAAACAAAAAGAAACGCGCGTGTATCGGGTGTATGTGTGTATAGAGGGATGTAAGTGCGAAGAAAAGTGTCTGACAGAAAACCAAATGAGGCCCTTAGCACCACCTCGGCAGAAAGGAAAGGAACGGGGACTTTATTCTTTACCTCAGATACTTCGTGCACCTTTTTCTTCTATTTTTAAAATATATGTGTATATATTTTATTGATTTTTTAGAGGGAGAGGGATAGAGAGATGGAAGCACTGATGAAAGAGAAACATCGATTGGCTGCCTTCTGCACATCCCCGCTGGGGACTGCAACCCAGGCATGTGCCCCACTCAGAAACTGAACCGAGGACTCTTGGTTCATGGGCTGTAATGCTCAGCCACCGAGCAACACTGGCCAGGCACCTTTTCCTTCTTAAATAGCAAAATGTAGCACACAGAAAAGTGCCCAAAACTTATGTGTTCGCGTTAAAACATCAAATGAACACTCGTGTGGCCCCTACCCAGTCAAAAAGTAGGACACGGTCAGCCCTCAGAAGCCACCCTTCTGAAACCTAACCCATTCCCCGCCCCCCACCCTGACTGCCACATCCTGCCCAACAATTTTGATGTTCATCTCTTTGCATTTCTTGAACGTTTATCATAAATGTCAATCTAGTTTAATCTAAACTTTATATAAATGAACAGTCTGTAGTCTGTTAGGCCTGGATTCTCTCACTCAACCTTATGATTTAAAGACTCACCAAGTTGATGTACATAACTGTCATTCGTGCATTTTCATTGCTCCAGAGATTCTTACTCTGTGTACTTAAAAAAAAAATTTTTGTAACGAACAAGAACAGGATGATGTAAGAAAGGCAAGGCGCCCTAGCCGGTTTGGCTCAGTGGATAGAGCGTCAGCCTGCGGACTGAAGGGTCTCGGTTCGATTCTGGTCAAGAGCACATGCCCAGGTTGCAGGCTTGGTCCCCAGCGCGGGAGGGGGGATGCAGGAGGCAGCCAATCAATGATTCTCTCTCATCATTGATGTTTCTATCTCTCTTCCCTCTCCCTTCCTCTCTGAAATCAATAAAAATATCTTTTTAATTAAAAAAATTGGAAAGGTCCAGATGCCAGCAGATTTTCTGTCTGCTGGGAGCCCATCTCTGGTTCCTAGATGGCCCTCTGCTCCCTCTGTCTTTCACGGTGAAAGGCTAAGAGCTCTCCGCAGTCTTTAAACAAAAATAAAGGCACTGCCGAGACCGGTTTGGCTCAGTGGATAGAGCATCGGACTGCGGACTGAAGGGTCCCGGGTTCGATTCTGGCAAGGGCATGTACCTTGGCTGCAGGCACATCCCCAGTAGGGGGCGTGCAAGAGGCAGCTAATCGATGTCTCTCATCGATGTTTCTGACTTTCTATCCCTCTCCCTTCTGCTCTGTAAAAAATCAATAAAATATATTCTAAAAATAAATAAATAAATAAAGGCACTAATCCCATTCCCGAGGGCTCCACCCTCCTGACCAAATCATCCCCCAAAGGCCCACTTCCTAATGCTGTCATGGTGAGGCTTAAGCTTCGACATGGGAATTTTATTTGGGGGCAGGGTACAAGCCCCAAATGGAAGCAAGCCAAATAAATGTCCATCATCAGGAGAATGAAAAAAGAAACTGTCTGTGCCCTACAATGGAGCACTACTCAGCCGTGAGAACGACCAAGTACAGCTCCATGCCAACAGCAGAGATGAGTTACACAAATAATATGCTAAGCAGAAAAAGTCAGCAGAAAAGAGCAAATGCTGTGTGACTCCATTTATACCACATTTAAGAACAGGTGCAGCTCAGCTGAGATGGGGCAGTAAGAACAGCACAACATGTTGCTGGAAGGGATGGGCAGGCTCCGTGTCTAAAGGGGGAGGGGGTTATACTGGGGTGTTCACTTTGTTAATAATTTATCAAGCTTGATGCTCAAGAGTTATGCATTTTAATGTAAATTATATCTCATTTTTTAAAAACTATAAATACATATATTACTTGAATTACAGAATTAACTGTAAATAAGTAAAAGCCTCCCAATTTCATTCACTCGTAAGTAGGCATACGTGTTCATGTCTATGAAGGTCTAGAGAGACACACTGCCCACATCAACGGAGTCCCCTTGCAGAGAGGGAGAAGGTGGGTGCTCAAAGAGGGTGGATTTTCACTTTTATTACTTAAACCCACGAATAGTGTAGAGTTGGCACAGGGCATATTGGTTGCTATTTAAAGTATATATGGTTATAACTATTCATATATATATATATATATTATAATATACACATTTCCCCTATCTTTCAGGTAACTTGTGGATACTGTCCTAATAGAACTTTCCTTGTTTTGAGGCAGACCATTCAGAGACTCAATTGTCCACTTCTTCGTACGTTTTGAAGTGCTGCTCAGAAAGTGCGTGTGCCATGGATCGGAACAAGTGGTAATCTGAAGGAGCAAGGTCTGGTGAATACAGCGGGTGGGTTAATACCTCCCAGGCAAGATCTTTTAATGTGCCTTTAACTGTTTTTGAAGTGTGTGATGGAGCGTCATCATGAAGCAAAATTACTTTGTCGTGTCTTCTGGCCCATTCTGGTCATTTCACAATGAAAGCGTGGTTCAAATTGATTATTTGCTGTCAGTAGCGATCAGTATTAATGGTTTCACCTGGTTTTAGAAGCTCATAATACACCACACCTTCCTGATCCCACCAACACAGAGCACACTCTCTCTCTCTTTTTGTATTAATAACATTTTTTTCACTTATTTGCCATACTGACAGTGCAAATACAAATTTGGTCTAAATGTATAGACTCTCAAGCAACAATGTACAGCTTTTCTTTGTCCTCCATGCTAAGAGATGTAAAAGTTTAAGGGTCAAACAATACCAAATGTACAGGCTTCGAAAACTATCTACGTCAGGGCATTCACTATTTTAGCTAAGATACATTTGGAACACTGACAAGTGATCACTTACGTACAATGTGAAGTAAAATTTTGAAAAATAAAACTTCAGTGGAACAATCCTGAAGAATATACCAGAGGAACAATAGGTTACCAGTTTAAGGTGTCAATCAATTTGTTTCAGCCAGGTTGAGTCCATGTTCTAAAATCTAAAACTTAGTGATCTTTCCATAATCCAAGAGCTTCCTCTCACATCAGTATCTATGTTATGAAGTAAAGGAGACTTAGGTGAAATGTTTTTATTTATCACAATTTTAAGTCGCTAAGGCAATAACCTTACGCATGAATATTTCCCAGACTTCCATGATGCTGTTGAGGCGGGGGGCGGGGCCGCAGCAAGGCGCGGGACAGGAGGCACAAATTTTGTGTACTGGGGAGCAGGGGTGATCCCTCAGCCCAACCTGCCCCCTCACACTTACCGGGAGCCCTTAGGGATGTCTTACAGACCCCTCACCCCTGGCCGAAGTTTTAGGCCTTGGGCACCCAGCCATCACCCTGCAATGGGGATGATGGCTGGCTCTGCCCCAGTCACCTCGGCCCTGCCCACCCAGCCCTGGCCTTAGCCCTGGCTGCTGGCAACCACCCAGCGACTGCCCAGCCCCAGGGATCCCATGCGTGCCGGAAGCCTTGGTCCCGCCCCTCAGCCCAGATCTTAGCCCCAGTGGCGACCGCTCATCCCCCAGGAGCACCCCGCACTTGGCCGCCGCACGCGCCAGCCTCCCGTCCCACACACCACGCGGCCTCCTGTCCCGAGGCCTCTCGTCCTGAGCACCGAGGCCCCACCCCCCTGGCCTCACGCATGCACCGAGGCCCCACGCCCTGCCAGCCTCCTGTGCACCATGGCCCTGCCCCCCATTGGCCTCCCATGCGCTGTGGCCCTGCCCCCTCTCCCGATTGGCTGGTAGTGTAGTGAAGGTATGGTCAAATTTGCATATTACTCTTTTATTAGATAGGCTTAATATATTCATACAATGTAATGTAACCATAAAATATAGCTCATATAGTCATAAAATTTAATTTTTTAATATTTTGTTTTAGTGGAGAAAGGGGCCAGGGAAGCAAAAGTTTCTAAAGACCAGGAAAGTAAAAATTCAGCCCTGATGACAATGGGGCTTCAAATGACACCTTGAGACAAGTTTACCCAGAGTCCTGGAAAGGCTGACGGGTGCAGGGGCATGTGTGTGTGTGTGTGTGTGTGTGTGTGTGTGTGTGTGTGTGTTTGTGTGTGTGTCTGAGAGACAGAGAGGAGAGGGAGGTCAGGTGTGAAGGGACAGCTCTGAGACGTCACTGCAGGTCCTTAGCTTCCCTGGAACACTGGCTCCACCAGGTCCTTTACCTGCTGGGAAACGGCAGCCCAGCGACACCCAGCTTAGTGAAGATGCCAGCTGCAGGGCACAGTTTCAGTCCAGGCACTGAATCCAAAAGCAGTGTTCTGCTCATCCGGGACATTGCTTCCCAGGGCTGAACGCCTAAAGAAAGCCATGAGGTTGTCCCCGTGTGAGTGGGGACCTGCAGAAAGGTAGTACTTGCAACAGAACAGGACCTACTGGGCGAGGGGGGACCTTCTGCCCTTCACATGGGATAACTCCCCCTTCCCCACCATCCTTGGGAAAAGCCAGGGCTGGGATAAGCCAAGATGGAGGGACATGCTCCCTGCCTATAGGAGCTCCTGGGGCAGGTCTTCGTGGGAAGGAGACAAGATTTCAGACACGCGGACCAGGCCATGGAAGCAAGCAGACCTGCCGGGTGCGATGACCAGAGGAGGAGAATTAGCAGGGAGGGCACAGGCCTAGTGTCAGGAGGCCTGGGGTTCAGCTCTACCCGTCAGCCTCAGTCTCCTCGTGTAAAGTGGGGGCAATCAAAGTCCTGGGTGTGAAAGGGCCTCTCAGGACACACGGACCCCGGACGGACTGTAATCTGAAAGGGCTGATGGGAGAAGGGGAGGTGGTCTGTGCTGTGGAGAGCTGGGGACCCCTCCCTGGATATGGTGGGGCTTGGGCAGTGTTCACACCTGCCGGCTGGCTGAGCGGGGACTAGTCTGGGGTGCTAAAGGTCATGCCTCCTCCCCTCTGACAGGCTTGTTGGCCTTCGGCCCTCACACCTTGAGAGGCCAGCGTGGCTGAGATCCAGGCTCCTGGTTGGCTGCAGCGGCAGGGCTGGGCAGGCAGGAGAGTGGCTCAGAACACACTAGGGACCCTCCACCTGGAGCCTCCTCAGGTGTGTGTTGGAGGGGGTGGATGGCAGGAGGAGGGTTTGGGGGGGATGAGAACCAGCTTGCCTAGAAGGCAAGTGACTTTCCCTGAGAGAAGCCACAGAAGGAGCCCCACGGGGAGCCAGCAGCCTCAGGGCGGGTGGGGTCCCAGGTCTTGGTGAGGCGGCTCTCCAGGCTGCCTTCTTAGGGGGCAACGTGAGGCCTCTCTGGGCCGGGCAGGGTGGTGGGAGGGCAGCGGGGCCCACGCTGGGGCCTCTTTCCTCCTCGCTCGGCAGCTGAGGTTGTTTTTCCCCTCGGCCACTGCCGAATTTCCCTTCGAGCTGGATCAATAAGCGGCAGGTCCAACGTCAACGAAACAGGAGCTGGAGCTGCTGCACAAAAGCTGCTTTCAGCAGGGGCAGGCGCCTCGGGGCGTCCCGGCCGCAGGGTGGCCACAGCGGCCCTGCGGGACTGGGGCTGGACACAGATGGGGGCTCTCTGGAGGTGGGGTACCCCTTGCCCCCTCATATGCAGTCACCGCGTCCCTTCCCAGCAGTCTCGCCCCCCCCCCCCGCCCCCCACCGCAGCGGCTGCTCTGAGGGGCCTGCTTGCTGCTGTTCGCTCTGCCCTCCTTCCCTCTCTGCTCTTAAAGCACCTCCTTCTCCAGGACTCACAAACTTGTCCCTTCTACTGGTCCCAGCTGACCCCCAAAAGAGACCACGGAAAACACTCCCTCTTTAAAACCGTCCATGCTCCCCATTGGCCAAGGGAAAGTCCTGGCTCTCCAGCCTCATTAGGGCCCGGCGGCTGCTTCCATTTTCTCTCGTCGTGCTGTGCCCTCTGTCGGGAGCACTTCCCGCTTTCACCTGGCTCCCCGTTGGGTTTAGGAATCTGCTCTTGTGTCACCCTCTGTGAACCCAGCCCAGGTTCCCTCTCTCAGCACAGATGTCGGCTGACACAGAGTTGTCACTGTTCCGTCTGTGACTCCAGCGGAAGGAGCAGCGGAGGACAGGGCCCCGTCCTGTTCATCTTGTGTCCCCACACCCGGCCCCGTCTGGGCTGTGTGCTGTGCAGGTGCTCAATTAATGTGTGCTGCCCGCAATTCCCATAAGATCACATGGACATTGCATTTATATAAACCAAATGCAAACTGATCTACAGTGATAGCAGTTCAGTGGTCACCTGGGGGGCACGGGGGGAAGAGTGCAGGAAAACTTTCGGGGAGTGAAGAATATATTATTGTTATTTGTTAATCCTGGCGCTATGGCTTGCCTTTAGGCAAGTTGCTTCAACTCTCTCTCTTTTCTTTATTGTTGGAAGAATTACAGATGCCCCCCATTTTCCACCACTGACCTTGTGCTTTAACTCTCTTGGAGCCTGTTTCCTCCTCTAAAAATTAGAATAAATAATAATCACCTCATAAGGTTTTGTGAGGACTGAATGAGATTTAAATTGATACTCAATATATGGTAGTTATTTTTAAGCTCATTTTACCCTATATTGACCAGTTATTATATATACCAGTTATTAACTTTTTAATGTACTACTTCCCAGTAAGATATTTACGTTTTAATTGGAAGATATTCTCTGGATCAATTGTGGTAATAATTTCACAGGTATATCTTATATGTTAAAACTCATCAAATTGTATACTTTAAATATGTGCATGTTTATTTTACATCAATAATGTACCTCAATAATGCTATAAAAATTCACATACTCATCGACCCAGACTCTATATTATAAATAAAAGTACAAGTCCATTCAGGAGTCATATTTACTATTTGGTCCTTCTGTAGAGGACCAAATCGTAAATATGTTCAGCTTTGGGGGCCATATTGTCTCTGTGACAACTCTGTCATTGTAGCTCAAAACCAGTGAGCATGGCTGTGTTTCAATAAACTTCACTTAACCCAGTGAGCTGGATTTGGCTTGTGACCCCAGTTTGCAGAACCCAGTTACAGACGCACATACTCCTGTATCTGCATGGCTGATCTAGATCAGAACAAGCCACTTAAATGTCTATCCAAAGGGGATTAGCCAAATAATTTATAATAAATCCTCACTGTGAAGATCAGAGAGACTATTTTTAAAAAATGGTTGGGCCCTGTGTGTGTTGATAAGGAAAAACATTTATGATAGCAATTTAAAAATACTTTTATTATGAAAAATTTTAAATATACAGAAAAGTTAGCAAAATTTGTAGTGAGAACCTGAATGTCCACCCCCTAGATTCTACCATTAACATTTTACTTATTTTTACCATATATTCATCCATTGATTCATTATTATTAGGTGAAAAAAATGAGGCATGAAATGCACTATATTAATTCCATTTTAGCACAAGTGTTTGTAAAGTCTAGAAAAAAGTATCAAAAGAGATTCCTGAACTTTAAAAAACAAAACAAAACAAAAATAAACCCTCACCCAAAGATATGTGTTTCTTGGTTTCAGAGGAGAGACATAACTGGTTGCCTCCCTCCCGCGGGCACTCTGGCCTGGGGTCAAACCTGCAACCTGTAAAGGCAGTAGCGGAGCTGGGGGGGGAGGGCCGGCCGGCAGAGGCCCGGGGGAGGAGAGTGGCAGCACAGCGGATGTGGTCGGAAGGGCTGCAGGAGTGAGGACTTCAGGGAGACTGGAATGATGGAGGGGGACAGAGGACAGGAAGTATCCCTTCCCACTTATGCAGGGCAACTTGGCTCACAGCCAAGGGCCCCAGGAAGGGCGGTGTCTCCCCCAGGAAAGGGACTCCATTCCCACCTCGCCTGCCCCTCTGGCCCCTTCTGCCCGGTGGAGCAGAAATGGGGGTGGCATTGATGGTAATCTCCCTCTTCCCAGTCCCCTCCGGTCCTCCTCATAGTCTCCCTTTCAGTGAGCGCCTGGGGTATTGTTCCGCCTTTGTAAAGAGGGGGATCGAGTGACAAAGCCGGGTGGGTGGGCAGGAGGCCCAAGAGGCCTCTTCTCTCCCAGGCAGCATCTGTAGGGGGAGGGGCTGTTCCATAACCCCTCCCCACCTCTGGCTTCCCAGGAGCAGCTGTTACCATGGTGACAGGCCTGGCATCCCTGGCTCCTGGGGCGCCCTTCCCATTACACTGCCAGAGGAAGGGCCCCTGATTCCTCTACACTAGGAGCGGGCGGGGGGTTGGTAATGGAGTTGGGGGGTTGGGGCACAAAAAACCTGGTTCCCAAGCCAGTCCTCACAATGGGAAGCCTCCACCAGTCTGAGCTTCCCAACCTGGCTGCCAGCAAAGGGGACAGCACTGGAGCCCCCTCCTCCCACCAGCACCGTAATGCAGGGGCTCCGGAGGCAGGGTCACGCTCCACTATCATCCAAGCAACTGTACCTCCTTAGGGCAAGATACAGAGAAATAAAAGGTCCCCTTGGTCCTTGAGCAGCTGCTAGTACTGAAGCAGAGGGGGGAATGGATGGCGTGTGTGAGTGCACAAGTAGGTGGATGGTGTGTAGACAAGAATCCTGGGCCCACAGGGCAGAGCCCCAGCTCCATCCAGGAGAGGGAGGAGCTGCCCTTGGGAGGTGATGCTGGACAGCCAGAGCAGCAGAGAAGGGCCTCTGAGCTGGGAGATTGGAGGCAAGACAGAGGTAGCACATTGTTTCCTGGGAGGAGTTGGAATGGAGGGGGGTGGGGGGGATTGGCAGGAAATGAAGAGGCAAGTGGGGAAGTTATGCCTTGAAGGGTTTCTGCTGCCATCTCCATGAGCAAGAGCTGTCCCCTGTGTAATGGGAAACTGCCACTGGCATTTTGGCAATGAACCTCTGTTATCCTTGACCAGGTGATCAAAGTCACATCCTTTTTCCAAGGTCCCCTCCTCCTGCACTCCCTCCTGGGGAAGTTCAGTATCTTGCAGCAGCACCTCTCAATGGCTCATGTGAGCCCAGCATACACTGTGCACCGGGCACCGCGCTGGCTGCATCGCCTTGGATGCCCAGGCTCTCCCGTGCCCGTGAAGAACAGGAGGCTGGATGCCCGGCTGCCACAGAGCATCTTTCTTTCCTCCTCCCTGCCTCGTTCTAGCTCAGCTCTTACAGGGGTGAGCACTGATTATAGCCACTGCCTGGCTCCTTCTTGGCCCCCCACCACACGCCAGGCTCTACAGAGGGCGAGCTGGGCAGGAGCCCCTCCTCTGCCGGTGACAGGCAGCCTGATGCAGTGCAAGAGCCGGAACGCCAACCCTGGCCCTTGTGAGTTCTGTAGTCTAGGGAAACAGCTTCAGTGTTCTGAGCTCAATTTCCCATCTGTAAAATGGACTATGAGAGTTTAAAAGGTCACAGTAAAATGCCCGGCGTGGGGCTGCTCGGCTTTCCATAGGTCCTCAGTCAGCCTCCGAGCCCTCCTGCAGGCCACTCCCTTCGTCATTCACCCTCTAAGCATCCCTGACCAGCTGCTAGGGTGACTGAACCTGTGCTGAGCACACATGTTGAATCTGAGTCTGAGCGTCCACGTACTCCTAGGCGGTGAGGGCAGGAGGGATGAGAAGGTGGGCAAAGGAGTGGGACAGCAGTCTCAACGTGAGTCCCAGAGCACCTTGGGTGGTTTGCTGATGCCCTTGGGTTTCACCCACAAAGCTACCCAGGAGCAATGGAGGGTACCTGGCTGAGCAGAGGTAGGAGGACTGAGGTGCTCTGGGACCCTAGGGAGCCCCACAACCCAGCCCCTCAGAAACACCTTCCCAACCTGCAGCAAGGGACCTCAGCCTCAGACCTCATTCACTTATTGTCACCTGTCACCGATAGACTGAGCCATATCCCTAGGGGTTCACAGTCACTGCATTGTGTCCTGCCTTGGGGGTTCCATCTGTACCACAGGAAGGACAGATCTCCCCATGCCCACAATTTAGGCGAGGCCCTCGGAAGCGGGGGAGGAATAATCCAATGTCATCCTGATAGTGTAGTGAAAGGAAATAACGGAGTGTGAGCGGGCAGACCATGTCGAACTTCAACCCGTCCCATAAGACCGCACCCCCCCACACACACACCCGGGGTGGCTGCGGGACGCGGCGCCTTTAAAGCCCCGGCGGGGGCGTACCCGGCGCGTGAAGGACCCGCCTCTGGGCTTGTCCGCCCGGCGCCCCACCCCGAGGCTTGTAGCCGCGGCCGAGGGAGGCGGCGCCGGCTCAGGCTCCTCGGCCGCGGGAGTGGCAGCGGCGGTGGCGACTCGGCGCCTCTGTCCCTCGGGTGGCTTTCCTGCGCCCGGCCGCGCCTGGACACACGCGGGCGGCTCGGCGATGGCCCGCGCTCCGGGACGAGGCGGGCGGGCATGGGGGCGCCGGATGGCGCGGCCCGAGTGAGCCGGGGCCGACCTCCCGCCTCCGGCCGGGGCAGCCCGGGATGGCCGTGCCGCCGCTCCGCCGGGCGCTGCTGCTGTGGCAGCTGCTGGCGGCGGGTGGCGCGGCGCTGGAGATCGGCCGCTTCGACCCGGAGCGCGGGCGCGGGCCGCCGCCGTGTCAGGCGGTGGAGATCCCCATGTGCCACGGCATCGGCTACAACCTGACCCGCATGCCCAACCTGCTGGGCCACACGTCGCAGGGCGAAGCCGCCGCCGAGCTGGCCGAGTTCGCGCCGCTCGTGCAGTACGGCTGCCACAGCCACCTGCGCTTCTTCCTGTGCTCGCTCTACGCGCCCATGTGCACCGACCAGGTCTCGACGCCCATCCCCGCCTGCCGGCCCATGTGCGAGCAGGCGCGGCTGCGCTGCGCGCCCATCATGGAGCAGTTCAACTTCGGCTGGCCGGACTCGCTGGACTGCGCCCGGCTGCCCACGCGCAACGACCCCCACGCGCTCTGCATGGAGGCGCCCGAGAACGCCACGGCCGGCCCCGCCGAGCCCCACAAGGGCCTGGGCATGCTGCCTGTGGCGCCGCGCCCCGCGCGCCCCCCCGGAGAGGCGGCCCCGGGCCCGGGCGGCGGCGGCGGCACCTGCGAGAACCCCGAGAAGTTCCAGTACGTGGAGAAGAGCCGCTCCTGCGCGCCGCGCTGCGGGCCGGGGGTCGAGGTGTTTTGGTCGCGGCGGGACAAGGACTTCGCGCTCGTCTGGATGGCCGTGTGGTCCGCGCTGTGCTTCTTCTCCACGGCCTTCACGGTGCTCACCTTCCTGCTCGAGCCTCACCGCTTCCAGTACCCCGAGCGCCCCATCATCTTCCTCTCCATGTGCTACAACGTCTACTCGCTGGCCTTCCTCATCCGCGCGGTGGCCGGCGCCCAGAGCGTGGCCTGCGACCAGGAGGCGGGCGCGCTCTACGTGATCCAGGAGGGGCTGGAGAACACGGGCTGCACCCTCGTCTTCCTGCTGCTCTACTACTTCGGCATGGCCAGCTCGCTGTGGTGGGTGGTGCTCACCCTCACCTGGTTCCTGGCGGCCGGCAAGAAATGGGGCCACGAGGCGATTGAGGCCCACGGCAGCTACTTCCACTTGGCGGCGTGGGGGCTGCCGGCCCTGAAGACCATCGTGATCCTGACGCTGCGCAAGGTGGCCGGGGACGAGCTGACGGGGCTCTGCTACGTGGCCGGCATGGACGCGGCTGCGCTCACAGGCTTCGTGCTGGTGCCCCTCTCCTGCTACTTGGTGCTGGGCACCAGCTTCCTCCTGACTGGCTTCGTGGCCCTCTTCCACATCCGCAAGATCATGAAGACAGGCGGCACCAACACAGAGAAGCTGGAGAAGCTCATGGTCAAGATAGGGGTCTTCTCCATCCTTTACACAGTGCCTGCCACCTGCGTCATTGTGTGCTACGTCTACGAACGCCTCAACATGGACTTCTGGCGCCTGCGGGCAACAGAGCAGCTGTGTTCCCCAGCCAGTGTGCCGGGCGGCCGGAGGGACTGCTCGCTGCAGGGGGGCTCCGTGCCCACTGTGGCTGTCTTTATGCTAAAAATCTTCATGTCGCTGGTGGTGGGCATAACCAGCGGTGTCTGGGTCTGGAGCTCCAAGACTTTCCAGACCTGGCAGAGCCTATGCCACCGCAAAATGGCAGCTGGCCGGGCCCGGGCAAAGGCCTGCCGGGCCCCAGGAGGCTATGGCCGTGGCACCCACTGCCACTATAAAGCTCCCACCGTGGTCTTGCACATGACTAAGACGGACCCCTCTCTGGAGAACCCCACACACCTCTAGGTACACAGGCCTACTCAGGGCGGCTGTTGCCCCCTCCTATACTCCCCTCTGGAGGAGACAGCTGACTAGCAGCTGCCCAGCTGTCAAGGTCAGGCAAGTAGTGCAAGGGGGCTGAGGACCAGGGCAGGGAGACTCTCCTTCAACCCTCACATGTGAGGACCCAGTGAGGCTCACTCCCCTGTGGCCTAGAGCAGGGGGTGGGCCTGGCTAAGTCCCCACAGTGTCCCAAGGGAGTATGTGGAGAAGGGGCAGAAAGGGGCATGGTCCAGCAGGGAGTTTATTTAATGATGTAATTTATTGTTGAGTTTCTCTGGAAGCTGTGACTGGAATAAACCCCCATGTGGCACCCCTGAGTCCTCTCTGGGCTGGGAAGGTGGGAGGTAGGAGGGTGGGGGCTCTGCAGGAATCTCCTTTGTGAGCAGAGTGGGGGTGGGTCCCTGCCCCTGTGCTCTGGCTCCCCACCAATCAGGAGAATGTCCCCCATGGAACAGCTCTATTTTGCAAGTGTGTGTGTGTGTGTGTGTGTGTGTGTGTTTCCCTTCTGCCTGTCTTTGCTCCTTTTTGGAAACCTGCTTGCCTATTTCTGAGGCCTGGGTTCCTGCTTCCCAAAGTGAGCCTGGGATGCCTGCCTGCCTGCTGGGATCCTCAGGGAATCCCCCAGGATGACACCCTCATCTCTGGTCCTGGAGAATGTAGCCTGTTTGGGGGTTGTGTTTAGTAAGTCTTCCTTTTCGCAGACTGCTTTCCTCATTTGTGTAGAAAATGAGGTCATCGACCTATCTTAAAGGTTCTCAGAGTTCAGGCCCTGCTCCTACTGCCTCCTGTAGCCCAGCCTACTGTCTCTAACCTGGGGCCTGAGGCTGGTGTCTGGCCATCCTTATTGCCTTTGAAGATTGTCAGTGCACCCACTTCACTAGTTGGGGCCCTGGGGCTCCCTCTGGGTGGAGTAGAGCTGGGACTAGACTGGTATATGGGCCTCTTGGTAGCAGACATAAACACAGAGATGGGAGCCCGAGTTTAGTGGGAATTGGGCCTTCAGCTCCTAAGAAGCTATGGAAAGATTTGAGGTACAGGAGCAGCAATAAGAAAGTGAGCAGGTACAAGGCAGTATGCATGGATGCCAGGGGCTAGGAAAAGGTCCATCTGTGTCTGTATGCCAGGTTCCAGGGACCTCCATCAGCTTGGGATTAGACTACAGGGCTCCATCATGGCCTCAGCTGTGGCCGCTGTGACCCTCACCTTGAGCAATGTGAGGGTCTTGGTTACTGTTCCTGGGTGCATGGCACAGTGACATTCATTGTCGCTGCCAGGAGTCCCCAAGGACCTAGTTCTGCTGCCGGCCTCACTTTGGAGCAAAGGGGAGGTCCAAGGTCAATAGCTTCATTTCTGTGGTAGGGCTCAGCCCCCAAACCCAGGGCTTCTCAGGACAGAGTTCTTGCCCTGCAGCAACCACCCATCTCACAGGACACGAGAGAAACCAGATGAAAACCAATGACAGCTCTATCAGGAGTTGAGATGGGTTTAGGGCTGTCCCTCATCACATAGAACAGTACTGACCTCTGGGGGAATTTTGCAACCCTTCTGCCTTTTTGCTTGTGTTTCTTACATGTGGAATGCCTTCCTCATCTTAATCCTTCCCTTTTCACAGAGCACGCAGTCCGTCCCTGTGCCTCTTTGATCAATGAAGCCAAATGACCATAACACCTTGTAACTCCCCCTGTGAGGGCCCTTGAGTGAGAGGATGAGCTCAATTGAAGGTGACAGGGGCCCAAGTTCAGAGTGGGAGGAGCAGTGGCTGCACTGAGCTGGACTTATTGGCCAGGTCTGCAGGGAGCTGTGCAGGCCACACAGCTGCTTAAAGGCCTGCACAGGACAGGGGCAGCTGGAGTAAAAGGATTCCAGAGATGGGAAGAAAAAGGCAAATGTGAAGAGTGGAGGGAAAGATTAGCTTTAAAATGGCACCAGTTCACCCTATTCCTTGCCAGTCATTGGACAAGGGAGAAGGGTCCTTGGCTATGTTTCACTCAGCAGAAACCAGACTGGCTTCCAGAACAACTGGGAGGCGGTGGGGACTGAGGGTGAGGTGTAGTCAGGACCAGCCCCAAGGGGGCTCTGTCTGCTTTGAGACTGAGATGGTTCACGTGGGCCAGTGCTTGGGAGGGAGAATGGACCTTGCCATCCAAGGCTTCTCAGCACTGCTAGACACTACAGAAATGTCCCAGACCCGAGGAAAAGAAGGAAACATTTATTAAAGGCCTTTTACAGAAATCCTCAACTTGGTCCTCCCCTTCCCACTTTAGTCAGGGGAAAGCGGGGGACTTGGCTGGTTCATCACACAGCCAGGCAGGTGGTCTGCAGCCTCCAGAACTTTTGTGACATCCACCACCACCACATGCCAGGGGAACAGCAGATGTTGTAACTGGGGTGGTTTTGTCAGAAGCCCCTCCCAAAGCAGGATCTCTCACCCCAAGACAAGTAATTCCAGAGCCCCCAAAATGCCTCAGAAATCAACTAGCCCAGCAGGTGGGTCTTCAGAGCACCACAGCATGTCAGTGTGCACATACCTATCCAGTCTGAACTTGTGGCTGGGAGAGCCCGAGTTCAGGGAACTTCTTAGGTCAGTTTACAGCAGTCAGACTGACCTGCCTCAGGGGTCAGTAGCTGCTATCAGTTCCACCCTGAGAGGGAAAGTTCTAGGATGCCAGAGCAGTCCTGGTGTAAAAAGGCCTGAAGGCCCTGGGCAAGAATGGAAGCTGTTAACAGGAGGGCAAACCTCTTTCTACCTCACCTGAGTTTTCTCACCCCTGCCAAGGAGACCCTGGCTCCCTGGCAAGTTGGAGACACCCACTGCCCAAGTGGGGGCTTTGTACTCCAGACCCCACCTCCCTGCCACCCTGACGGTACCTCCTTCTCCAGAGACAGGGTTTGAGGAAAAAGTCGGGATGAGGGGAGGCCTTAGTTGGTTCTCAGAAGTCAAGATCCAGACCCATCTTCAAGAATGAAAGTTCTCGCCCTGGCTGTTGTAGGTCAGTGTTGGAGCTTTGGCTGATGCACCGAAGGGTCCAGGATTCAATTCTGGGTCAAGAGCATGTACTTGGATTCCCAGTTCCCTCCCTGACCTGGGGTGGAGCACATGTCGGAGGCAACCAGTGACGTGTCTCTCACACTGATGTTTCTCTCTCCCCCCTCCCTTCCACTCTCTGAAAAGCAACGGGAGAAATATCACGTGAGGATTAACAACAAAGGATAAACGATTTTGCCCCCATTTATAGTACTCAACCAAAATGAGGGGACTTCCCCACGGCCACACCCCTGGAGAAGTGGGGAGAAATGGTGTTTCTCAAGGTTGGGCAGGACCAGGATGCAGAACCCAGAAGTCATGTGGTCCCAACAGCACTGTCCTAGTGTGGCCTAAGGAACTCCCCGAGGGACAGAACTGCACAAGGTGGGAGTCCAACTGCACGTAGAAAATGCTCATCGGTAACACAGCTCCCTTCTCCAGAGCCTGAGGGCTGATCAAATCCAACTTGACCTTGGGGCAAACTTTCCTCCCCTGCAGGACTGAAAATCCTCAAGTGCTCAGTGCAGGCCTGGCTCAAAGTCTGCATATTCCACAAGGCCACACAGTCGTGGCGGAACCCACACAGGGCTAGGGTTCCTCCTCAAACTTCTTGCTATTTTGCCATATGCGGTTCCTGGTTCAGTTGGTCAGGAATTGGTAGTTTCTTTTCTCAATAAATGGGAGCATGCAGTGGCTCTGCAAAATCTTTGAAGTCCATAGGTAAGCTGCCACCCAGCAGTGACTACTTGAATCAACCACTTGGACTTTATAAAGCTTCTAGCATAAAGAAGAAAGTACAAAAAGCAGAACAAAATTGGCTACATGGTAGAATTGAAGCTGAGTACATGGGAATCCATTACACATTTACTTCTTTCGTTTGAAATTTTCCTTGTTTTTTTTAAATCCTCACCCGAGGATGTTTTTTTTCCATTGCTTTACAGAGAGTGGAGGGAGAGAAAGAAACATCAATGTGAAAGAGACACGCTGACTGGCTGCCTCCTACACATGCCCGGACTGAGAGTGGGGAGCCAGCCCACAACCCAAGTATGTGCCCTCGACCGGGAATCAAACCCACGACCCTTCCGTGTGCAGGCCGATACTCTAACCACTTAGCAACACTGACCAGGACTCCCAGAGTTTTTAAAATGTCAGGAGTTTCCCCAAAATTAACTAAAGAACAACATAAATTTCTATAGTGAAGACTTAAAAAATACTTTCCTCTAATTCTTAGAAATTTCAAATAAAATGTTGGGGGAGGGGGGGTTCGGACAGAGACAAGGCCAGGGAAAACGGAGGTCTTACTTTGTACCCGGGGCATCAGAAATGTCTCCCGGAAGCAGGAAATGAGAAGCCGGCAGTAACCGGTGGGTAAGGAGGCCGAGTCGGCCTGGCCAGGGTGGCTCAGTGGTTGAGGGCCATCCTATGAGCCAGGCGTTGCTTCCCAGGCAGGCACGTGCCCGGGCTGCAGGCCTGGTCCCTACGAGGGGGCGTGCAGGAGGCAGCCGATCAATGATTCTCTCATCATTGACGTTTCCAACCCTCTCTCTCCCCCAAATAAATAAAAACAATAAAAAAAAATGACTAAGTCAGAGGTCCTGTCAATGCTGAGGAATAAATTGTTCCAAGTCTCAGTGGGAAAACAGAGGACTCAGGACTGTATACTATCCACTAGCACCCCCAAAGAGCCCAGAGAAAGTCACCAGCATTGGTTTTTCTTTATAAACACAAGTACATAATGTTTATTTGAAATTCCAATTTATTACAAGTTTACCCCTCAATGGGGCCCTTCCTCCTTGAAGACAATTAAAAAACAACAAATTCAGGTATCACTGAGGTGGGAACACAGGATTCTTACTGTTAACAAGAACAGATTGGCTCTAGGGTAAGAGGCAGGAGGTGTTGGTGCTGGGATTATGAAACTGTAATGTCAGTGCGAATTCCAAGCCTGTGGAAAGGGGACAGTAAACCTATCCACCAGCCACCGGAGCAAATCCCCGAAGTCCTTGAATGAAAAGGACAGGGGAGAGGCAGGGACCACACCTTGAGGTTTAATACTAAGAGGCTTTATTCCCAAATTCTGTAAGTTGAAATCCCCTTGGTGGAATTCTTTTCCCTTCATTTAAATACAGAAGAACCTAGGTGATCCAAATTTTCCAATTCAAAGGTGATAGAAAAAAAATTAAACCCTCTTTTGCATTGTTATCAAAATCTTCCATAAAAGGGAAAGAAGCTACAAACTCTTGCCTACATATAGACTAGTGCTAGAGTCACTGTGGGAAGGGCTGCCTAGCTTCTCCTCCCCTCTCTCCCCCCACCAACGCTGACCGCTGAACGATTCAGGTTCTCGGGGAGTAGAGAAAAGGCATGGGAGGAGGGGGATGAAAATGGGAATGGAGAAGGGAGAAACAGCCACAGGGGCCCCTCCCCAGGTCACACTGATTGCTGTGATAACCCTCTAACCCACTTCTCTGAAGGAGAGAGGAGATAGGTTGAGGGAGGAGATGGGGCAAAGGAAAGCAAACACATTATCATATAAATTGTACTATACATGTGCCAAAGCAAGATGACAGAAATATTTTACAAGATTTTTTTATACAATATCACTGCTAAAACAAGCGATTTTTAATAACTAGAAAAGTCAATTAAAAAAAATTAAACATTCAAATCTTCCTGCTTTTCTTCTCCCCTAAGAGCTTGTCTGGTATGTGGGTGGGCTGGGCTCCAACACCCCTCTGGCCAGATCCATCAAACTAAAGATTATATGCATGATTATAAGCAGGACTCCAATCTCTATGTGAAGTGCCTTAGTTTGTTTTTGTTTGTGTTTTCTGACGGGTGAGATGGGTGGAGGTGGGGAGAGAACTGTCACAAAGAAGGGGAAGGGTATTCAGGAATGGCTCTAGGACATGTCCCTTTACTCTGCCAAGATCAACTCAAAAGAGCACAACTGTTTCATGATGCTGGTGAATACAGAATTCTGTATGGCACTCACTAATACCGTCACCTGAGAGGGAGGGGAGGGGAAGACACAGTATGGGCTTAAAGAAACAAGGCTGTATATAAATATAGATTTTTAAAAAGCAACACCACCTCTAACTGGCCTGGTTATACTTGATCCTTCTGCGTAACACAGCAATCCCGTCCCTGGAGGCCAGAGGGCTTGGCACTTTTGTGGTGGCCAAAGTGGAAGGGACCTTGGGTAGGAAGGGAAAGGAATTGGGTTCAGACCCTTGGGCTCTTCGTGGAAATTCTCAGAAAGCGTAGGTTAAGGTCTACCACCATGTTTCTAGGCAGAGACCAACCCAACATTATGCTCTCCAAATAGCTCTGCTTGATTAAGCTTCAATGGAGAGTTTTAGAAAAACAGCACAAGCTTGGGACAACAGGCATTTCAGCATTTCCCTGTGATGAACTCCCTTCCATGTTCTTCTCCATCCCACCCTTCCTTCCCTTGCTCTCACCTCCATTTCCCGAACCTCAGCTCCCTCTCCCTTACCAGGGCCCCACCTCTCTATTTCTTCTGTCTTCGTCCCCTAGACTGTCCCGTGGTCTCTGGCTCACTGTCCCCTTCATCTTCAGTAAACTGGTCAGGAAACTTCTTGCGTTTCCTACGGACATATGGGTGGCCAGGAAGGTGTTTATGCAACAAAGCCACCAGACACTGTTCTGTCTTCACCATGCAGTGTAGCACATGGCTGCCTCGGCAGTTGTAAAGTTCAGCGTTGGTAAACACCTGCTTCATGTCGGTAAGAAACTCTTGCACAGAGCGGTAGCTCCCACAGGAACATTTGTTCTGCATTGTCTGGAAATCCATGGGGTGGGTGATCACATCATAGTAGTCCTCCGCCTCATCTCTGGTGACAGGCTCCCTGTGGAGAAACACCAAACGGAGATATCAGCACAGCCTTGATACAACTGACAGAAACTCTGCTGTTAAACCACTAGCCACAGAAGGCCCGCCCCTGCTGAGATCAGCCAAATGGTAGGCACGGAGAAGGTATGTTCACCTTGCACTAAGAGCTGTCTCTCTACCAGCCTGTCTCTTTCCAATCCCCTACCATTGAGACACGTCTTGAAAGGAAGGGATCAGATTAGTTCCTACGGGTTCAAATGAGCACTCCCTCAACCAGCTGCCAGGTTGGTCCACTTCTCTGTGCTTGAGAACACAAAGCTTCTTACCGGAAGGGCCAGCTGGAACGGTACTTCACAATCTTGCTGAGGATCTCCTCGCACTTCTGCAGCTCCAGGCTGTGCCTCCGGGAGCTCCGTTTGGTCTGAAGCACCTGGTGCCAATGGAAGAAGACATTATTACAGGTCCAAGAGAAAAGTGGACAAAACAGAAAATGTATACATACATCTGCTTTAAAAAAGAGAAAGAGCTCAGACACTTTTTTAAGAGCAGATGGACCTGGGATTATGGTGACAGTGTTGTATATAAGCAAGCAATTGCAGAAAACCAGACCGGTTATGGGCATCCCTGACAGACAATTCTGTGGGAATGGGGAGTCTCAGTGAAGAAAGGGAAGAGGTACAATTCCTTTTCTATGTTCTCCGGCTGCAGGCATGTGAGAACTAAGTGACTAAGAAGAAAAAAAGGGGGGCCTCCTTTCCAGGTAGCCATTAGCAGGCTGTGACTCAAAGGAGCCACAGAATTGAAGAGGTTAGGGCTGGGCAAATAGGAGGATCTCTTATTGCTCTTTGAGCTCCCCTAATGGCTTGCTTTATGCCCCCAGCCCATCCCAACCCCAATTTGATCTGTCAAAACAATCAAGTTTTCAAGGGCCTCTTTTTGTTTTTTAAAGCTCAAGTGAAGTCTAAAGCAAAACCACTAAAATCACAGTGGAGGAGCAGAGGGGAGGGTAATGTCCCTCCCGTAACAACTGTCAGCAAAAGACCAGAGTAAATGAAGCTCCAACATTGCTGACATTCCCACAATGGAGACCCAGCCCCTCCGAGCCACTGGAGACACATGGATACTATTTTAAAATCCTTAACAAGTTGCAGGCTGCCTGTTAACTAAAGGAGACAGTGTTTGCAGGCTACAGCAGGAGAATGCCGGACATAGCTGTTCCTGGAGGGCCTGCTGCCTTGTCTGCCTACAGGCCCTCCCATCAGCCTCCAAATTTAGGGAGGAGGGAGGGGAGGAGGAGGCTTCCACCTGTTGCCTGATGAATTCCTAATGCTGGAGTGGGGGATAAGAAGCAGAAACATTAGAGGCAGGATGATAAATAATTCTTACCAGCTCATCAATCTCAGTATCATCTACAGGTGGTGCCTTTGGCTGAGATCTCCTGGTGATAGGATGTGGCTTCTTAGCTGGTCGTCGGCCTGGCCTTGCCACAGGGGGGATGACACTCGGCTTGCCCCGGACAGTTTTCCGAGGTCTCACTGAAATAAAAAAAAACAGAATGAGAGGAGAACAACTGAAGATGAAGGAAGCATGTTATGGAATGAGGATATAGTCTGGACAAGCAAAGCAATGGCTTCCTTGGGTTACAGAGTGCTCTTTGCTATCTCCTGTCCTATCTAACATTGTGAAGGTAGCAGTAGTAGATGAAGAATGAATACCTTTCATCAACTGCCAAAGACCTTTTTAAGAGCCTCCTCAGGCCAGTTCCTTCAGTGCCTCTATCCTTTGGCCCCACCCTCTTCAGTTACTCCTGGGAGTGAGGCTCTTGAAGGAGTCAATTGTAG
Source organism: Antrozous pallidus (assembly GCA_027563665.1). NCBI lineage: Eukaryota > Metazoa > Chordata > Mammalia > Chiroptera > Vespertilionidae > Antrozous > Antrozous pallidus. Next base: position 87,805,582 of record CM050512.1, read on the forward strand.
GTGACTCACTCAGGAGAGGCCATTTGCTACAGGTCTGCCCGAAATTCCTACAGCCCACACTCAGCCTGAAAGAGTGTAATGCATTTACATGTGAGATGAAACTTGACTATAGGAGAGATCCTGTTTTATAATTCCCAAAGTTATCTTAAACTCACATCACAATGTTCTTAGAGAAAAGCTGATATCGTACTTATGTGAAGTATTTATGCAAAGTCTTCCTCACTGAATACAATTTAGGAGTAGCATCAGTCTTATGAGCTGGTAAGAATTATTTATCATTTATCTCTCTTGCCTTTCTGATAACCATTGACAGTCCTCCAGGTCACTTCCATAAAAAGCTGGTAGGATCCCCAAAGAGAGACAAAGGCACCGAAACCACTGGGGTCCCAGGTTTACAACATGTGCTCAATGTCACACAAACCAACACTCCTCAGTATCTCATGCTCCACAAGGATTAGCCCAATGGTTCTCTATTAAACAAATTTCCCTGGAAAGTGGGAAAGTGACATTGGACAGAGCCAGGGGCATACAGAAGAGGTGATACAGGAATAAACAAACAATGTTAACCCTTCATTGGCTATTCCAGGGTCTCAAGCTCAAGACACGGCTAGGAACAGAGGGTAAGCAGCTGATGCCAAGGATAAAACTTTGGGATGTTGGGAACAGACGCCAACCCCAGACTTGAGCTGAGCTAGAGAACCACATCTTTGGTGGCCTAAAAGGCCGAGTAGACAAAATGCTCTATAATATGTCCTACATCCTTTTGATAGAAATAGCCCTTGAAACCTGGAAAGGAAACAATTCCTTGGAAAGAACTCAGAAGTAGAAAGCAATAATTAGTTTGAAAATAAACAATCAGTACATTGCTACATTCAGAATCTGTTTCCAGATAAACATGCATCTGAATCACAACTCTCAGCCAGTAGATGCTGGTCTCTGTGAGGCTAATGGACTGCTTGTCTCCTCACCCTGGACACCTGAAAAATCATGCCAACAGAAATGAGTGAAATTGAGGTGTCCCAAATTAAAAGCCTGCAGGACTGGAGAGATGGGAGCAGGTGTGTAAGCCCTCAGGTTTGGCGGCACTAATGAAGAGACTGATCATGCCAAGCGTCTTCTCTCTCCTTATACTAACTCTCATCACTCAGTGCTATGATCTTGGGAATTGTATCATCGCTTCAAGAGCTCATCAAAATCTTGATCTGCGCCTCTTTTCTACTAACCTACAAAGAAGGATATGATTTAAAAAGAGGGAGGCTAAGGGTAAATTACAGAACTTCAGGTTTAATCATGAAAACAAGACTCTCTAATAGTCACAAGAAATAAAGCCAGTGAGGTAAGGGTAAACGATGAGGCCTTTTTCTCCCCCTACTGGCATCTAGTGTGAAACATATGAACCTTCCTAACAACTTTATCCCTAAGCTATGAAAAACCGGTATTCTTTTTCAAACTAGCAAAGCTATGCCCTGCACACTATAGGGAAGTATAGAACAAAGGAAAAATTACTTCTCTGAAAACAGAACTATAACAGAGGCAAAAAACTGTTAGGAGAGGGCAACGGAACTAGACCTTCTTTACTCATTGCCCCCAGTCAGTGAGGGGTTCAGAACCAAAAGGCTTGTCATAAACATACTTGGTACCTTGAATTCCACTAAATCGTGGATCAAGTGCATCTACCATAAATTAATGTGCTTGAGACCACGCTACCCAACCTCCTAATAAAAAAGTGGTTAAATGGCACCTTGAAAACCCATTTAAAACCATGGCAATGAAGTCACCCCCAACAGCCATAGTATGTGAGAAAAGGAAGACAGCATGATGGCAAAACTATCTATTGCCTGCCAACCCAGTCTTTCCAAGTCAGCTTAAAAGACTATGAGATTAACTACGAGGTCAAACTGAACACTTACATCGCAAACCAGCCACCTCATAATCTTCTTCTTCCTCTTCCTCCCGCTCCTCTTCTTCCTCTTCACTGTTCTCATCATCTTGGCTGTCCTCAGAGGCAGACTCTTCAGTGTAATTCCTGTGAGATGAAAAAGCATATAGGGAACCTGGTTCTCAGCCAAAGTGTTCCTAAGGGGATAAAGTCCCACGCAGATCCCAGCACTTCTCCCTCTTTACACACTAGACAGATTTGATGAGGGAAGGTAAAGTGAATCCAGGCCAGGACACAGGAAGTAGAATGAAAACCTAAACTTCAACAGCATACCTCCCCGACCAGTCCCCAAATGCTTTGGATAAGATACCAATGGCAACAGAAATCAAGACCAAAAGTTATTCCCTCCCCCCTCAAAACAATTCACAATTTTATTCCTTTTATCTCACAAAAACAGCCAGATAATGTAACATTTAAGGCATTAAAATGTGTCCCCAACTCTGGGATGGACTGAAAGAATAAAAGCCTAGACAGGTGTTACTCCACCTTGATGGCCCCTTTCCAGGAGCTGAAACAGCTTGCAGATGACCATAACATCAAAGCAATGGTAATCCCAGCTCAGAACAGCTGGTCCAAAGCCCCACCATTTCAGAACAGCATGCCTCATCTCTCTTAAGTGTAGCTGGAATGGAGTGAGAAATAACTGAGTAATACTGTTAGGTGAGGTCAGGATCAAACAGCTCTGCCCTTTCAGAGAGAGCCCAAGCCAAGTGCCTATAAGCTGCCCTTTTACAACCTCAAATTTCAATGTGGAAAACAATTGTACTAACTTGGCAAATATTAGGTGCCTCCTTTTTACAAAGCCCTATGTTTGGCCTTATTGGGGTGAAGAACAAAGCACCACCTCTACTCTCAGGGCGCTCACAATCTCATGGGAAGACAGTCAAATGCACTGAAATGCCGTTTTAGGTATCGAACACGCAGTTGAAACACAAAGAGGAACAATGAACTCTAATTATGTAAGGATACTTCGAGAGAAATTTTCAATAGTTTTTATTTTCTGTCCTTCCTCCTTCTGGACTCCCTCTAAATGAGGGAGTTCTTGGAAGAAAAAATATTCCCAGTTGGGAGGAAAGCACAAGAGGTAAGAATGCACAATGAACAGTTTGTAACAAGCACACAAACATGGGAAGGAGGGCTCATAAAAACATATGCCAGTATTGTACCCTAAGAGTTGCAAAAGTTAAGCTAGGGAGTTTGGACTTTATTGAAGAGGGAACATAAAGATTGATTTTTTTCCCCCCAAATATATTTTATTGCCTTTTACAGAGAGGAAGGGAGAGGGATAGTTAGAAACATCAATGAGAGAGAAACATCAATTAGCTGCCTCCTGCACACCACCCAGTGGGGATGTGCCTGTAACCAAGGTACATGTCCTTGACCAGAATCAAACCTGGGACCTTTCAGTCCGCAGGCTGACCCCCTACCACTGAGCCAAACCGTTTAAGGCAAGATGGATGTTTTTGAATAGTACAGTGACATAAGCAGATCTTTGCCTTTTACCTATTTTGGTTTCACCACTAAAGCTGGGGGTGAAAGATAGGAGGTAACGAGTTGAGAAACCATTGAAGGAGCCCAGGTTAGAGATGTAGGCGGGCCAGTGATAACAGGGACCTTGGAGAATGGACAGAAGGTTGGTTCATAAGACATCTGGACACTGACTTAACAACATCTGGCAAATGAATGACCATGGAAGACGAAAAAGAGGAATATGTGCAAGTTGACACCCAAATTTTAATCACGATAAGGTCAGGGTAGGGAAAGTAATGAGTGTCAGGATTTGGTGGTTACAGACACAATCACCAATTAAGAAATGGGCAAGGCTGCCCAGGCCGGTTTGACTCAATGGATAGAGTGTCAGCCTGAGGACCAAAGGGTTCCAAGTTCGATTCCGGCCTACAGCACATGCCTGAGTTGTGGGCTTGGTCCAACGTGCAGCAGGCAGCTGGTCAATGATTCCCTCTCATCACTGATGTTTCTGTATCTCTCTCCTCTCCAAAATCAATATATATATGTATATGAAAGAAAAAGGTATACCTTCACTTTAGAAGGTATAGTCAAGAAGATAAAGATCAGTACTGGTAATGAAACTAGAAATGTCAACATTAAGCTAAAATTAAATCAGAGCCTATTGAGTTCATATTATACCTTAAATGATCAGGCTCCATATCCAATAGATGGACTTAAATTAAAGCTCAAAGTCATTCAGTTTAAATAACTGAAGCCTAATTATAACAGCTATTTATTCATTTGTTTTTAGAAGAAGAATTCTCACCTGCCACGGGAGTTTCGCCTGGCAGTAGCAGGCTGGCAAGCTGGGCATTGCCACTCACCATCTGGTACTTCATAGAGGGCCGGCCTCAGACAAAACAGGTGGAAGGCTTTATTACACTCATCACACAAGATCAGTTTGTCATCCTCACCTGCAAGAAGATAAACTTGTATGGCATTGTCGGGAACATGGCAACAGTCAAGGAGTTGGAAGGAAGAGCCAGTCACCCTCAATTAACACTATAGAAGGAACAAACATTCTAGTACAATGCTACTACATATATTTTTTAAATGCAATCATTCTCTAAAAAGAAATGTAGTACATATTAGTCGGTAAGTAATTTAGGGCTTAGGTCTCCTGATTTAAGAGAGTCATACCAGATATGAGTTGGGAAGTGTTTAGGGGGTCCAGAAGGAGGAATTTATATCCCGAAATCCACCCAGGACTAGGACAGGACAGTTAACGTTTACTAAGAGGCACCACAGAACAGTGATAGCAGGAAACGTTGCTGCTCCTTTCCCACTAAGAAGTAATCCCCCTTAAGTATTATGTTTTCTGTCCTTCCTCCTTCTGGACCCCCCAAACACTTCCCAACTCATATCTGGTATGACTCTCTTAAAACACTTAAGTTTCCCTACATTTGAAAATACAATGAACCAACTTAACATGGTCATTTCCCCTCTCCAACCTTCATTCTAAATCAGTTCTTAGAGCAACTGTTTTTGGCAATTAAATTCTAGCCAAATTCACAAAAGAACTTTAGCCACTGAAAAGTGAAACACCGAGGGAGGCTTTCAGTCATGAAATTCCTTTTACACACATGGACTTTGAAAGCTTAAGCATTAAACAATTCCTAAATGACTTGCTGTGTAGAATTCTTGCTGGAAAACCCCAAACTGAGTATTCTTCACAATGTACAAGCACTGCCCTCTGGTGGTAGCACCTGTCCTACTTCACAGAAGACTAAAATTCAGACAGTAAGATTAAAATGTTTAGGTTAACTAATTTTCTTCTGTATAAAATTTAAAGACTGGAGAGCAACTGCTCTTATTGTACACTCAATACTGGGGAACCAAGGGAACCTACTCTGATTTGTGGACATAGGATTTAAGATTAGCATTTTATTATAGAAGTCCAGCAGGTAATATCTCCCACTACATTTAAAAGCTGTGTATGCAAAACTCTTTAGGGGAGACAAGTTCTGGGTTAGCAAGTCACAGTTCCTGATACATTCAAATAAGCAGCACTGACCTAAATACACCTACCTTTCTTTCGACAAACTTTGCACCTAGCATTTTCTGCTGACATATCCCACTTGATACAGGCATCAAGCATCCCAAGTAGAACATGCATTCTGGAAAAGGTCTGAGCTTCACGGATGGCTGTCTTCCATTTTTCCAGAGCAGATGCAACCTAAACAGAGATCAAATCAGGCCAGTGTTACTACAGGGACCTCAAAGACATGGATTTTTCACATAATACTGACAGAGTATACAGTGAAAGAGGACTAGGAATAGGTAAATTCCAGAGAATTCTGGGTACATTTACCTCCTACAGCTGCTTCTAACTCATTTATGAATCTTATAGAAGAAATCAAGGCTCTAAAGAGGGGGTGAAAATACTTGCCAAAGGTCACATAAAGAATTAAGGGAGGGAAATAACTGGAGACATATCTCTTCTAGTAAAAACCACTTAAAGATCCAGTGTCATTTAAAAGCAGGAACACTTGTATTGTGTAAACGCTAGTATGCAATAATGTCACATAGCTGATAAAACTTTGGCTAACAAGTGACCAGTTTCTGCATTAATGCGTGCCACAACCCTAAATAATACTTACGAAACATTCTACAACCCTTAAAAAGTATGAGAGCACCAGGCAGCTCAGTTGGGTAGAGCTGTCCCAATACACCAAGGCTGCATGTCTGATCTTCAGTCAGGGCACATAAAAGAATCAACTAATGAATGCTTAAATAAGTGGAAAACGATGTTTCTCTTCCTCTGTACCTTCCTCTCTAAAATCAATCAATAAAAACCAAAATATAAAGTATTGATACAACATATTCCTTTCAACACTATCACCAACTTCTAAGTTAAGTGAAAATTTGAAGGTCCTAGAAGTTAGCCTGACTTCATTCTGGGCAGTTAATCTCTGCATATTGCCTTCTCCATGATCATAAAATGCAAATTAAATTAGAATCAGCCAAGCAAAACATAGGATAGTGGAAAATATAATCAGCAATTTGATTATAAATACAACTCTCTTTCCTATGGTCCAGCATCTACCTAAACAAATGCTAATGTCAGAAAATACAACAGAGATGGTCAAGGTAAAGCTTAGGCAATTCAGCAGAAGCTGAGACTGGGTGATCTTAGTATCCTCAACTTTGTGGAGGTCATATTGCTCAACTGTCATGACTGAATTAAGTGGATTAGCAATCCCTGCTACTTTTACAACTTGGGCTAGCTCTAGCTAACTGACAACACTACTGCTGGATTTCACTGCCCTGTCTTAGGCAAAGAGGTCTATTTTAAGGAATATAGTCTTCCTCCTACAGGAGAATCCAGTTATCCTGGAAAGCCATTGGCTTTAAAATAGCTGCCCAAGGGACAAAGGTAGTTGAGCCACTCCTGAAGCTGTGTGAGGGAGAGAAAATACTGTTGTCCTTTCTCTTCCCTGCAGAGATAAAGAACCACAAAGCATTTCACGGGTATACATTTATGAATAGCAAGGATCATTTAAACACATCAAAAAAATCTATTTAGCCGAGACCGGTTTGGCTCAGTGGATAGAGCGTCGGACTGCGGACTGAAGGGTCCCAGGTTCGATTCCGGCAAGGGCATGTACCTTGGCTGCGGGCACATCCCCAGTAGGGGGCGTGCAAGAGGCGGCTGATCGATGTCTCTCTCTCATCGATGTTTCTGACTTTCTATCCCTCTCCCTTCCGCTCTGTAAAAAAATCAATAAAATATATTTTTTTAAAAAAATCTATTTAAGAGGCTGCTACAGTTCTAGGGAAAACTGACTCATTACTTATTCCAATCTCCAACTGCAGGTATTTCAACATCTGCCTTCGAAATACTACACAATTTCCTTCCTTCCCTCTTCAGAGCTCCTCAGTAAAACATGGGGTTCATTATGACAGCTGCTGGTTTTCTGCCCTGTTGTAATGGAGAGCTAACATATAAAAGAGTGCTACTGAAAACAGATAGAAAATGGCTAAAATGGGCTTTGCTGTCCTCTAGTGGACAGTCAGATGCACACTGCATTCAAGAAAATGTCTTCAGCGGATAGTGTGTCTGCCTGTGGACTGAAGGGTCCCAGGTTCGATTCAAGGGCATGTACCTTGGTTTCGGGCACATACCCAGTAGGCAGTGGGCAGGAGGCAGGTGATTGATGTTTCTCTCTCATCAATGTTTCTAACTTTCTCCCTCTCTGTAAAAAAATCAATAAAATATTAAAAAACAACAACAATGTCCTTGTTAAGTCTGTATAAATATCTTAAATATAATGTACATACATTAACTTCTACTTAGATGAATAATGTACGTGTACTGCTTATTGTTTAAAGCTATGGCTTATTTTTTCTTCTGTATTTTATAAACACCTTTCCCAGTCTTGTTTGCTTTATTAACAGACCTCTTTCCCCTTAGGCCTGAACCTGCTACATATATGCAGCTAAAGTGTTAACGCAAATGAGGCATTTAGCAAATTGTTTAACAGCATTTGCTAGGAAATTACTTAACATCTCTGAGTTGGCTTTCTCATACTTAAAATGAGAGTATTTTCTCATCTGTAAAATCTCGACTACTCTGAAGGGTTGTAGAATTTAGAGCATTTAGCACAGTCCCTGGCACGCTGTAAGCATTCCATGACTATCAGATAATAAGAGGATTTTAGAAATGAAAAAAGAAAGAAAAATGTCTTAGCATATAGTTACACTTTTTTGCTTCCTTAAGTTATTGCTTATAAATTATAAATCTGAGACTCAGTAGCTCATTTGGCCTCTAAATAAAAAAACTGAGCCCTAGCCAGTTTGGCTTAGTGGATAGGATAGCCTGCAGACTGAAAGGTCACAGATTCGATTCTGGTCAAAGGCGTTATAGCTTGGTTGCAGGCTGTAAGGGTGTGTGTGGGAGACAACCAATCGATGCTCTCTCACGATGTTTCTCTCTGTCTCTCCCCTTCATTTTGACTCTCTCTAAAAATGGATAGAAAAAATATCCTCCAGTGCAAATTAACAAAAACACTGCTAGGGATCTTGGAAATAATCTTAATTTTAGAACATTCATCATCCCCAAAAGAAACCTTGTACCCATTAGCATTCATTCCCCATTCCCTACATTACCCCATCACATTTACCCAGCTGGTAAGTAACCATTAATCTACTGTGGTCTACAGATTTGTCTATTCTGGACATTTCATATAACATCTGGCCTTCTATGACTGGCTTCTTTACTGAGAATGCTTTCTAGGTTCATCCACGTCAGAGCATGTATCAGTACTTCATTCCATTTTAATTGCCAAATAATATCCATTGTATGGATATATCACACTTTGTTTATCCGTTTATCAGTTGATAAACATTTCGTCGTTTCAATTTTTTGGCTATTCTGAATAATGTTGCCATGAACTATTTGTGCACATTTAGGTAATATTCATTTATTACTTTTCATAGAAAGAAATCTTACCCAAGGTCTCATAGCAATTTAGGGCCAATTTATCCAGATCCAATGCTCTTGGCATTATCCATACAAATCATCAGTGCCCTATTATATCCAGAGTTATCCATCTAAACCAGCCTAGATTCCAACCAGCCTCTAATTTTGAGGGCAAAAACATTAGGCTCTCATGATCTGAAAGAGCATCCTGTCTCGGTCTTCTCCCAACGCACAAAATTCTACAGTCCAGTACATTAAAAGACAAAAAAAAACAAGCCCTGACCGGTTTGGCTAAGTGGATAGAGCGTCAGCCTGGGGACTGAAAGGTCCCAGGTTCAATTCCAGTCAAGGGCATGTACCTTGGTTGCAGGCACAACCCCAGTGGGGGTGTGCAGGAGGCAGCTAATCGATGTTTCTAGATCTTTATCCCTCTCCCTTCCTCTCTGTAAAATAAAATCAATAAAATATATATATTTAAAAACCCTATCATAGTCAAAACAGTGTGAGATTTTTTTTTAATGTTTTTAATGACTTCACAGAAAAGAAGTGATAGAAGCTGATAAGAGAGAAACACTGACTGGCTGCCTTCTGCACACCCCTCTACAGGGGATCAAGCATGAAACCTGGGCATGTGCCCTGAACCGGGAATCAAACCTGCGACCTCCTGGTACATGGGATGGCGCCCAAACAACTGAGCAGCACTGGCCAGACAAAACAGTGTTTTAAACAGATCAAGAGCAGCAAAACATAAATGCTGACATTCAACACATCCAGTAAATACTGATGAAAATTTCAAATTCTCTAGCATGTTTAACTAAAATTGGTCCCTAGATAGGAGTATAACAGAACTAAGAAGAAGCCAGTTTACATGCAAGTCCCTCTGCCTAACAGTAAAAAGGCAGTATATCTTGGCAAAAATATAATGAGGCTTCACACCGTATCTTTTCACAAAGAATGTATAAAGTGTAAAAACACATAATCAGGTTGTCAGGACAAAAGGAGCCAAACTAAGCAGAGAGCCTAACAGAATCCAGGATTTTGCCAAATTATACCATGTCTTTCGCGTCAGTACAAGAAAATGAAATAAACATTAAGTATTCAAAGTCAATAACTATTACAAAAAATATATTTGAGAGATAATCTACTTTTATAATAAGGAAACTGAAGCCCAGATTAGAGACTGATATTAGCTCATGCAACAGCCTACGGCCAACTAAAAAAACCCTGACCCATGCTAAGTGGAAACCATCAAAGCAAGACAGTGGAAAATTTCAGAGCTGTGTCAAAGTTGCCCTTTGGTGGGGAACTGAAGGACATTTTAATGGAGAACATTGTTGAACTACTCAGTAGGCAACCTAATTGATTTTCCATGAAACTCTTCCATGCTTTCCATTTGTGTACTGTGTGTTTGGGCCCCAAGGTTAAACCTGCAAAGTGCTCACATTTTCTTCCACAGTCAAGCTAAGAATCAAGTCTCATATGACAAGCTAAGAAGAGGTTACTTCACCATGGAGTTCAGCACTAAAAATAAAAAAAATATAAGAAATCTACATCTAGTTCTCAATAAGAAAACATTACTATTAAATAAATAGCAAAGATCATATCAAGAAAGAGACTCTTCTGTATAAAACTGAGTTAAAAACAAAACCCATGTGTTCAGCAAAGGAGACAATTAACTATATAATGTCTTTGACTTCATCTAGGTTACCAGGAGGCCATATAATCATTAAAGAGAGAACTAATCCTAGTACATACGATAAGGACATATATGTGAAGCCTCTAAGCCTAAGTCACAAATTAACTGTTAAACCTTTATTTAACTGAGTCTTAGTTCTCTGTTCTGCTTACCCTCTTCCCCAAAATGGTCACATACTGGTATCACCCTTGGCCCAGGAAGAAACTTAGGGGGTACATGACAACTGTGTTCAAATATCCAAGGAGCTTTAGACAGTAGACTTATTCTAAGTAAACTGAGAGTGGAGCTGTAAATGACAAGAAGGCCAAGTTCAGCCTATGCACCCTTCCACCTGATTAACTCCAATTTATTCTTCAAAACCTAGCTGATGTTCTTCTTCTCTAGGAAGTCCTCTCTAATTTGCCCCCAGGTAATCCCTGGTGATTCCAGTACTGTTCTATCATCAGTACGTGTAACACTACTATAACCATCTCTCATACTCAAAATGAGTTCCTTGAGGGCACAGACTTCTGGCTTTTACTCATCATTGTAACCTGTAGACTTACCACAGTGATGGACACTAGCAAGCTCTTATCAGCCGTTTAAGAAACAAAAGAAGGGAGAACAGAAGAAATCAAAATTAGGGGAAAGTATGCTACTGGATAAGGCCTGGGAGTTCTTTAATGTACTCTTTTTCAAGTTCTTATGTAATTTTAAGCAGAAATCTAATACACAAAGCAGACAAAGACAGCTGCTGAACATTCTAATAAAGAAAAAACAGACTGGGTGAAAAAGGTGAAATAATTAAGCAAAACAAAACAAAAAAACCTCAGACACAGACAACAATACTAGAATATAGTGATTACCAGAGGGAAAGGGGGGTAGGGAGAAGTAGAAGAAAATATAGGTGTAGGGGGAAATAAATAATGATGAAAGAAGATTTGAGGCCCTAGCTGGTTCGGCTTAATCGATAAGACTGTCAACCTTCGGACTGAAGGATCCCAGGTTTGATTCTGGTCAAGGGCACATGCCAGTGTTGCAGGCTCGATACCCAGTGGGGAGTGTGCAGGAGGCAGCTGAACGATGATTCTCTCTCATCATTGATGATTCTCTCTCTCCCCTCTTCTTTCCTCTCTGAAATTTATTTAAAAGAAATGTGTATGTATATATGTGTGTGTGTGTGTGTGTGTGTGTGTGTGTGTGTGTGTGTGTATATATAATCTTTAAAAAGACTTGGGGAGATGAACACATAATATAATACAGAGATGATGTATAATTTGTTAACTCCGATACATTCAATTAAAAATATAAAAATTATTAAATGATTAGAAAAATGAACATTTACATGGACTTATAGAAAGGGGGGACAGTTGTTCAAGATACACTGATGAGTGAAAAACTGCAGAACATTATGCAAAGGTTTCCATTCTATAAAAATCCACAATCTTTATGTATAGAGAAAACACATCAAACTATTAAAGAGTGATATTCTTGGGGAGTAAAATTAGGAGCTGTTTCATATTTTACTTACCTCTCACTTTTTACTTATAATGAACATGCTACTTTTAAAATTAAAAAACGAGAATTGGATACACACATGCAAAAACATTAACTTGGATTCTTATCTTTTACTGTCTAAAAATAAAAAATAAACAAGGAAATGCTTCATGATACTGAATTTGGCAATGATTTCTTATATAGGACAGCAAAAGCAGAGACAACAATAGAAAAAATAGATGTTGCACATTAAAAACTTTTGTGCGTTAAAAGATATTATCAGCCGAGACCGGTTTGGCTCAGTGGATAGAGCATCGGACTGCAGACTGAAGGGTCCTGGGTTCGATTCCGGCAAGGGCATGTACCTTGGCTGCGGGCACATCCCCAGTAGGGGACGTGCAAGAGGCAGCTGATCGATGTCTCTCTCTCATCGATGTTTCTGACTTTCTATCCTTCTCCCTTCTGCTCTGTAAAAAATCAATAAAATATATTTAAAAAAAAAAGATATTATCAATGGAAAGAAAGGGCAGCTCATGGAATAGGATATACTTGCAAATCACATAACCAGAATATATAAAGAACCCATACAGTCTAGCTTGTGTGGCTCAGTGGTTGAGTATCGACCCAGGAACCAAGGAGTTTTTGGTTCTAACCCCTGGTCAGGGCACACGCCGAGGCTGCGGGCTCAATCTCCGATAGGAGGAATGCAGGAAGCAGCTCATTGATGTGTCTCATCGATGTTTCTCTCTACTTTTCCTCTCTCTCTAAAATCAATAAAAACATTTTTTTTTTAAAAAGCCATACAATTGAACAACAAACACCCAATTATAAAATAGCCAAAGGACTAGATAGATATTTGCCCAACGATAATACAAATGGCCAATAAGCACATGAAAGCATGGTCAACATCAGTAATCATTAGGGAAATACAATAAAATCAAATCCACAAGATACCACTTCATACCCTAGGCTACTATCAAAGAAACAGAACATTACAAATGTTGACAAAGATGAGGGAAACTGGAAGCCTCATGCATTACTGGTAGGAGGGTGAAATTGCACACCCATTATGGAAGACATATGGCAGTTCCTCAAGAAATTAAGTAGAATTCCTATGTAATCCAACAATTCTATTTCTGAGTCTATACTCCAAAGAATTGAAAGAACTAGAACAGATATTTGTACACCCATGTCCATAGCAGTATTTACAACAGCCAAAAGGTGGAAGTGACACAAGTGTCCATCCATGGACACATAAAATGTGGCATTATGTATGTACACTAGAACATTACTGACTTAAAAAAGAAGAAAATTCTGGCACATATTATAATGTGGGTGAACTTTGAAGACATTCTGCTAAATAAGCGAGTCACAAAAGGACAAATATTCTAAGACTATAACTATATGAGGTACCTATAGTAATCAAATCTACTGGTATAGACACAGAGAGAAAATGGTGGTGGCCAGGGGTTAGGGTGAGGTGTAAAATGGGTAGTTTAGTGTTTGCAATGAATAGTTTCAGTTCAGGAAGATGAAAACTTCTGGAAATTGATAATGATAACAGTTAAAAAATAATGTGAATAATGTTTAATGACGGAAGTGCACATGTAAAAAATAGTTAAGTTAAATTGTAAATTGCCTATTATATATATTTTACTTTTTTTCTCATTTTTAGTTTTTTAACTGAATTTATTGGGGTGACACTGGTTAACAAAACTATGTAGGTTTCAGGTGCATAATACTACAACACATCATCTGTACACTGTATTGTCTACTTTACCACAATTCTTAAATTTAAAAACCATTACCACCTTTTAAAAAAAGGAATCAGTTCTGGGAAAGGGGAAGGGGGCATTCTAACCCATTACCCAGTCCTAGAGACAGGGCTGTGTTCCAGAGACCAGTTTGAAAACCACAACCTTCAGTGAAAGTGACAAAAAATGGCTCAGGGAGTAATGTTTACAGTAGCTAAAAATCATAGATTAAGACTCTTTAAAACCAAATCACTTTACAAAATCATAAAATTACATCTTCATTAACTAGATACCTTTGCTTCCTCTGCCATTTTTTTCTCTTCATCTACCTCTTCAGTTTTTGATGAATCTTCACTCTGGAGTTTTCTTCTCTTTTGCTTGGGAGCCATGAAGCCTTGGAGAAATTTCTTTATGACACTGGCTTGAAGGGCAATTACACACTCACCAAAATCCTTCAGTTTCTCCAAAGAGATCACCTACAGTAATTGATTTAAAAACCAGGTTAAAAGAAGGGCTGAAAGATGAAAGGAGACTATCTTTGACTTCATTCCATCAACCTAGACACCAACGGATCACATAACATTAGTTTAATGGGGTTCCTCAGTTCAATGGATGGCTTATGCATTTAAAAGTAGCTGACTACGTCCATTTCCCCAGTGAAGGGATCCACAAAATGCTGAAACTAGCTCTACTTAAGTTATCAACTCAATTCTTTTGCTCAGTAAACTGAGTGCCTATTATGTGCAAACCATAGTCCAAAAGGAAAAAAAAAAAACTAGGAAGGAAAATTAAAGTTGTCTGACCTACTAGCTTACAAACTATAAACTAAGTAATATGCTTTACATACTTGACTTAATCTAAGCCTCACATTTTTTTTTGTGAACAAGAAAATAAAAGCTAAATCATTTAAACCCAAATCATGTTCTTAAATACCAAACACTCCTTTCTTTAGTCACGCAAGACACACAATTAAAAGATGCCATTTTATAACCACAAAGAGAAACAAAGAATGATGATAACCCAATGCTAGTATAGTATGGTCTGACACTTGGTAAATATTTGCTAAATAAATAAAAGAGTAAATGTAATATTTGAAAATGCCAAAATTATTTTGGGTTGAATAATTCTTTAAAAAATTTTTTAAAAACATAAAAGATATTTAAATTCTTTGCCTAGGAAATGTACCAAGAATTCATAAACAAATTAAAAAGAAAAAGCAGCATATAAGATGCATTTATAATTTGCTAATTCTAATAGCAAAGAAAATGAAATACAAACTCTGACAGAAGATTTAAAAAAGTATTTACTCCAGGGTTATTATGACACTGAAGTGATATAAAAACTAAAAGAAAAAAACTAAAATAGAAAGTGTTTATAAATTAGGACAAAAGGCTTTTCTAAAAAAGATGTAATTGTTCATAAAAATTACACAACAACTAGGGGCCTGGTGCACAAAATTCTTGCATGGGGGGGTGGTCCCTCAACCCAACCTGCCCCCTCTCACATACTGGGAGCCCTCAGGGGATGTCCAACTGATGGCTCACCCACAGCCTGCCCAAGGCCTAAAGCCTCAGAGACTTCAGGCCTTGGGCACCCAGCCATCACCCTGCTCAGCTCAGCCCAGGCTGCCTGCAACCACCCGGCACTGGGGACTGGGCGCTCGCCACCACCGCTGGTTCATCTCCACCCCCGGGGGCCGGCGCTCGCGCCACTTGGCCCCGCCCCGCTCCTGATTGGCTGGTAGCATAGCCTACAGGAACAAGGGTACAGTCAAATTTGCATGTTTCTCTTTTATTATATAGGATTACACCTGAAACTGCTATAATATTGTATGTCACCTGTAACTGAAAAAAATTTTTAAATGATACAACAAAAATACACATGCAATAATGCACATAAATAATTTGAAAGGACCCACAAATATTGTTTATAGTTAACATGGACTTTATTATTTAAAATCAGTAAAGAAATATTTTATAATAATTGATGGATAGTATTCTCCAATCTAACAGCATGAGTACTGCCCAATATAAGCATAACTCTCCTGAGATTATCTAGTGTAAATAATGAATAAAATCAGCCCTAGCCAGTTTGGCTCAGTGGATCGAGCATCACCCTATGGACTGAAGGGTCCTGGGTTCAATTCTGGTCAACGGCAGCTGCCTGGATTGTTGGCTCAATCCCCAGTAAGGGCGCTGGGAGGCATGTAGGAAATGGCCAATCGGTGACTTTCATCATTGATGTTTCTCTCTCTCTCCCCATCTCTTTTCCTCTCTGAAATAAATAAAAATACATTTTAAAAAAAGAATGCATAAAATTAGAGCACAACAAATGTATTTCAGACCTTAAAGCACAGGCATCACATGCTAATAAACCTGTTAAATAACGTTACAGGGCTATGGCTCCAGGACTAGTTTTCATTCAACTTCATAGAAAACCTCTTTTTGAACAAAGGCTCTGAGTCAACTATTAGATTTTTGAGGATACCAGCAAAAGATGACACAGGAAAAATATCATATGTATATAGAGAATTTTCAGTTCTACAGGTCTTTCAAGATAAACCCAAACGTGATTTCCAGGGTCACCAGGGGAGTCAACAACAGTGTCAGGGACAATTCCGACTTAGCTTTTCACGAGTAACGGTTTCATAGGGCGTTTTCATGTGCTCTTACCCTTGCTTCAAATTCCGATGTTTCTTCCACGTAACCAAGACCTCCTTTTTGTAACCTTGTTGCAACTTCAATGAGATCACTACGAAGAAAGTTTAAGAGCTCCTGGTTGCCATCACAGGATTTTAGGCCCAAATTTGGCTTCCGGGCCAGGTGAATAGAATGAACAATGTCCTGGTACCTAGAAAAGTTGGGGTAAGCAGGAGGGAAAATAAACTTTTGGAGATGGTTCATAAATTTCAATTACTTGAAAACATGTTTTATTTCTATAACACATCTTTAGATTTTTTTCATCTCTCCTTGGTAATTTTTAGTCTCATGTTTCTTGCACAAAATCTCAAATTTCTCTTATTCTTGATTAATTTTTTTTAAATATATTTTATTGATTTTTTACAGAGAGGAAGGGAGAGGGATAGACAGAAACATCGATGAGAGAGAGACATCGATCAGCTGCCTCTTGCACGCCTCCTACTGGGGATGTGCCTGCAGCCAAGGTACATGCCCTTGCCGGAATCGAACCCGGGACCCTTCCGTCTGCAGTCCGATGCTCTATCCACTGAGCCAAACCGGTCTCAGCTCTTGATTCATTTTTAAAACAAACTTATTTTATTCTATTTGATAAATACCATCTGAAGAGGGTTGCTTTTCCTAGCTCTTATTCATGACACCTATATTTTTAAAATTACTATGAGTTTCTTAGAATTTTATCCAAGTTTGTGGGAATTCTTGAGGCCTGGTTTAAAGCTGTGCTCCTCCAGAGAGAAAGTACACTTGCTTATGTCAGTTGCCAAAAATTGCTACCCACCCAAGATAACTTTAAATTATCTGCCTGGCATTCATTCTTCACAACACAAGAAAAATGATTCCAACTGAAAACCTACATAAGGACCTTCATACCCACATTTCCACTAATGATTAACCACTTGAGAGGTCCCAGCAAAGCAGCACTAAAATATGACTCTCTACCTTGGAGGGGCCCATTGACTAGCTTCATTGTTGGCTTCCTATACGAAAATGAAAACTAAAGCTTAAGGTCATCTGAGTACTAAGTTCCCTATTCTTTCTTAATAATATGGGTTTTAAATCTTATTTTCCTGAATACAACTTCATTATTACTAGAGTTCTGGTAAAGGATTAGAGGCTTGGTGCACGAATTTGTGCCAGGGAAGGGATGTAGGCAGCTGGCCAGCCGGCTCTACCCCTTGGTCAAACTCCCCGTGGAGGGGACAATTTGCCATTAGCCTTTTATTATATAGGAAGGATTCTTTAAGCCCTAGCATGTTTGGCTCAGTGGACAGAATGTCAGCCTGCAGACTGAAGGGTCCCAGGTTTGATTCCATCAAGGGCACATGCCTCGGTTGCAGGCTTGATCCCATTGTGGGGCAGGCAGCAGGAGCCAATCAATGATTCTCTTTCATCATTCATGTTTCTCTCTCTCTCTCCCTCTCTGAAATCAATAAAAATATATTTTAAATTTTTTTTAAGTAAAGGATTCTTTTATTGTTTTCCATGTACAATATAATTCCCTTTATTTTCTTGTTTGATCTAATTGTTACCTAGGAATATATTTAACTTACTACCAGTTAAGATCTTTCTAATCATCTTTAAATAATTCACTTCTGATTTTATTGCAATCTGATGAATGTATCCTGAAGCTTTCTACTTTTTTAATTTGTTGAAATTGTTTCTGTGGCTACATATATAAATGTTCATTGATATAACAAACAAATTTACCTCTTTTATGTTTCCAAATGGCCTAGTATCCTTTTGGTATACTTTTTTAAAAAAAATCTTTTTTACTGAACTATAGCTGACTGCATAACCTTTAATTTATATCCCCCATTTTAAATATTTTCTTACAAAGAGCATATATATGTGTGTGTGTGCGTGCGTGCATGCGTGCACACAGATTCTATTACATTTTGAAAAGGAAATATATTTTACTAAACATTGCCTTTATAATTATTCAAAGTGTCCACACATCTTTGGGGATACCCTGTATATTTTTAAATAAATCTGAACCTCAAATAGTTTGTGACATATTACCTTATCACCTTTGCTACCCCCAGGGAAATCTCTCAAATAACCACCACCGAAAGAACAGACAGATAAATTGTGGCAGATTCACAAATATTAGAGTCGTGGAATAATATAAAGGAAAATGAAGTTCGATTATTTAAAAAATAAAAATTAAAAAATGGCTCTTTATTGTCAAGTAAAGAGCAGTAAGCCCCAAAGACTATAAATACTGCTTGACAGCTTTTTAAAAAGTTCAAAACCAAGCAAAACACAAGGTGAACATTTTTCTAATGTTAAACAAAACAAAAAAAAGTGTAAGTTTTGTTTTTAATCCTGAAGATCTCCAACCTTTGAATGGAAGGATTGATCTGTTCATATTTAGTGAATGGTGCCTAGAAAATACAGTAGAACCTTGCCTCTAAACTTCATTCATTCCAGAAGGCTGTTCAAGAAGCAATGTTTAAAAACCGAATAATTTTCTTAAATTTATCGAATCATCCCCTACTTGCCTTAAACAAATCACTTGCAACACTCATTCAAAGATATCTTTCAGGTCAGCATGCACCATCTTTGTTTGCAGTCACCAGCTAATGCTTTTCATTTATTTATACAAATGAACAAACTCTCTACCTCTTCAATTGTCTGTTTCTTTCTCACCCTTAGAAACATTAGCACTCTTGATGGCTTCTTTATGTTTTAAAATTGTACTAATTGTCCATTTCACCAGCAACAAAAGCAAAAATTACATATATATTTACAACAGTATTTCCTGAGATGGGCCTGAGAGAAGCTGTTCTCATGCTGGATCTGTATCAGCATGAAAGGGTTTCAGGCCAAGAACAGAAATTTGTTCAACAACAGACATTTTTTTCTTTGAACAACTTAGTTGAAAACAAATTGTTCATTTGAGAACTGAGATTTGACTGTATTTTAATAAGATTAATCATAGAACTATATTCTTTTGTGGTTCTGTGTACTGACATTTTCCTTTGTCTTTCTTAATTTTCCTAATCACATCTGCATTAATATAGCATGATTCTGAGTATAATTTTAACTTCACATTAAGCAGTGGGTTAAAACCAATATGATGTATCCACAACCACTTACAAAAGTCTGGTATTTTCCTTCTCTCAAACAAACTTAAATTCAACCATGAAAGCACGCAGTCAGAAATTAATGGTAGTCTTAAACCAAAACCTTGTCCTAGCTTTGATAGAAACAATGCCTAGAAAAGGAAGTACACTAACAAATCTTGATGGAGTTGCCACTAATTCTGTAGAGAGCACATTCTTGTTTGCGGTTTTGGGGGTGTTTGGGGTTTTTTGTTTGTTTTTTTTTAGATGTAAGTCACATAAGATTAAACTCACCATTTTAAAAAGTATAAATTTTTAGTGGTTTTTATGTTGTGGAACTATCCAAACTACCTAATTCCAACATATTTTTATCATCCCATAAAAAATCCCATAGCTGTTAGCAGTCACTCCCTGTTCTCCCCGTCTCCCAGTCCCTGGCAAACAATAATCTACTTTCTGTGGATTTACTTATTTTGGAAGTCTCATATAATTGGAGTCATAAAATATGCGGTCTATTGCATCTGGCTTCTTGACTCAGCATATTTTCTTGGTTCAAGGATGTTGTTGCATATATCAGCACTTTGTTGCTTTTTATGGCTGAATTTATGGATATAAGAACAACATCTATCCATCAGTTGATGGACATCTAGATTGTTTTCATTTTTTGGCTATTTTGAATACTGACAGAATACTTTTGACCACCAACTGATGTGCAATGCTGCCTAACTACAAAGAGGATTTCAGTGCGGTGCCTGGCATGCATTATTCAATGACTAATCCTGTTACCCTGAATATACATGGTTTAAAATCATATTTTTCTAGATAAGTATGATGTGCCAAGAAAATACCAAGCAAAAGAAATATAAAAGTTAGATGTCTTTAAAAATAAGTTTTTAATGGATTAAAAAAAAAAAACACGCAAAAAAATACACTTTTAAGACATTTTTAATATCTAATGCTGAAGAAAATTAAGATGTGAAGAGCACAATGAAAATCCTTACCTCTTCTCTAGTCTTTCTTTAAGCTGACTTTCTCTTATTCCCTGAGGGTGAAGGCAATTTAACAACTCATCCAGTTCCTTCTGACTATCACATAAAAACCTGTAGAAGCAAAACAGGCCTGATTAATTGGGGGTGGGGCACAGGGGTCAAAAGTCAAACACTAAGAAAGGGATCTAGGGTTGATGGTGGGAATTAGGAAAGCAGAATTCCAAACTTGCTCACAAGAAGAACTAGTTTACTATTTCCATGCCTAATGTTTACTTTATCCATGGACATTGGAGCCAATAATTCCTATTAAAATATAGTGAGACAAGTTTTATCAAGCTATAGGTATATTTGTCCACACACCTTCAAAGAGTAAACTTGGATATTAAAAAAGATAAATGGTCATTAAACCAAAGGTTATCAAAGCTAAAGCAGATAATGTATTCAAAGAGCTGTTTCAGAACCTAGCTCCCTGCCTAAAAGTAGAATCAACACAAAGGAAAAATTAATGGCTATGTATATAGTTGTTTATTTTTTAATTAATGAAGATGAAAATGCTAAATATTTCTATTTGCAAATGGATTGAAAAGCGCTTCCAATGCTATATAAGATCTATCATATACAAGGTTACATTACGGGGCGGGAGGGGAATGTAATTCCAAACTTAGAACAAACAAATATTTATCAAAAATCAAGTCTGCTTTCCCCCAGCCAGGTGGCTCAGATGGCTGAAGTGTCTTATACACCAAAGGGTTACGGGGCTGAATTCCTGGTCAGTGCACACACCTCACTTTGCGGGTTCCACCCACCGTCTGGAGACAACCAAATCAATGTGTCTCTCACAACGATGTCTCCCTCTCTCCCTCTCTCTCTCTAACATCAATAAAAAATAAAAACATATCCTCAAATGAGGATTAAAAAAAAAAAAAATCAAGCCTGCTTTTAAAGCAATGAGTTTACATATCCAAGAAATGAAAGTAACATAAAACGATCTGAATAATCACTAAATCACTGGTGTTAATACAAAACACTTTCTTAACATTGAAAAAGAGCAGCCAGACGAACGCTCACATTACCATAGATTCTGTCCTTGTTTGGGCATGGTGGTCTCCACAGCAATTTCTGTTGCTGTTCCATGTTGTGTGTTCACGCTTGTGTTTTTGCCTAGATTTGCTTTCTTATCTAAGGAAAATTAATACATTAGGTTGAATATAGTAAATATCCAATTCCTATCGTTTCAAATCTAAGCAGTAAGTACATCACAGCACCAAATCTAACAACTAATAACAGATGCTGCCTATTAAATATATCCACATGCACAATAGATGCTGACTTCTCTTAAGTATTTTACATAAAGCACATTATCTATTTGTTCTCTATACAGTTGAATAGCTGTACAGTTCAAAGCTTAATAGTTTCACAACTTAGAATGAAGAGGGATAACTCTTTATATCAAAGCAAATAACCAATTCTTATATACTAATATGTGAAAATATAGATCTTAAGTCAGTATTTGAAGCCTCACTTCATACTACAACTGTTTTGTTTCCCTGCTACCATTCTCCCTCCTACAATACAATCTCTCCTTTTTTTTTTTAAATCTTTTCAGTCAGATAATTTTGAAGACAGCCTGCCATGCTGGACCTAGAGTTCAAGAAGCAACAACAGCCCTGGCTGGTATGACTCAGTGGGTAGAGTGTCGGCCTGCAGACTGAAGGGTCAAGGGCTCATGCCCAGGTTGCAGGCTCAGTCCCCAGTAGAGGGGGTACAGGAGGCAGATCAATAATTCTCTCTCATCACTGATGTTTCTATGTCTCCTTCTCCCTCTCTGAAATCAATAAAAATATATATATTTTTTTTTTTTTTTAAAAAAAGAAGAAGCAACAACATTTATCAGGATGCTCTAGAAGTGAAAGGTTTCGGATGCCAAGCTTCAATCAGAAAATTCTAACTGTGTAGGCCCAACTTCTAAGGACAGCCACTACACACATTCACAGTCTCACAGTCCACTAGAAACTTTCCTGTCTAAAGATCCCAACTTCACATTTATTGCTCTCAAACATTAACTGCCCTCACCTGGGTATTTACAGTCTACCAGAACTAGATTTTTCTACTAGTACTACAATTTAGCACTTAATATAATTTAACAAGAAAATGTTAAGTTTGGGCTCTATATGAATTTCCTTATTTATCAATTTTGTGAGTATGTAGTTGAGATTATGGTATTAAAAGAAAAAAACTACTTTTAAAAAAATTAAGAGATTTCTCAAAAATACGCACATATAATCTAACATTTGAGAAGCAACTTTTATTAAATTATAGAAAGTAGAGGTGGGCCTGGCCAGTGGGGCTCAGTGATTGAGCGCTGACCTATGGGGGTATGAAGGAGGCAGCCAATCAGTGATCCTCTCTAATCATTGATGTTTCCCTTTCTCTCTCCCTACCCCTTCCTCTCTGAAATAATAAATAATAAAAATGAAAAATTCAGATGGTTAGGTTAGGTCAGGCTTTCTCAACTTCACCATTATTGACATTTTAAGCAACATAATTCTTTGTAGTGGGGGGTGGCGCTGTTATTATATGCTCTGTAGGATATTTAGTGGTGTCCCTGGCCTTACCATCAGCACCAATAGTGACAACCAAATATGTGTCTGGACATTGTAAATGTTCCTTGGGAGGCAACATGACCTCCTGTTGAACCACTGGGTTAAATGATTCACAAGCTTCTAGCTCTAGTTTCTCTCTCTCTTTCTCTCTCTCTCCCTCTACACACACACACACACACACACACACACACCCTATATAATAAAAGACTAATATGCAAATTGACTGAACAGCAACTGGTCTATGACCTGCACTGATGACCCAGGGGCAGATGCTCAATGCAGGAGCTGCCCCCTGGTGGTCAGTGCACTCCCACAGGAGGAGCGCCATTTAGCCAGAAGCCCAGGGTCCTCTCCTGCCTCTGCAGCAGTGCTAAGAATGTCCATTAGTTGGACATCCCCGATGGCTCCCGAACTGCAAAAGGACGCAGGCCGGACTGAGAGCCCCAGTCCCCCGTCAAGTACACGAATTTCATGCACCAGTTCTTTAGTGCACAAAATTCATGCATGGGTAGGGCCCCTAGGCTTAGCTGGCAATCAGAGCCAATCTGGTTCTCTGCCTCCCTGCCTCCTCCTTCCCTCGCTCCCTCAGCACCCTGCTGCTGCTGCTGGTTGCCCCCCCATGTTCTGTGCCACCCCCTGGTGGTCAGTGCATATCACAGCAAGCCATCAAATTCCCAAGGGGACAATTTGCATATTAGGCTTTTATTATATAGGACTAGAGGCCCAGTGCACGAAATTTGTACACAGGAAGGGGAGGCGGGGGATGTCCGTCAGCCCAGCCTGCACCCTCTCCAATCTGGGACCCATCGAGGGATGTCTGACTGCCCATTTAGGCCTGATCCTTCTCACAATCCAGGACTGCTGGCTCCCAACTGCTCACCTGCCTGCCTCCCTGATTGCCCCTAACCGCTTCTGCCTGCCAGCCTGATCACCCCGTAACCACTACCCTGCCAGCCTAATTGATGTCTAACTGCTCCCCTGCCAGCCTGTTCGGCCCCAACTTCCCTCCTCTGCTGGCCTAGTCACCCCCAACTGCCCTCCCTTGCAGACCTGGTCCCATCCAACTGCCCTCCCTTGCCGGCCTGATCGTTCACAACTGTCAGGTTCTCTGCCTCCCTGCAGGCCTGGAACCTCCCGATGGCCCTCCCCTGTTGGCCATCTTGTGTCCACATGGGGGCAGCTCTGTGTATTAGAGTGATGGTCAATCTGCTTATTACTCTTTTATTAAAGAGGAGGCCTGATGCATGGATGGGGGCCAGCTGGTTTGCCCTGAAGTGCCCAGATCAGGGTTGGGGTTTCCTTGGGGTGTGGGGTGGCCTGGGCAAGGGACCTGCTGTGGTTTGCAGGCTGGCCACGCCCCCCAGTGACCCAAGCAGAGGCCCTGGGATCTGGGATTAATTTATGTTTTGCAATTGAAACTTTGTAGCCTGGAGTGGAGCCAAGACTTCTGCTCTCTCCATGATGACAGCCATTTCTGTTTGAGTTTATTTAAATTCTATAATTAAAACTTTGTAGCCTGGAGTGGAGGCCTAGGCACTAGGGCTGCAGAAGCTTGGCTTCTTCCGTTGCCCGGGCAACCCTAGCCTCTGCTCTCTCCAGCTCTGTGGTTGCCGCCATTTCTGTTGGGATTATATATTTTCTATAATTGAAACTTTGTAGCATTGAGTGGAGGCCTAGGCCGGAAATGGCAGTCAGAAAGCTTAGCTTCCTCCATTGCCTGGGAAACCCAAGCCTCCCTCCTGCTCTCAGTGGCCACAGCCATCTTGGTTGCGATTTATTTGCATAATTTGCTCCTGACTGGTTGATGGGTGTGGCTGTGGGCATAGCTTGGTCAGAGGTATTGTCAATTTGCATATTACCCTTTTATTAGATAGGATATGTATATACACACACATATACTCTTCAAGAGAAAAAATATTTTTAAAAGTACATTTATGTATTTATTTTGCCAAGTGAATATATCCATGTAACCAGAACCCAGATAAGAAAAAGAACACTATCTTATTTGCTACCTTGTATCACAGCACATGAAAAATTGGTAGGCACATAAAAGATAATCCATAAATATTGAATAAATGAATTTTAAAAGTAAAGGAAGAAGATATATAACTGCAGTCTTGGCCCCCTTACTTCAATTCTAACCTTTCAGGTACCTAGAGATTTCTAAAGAACGAAGTTTGAAAACTACTCATAAAATTTAATACCTAAACAAGATGTTATACTTGCATAGATTTTATAAGAGTAGTTTTTAAACTCTTTATCTTTCCACATAATGCCTGGAATAAAATTGATAATCACGTTTCCTCCTTTTTGTGCATTTCACATTCTCCCACCCCACTCAAATACATCCACCTAAGAAAGCAAAAAAAAAAAAAAAAAAAAGGGGGGCCCTAGTTAATTTGGCTCATTGGCTAAGGCATCAGTCCACGGACTGAAGAGTCCTGAGTTTGATTCTGGTCCAGGGCACGCACCTTGGTTGCAGACTCCATCCCGGCCCTGGTTGGGGCATGTGAGGGAGGCAACCAATCAGTGTGTCTCTCTCACACAGATGTTTCTTTCTGTCTCTCCTCCTCCCTTCACTCTCTCTAAAAATCAATGGAAAAATATTCTCTGGTGAGGATTAACAAAAAGAAAAAGAAAAAAAGAAGATGACAGAGAACGAACAATTCTTAATATTTACCCTACTTGGGCAGGTAAAATAACTAACAGATATACATACTACGGGGACAGTAATCCTCATCAGGTGAGTTAGCATGGTCTTTGCGATGTCTGAATCGGTAGTCAATGCTGTCATGTACCCAGCCTTTTTCAATGAACAATCCTGGAACTTCATCTGAGAAGAGCCAGTATCTATAAATCACAACCACATATTAATAAGATAATGACATATCATGAGCACAAGATGACTTTATTGTTGGAAAAGACAATTAAAGAATATTACTAAACATTCAGAAATACTATGCAAATTATAAAGTAAGACAAAGAATATCAAAATGTTTAGAATTTGAGACTTGTCTAAAATCTGTAATTTTTATAGCTTCTAATATGTCTCGACTTTATACTCCATATAATGTATGCAACATTTAAAATACAATACCATTTTTTAAAGTCCTCTATTTGGTTCATATGTCACTTATCATCATACTTTAAGCTCCATATTTGTGCTATATTAAGAACAGGGTCATGTCTTTTTTTTTCTTTTTTTTTTTAGGGTCATGTCTTTATTTAACTTTGTAACACTAGCATTTGGCATATATTCAATATATATTCAATGAATGTGTGATAATTGTTTCCAAAATCCATGAATAGCAAAGATTATCTATTTTTAGTACTTTTAACAGTTTTATAACTAGTAAAGGCTCTAACAAGATGACAAAAAATTAAGTTTAGTAAGTTACCTATTATGGTTCCGATCTGTACCAATAGGAGTCCTCCGCATGACTAGTTTTGCCTTGGCAATTCCCTCTTGGAATGCCTTCTCAGCAGCTGCTTTGTGTTTTCGTATTCGTTCTTCCTCAGCTTCCCGTTCTAGTTTCACTGTTAAAGACAAAGAGAGCCAACTAGACTTTTTTTTCTAGTAAATTCCACTCTCATAAATTAAACCACGTGTGAAGCGCCAGTCAGTCTGACTCAGTGGTAGGTTTGCAGGTTCTATTTCCGGTCAAGGCCTATCTCTCGATTGCAGGTTTGGTCTCTAGCCCCAACTTGGGGCGAGTGCCAGGAGCAACCGATCCATGTGTCTCTCCCACATCGATGTTTCTCTCTCTAACCCTCTCCCCCTCATTCCCACTCTCTCTAAAAATCAATGGAAAAAATATCCTCAGGTGAGGATTAAAATAAATAAATCACATATGCAGTGAAGTGCGCCTAGTATAAAGTACATTTTTATCAAACTGTAGTTTCCTTCTCCTAATTCTAATATGTTATAAAAAATGAGCCCTAACTGGTTTGGCTCAGTAGATAGAGCATCAGTCTGTGGACTGAAGGGTCCCAGGTTCGATTCCGGTCAAGGGCATGTACCTTGGTTGCGGGCACATCCCCAATGGGGAGTGTGCAGGATGCAGCTGATGTTTCTCTCTCATCGATGTTTCTAACTCTCTATCCCTCTCCCTTCCTCTCTGTGAAAAATCAAAAAAATATATTTTTTAAAGTGACACGTAGGCAGCCAGTGTGGCTCAGTGGTTGAGCACTGTCCTATGAACCAGAAGATCATGGTTCCGTTCTGTTAGGTTGTGGGCTCGATCCCCAGTGGGGGCGTCTAGGAGCCCGCCAATCCGATTCTCTCTCCTCATTGATATTTCTACCCTTCTCTCCCTCTCCCTTCCTCTCTTGAAGTTAAAAAATCTGTAATTATAATGACAAAGAATATCAAAATATTTAGAATTTGAGACTTGTCTAAAATCTGTAATTTTTATAGCTTCTAATATATCTTCTAATAAAATATAGCTTCTAAAAAAAAAAGAGAGAGACATTTAAAGCAATGTCTATCTGGCCCTCCTATGTTCTTTGAATGTTGGTGATGTCTCAGCCATCATAAAAATCTTTCCTCTGCAAAATTTAACATTAATTTTAATAATTAAGTTGGTTTTATTTTATTAATAATTTAAAATGTAACCTTAAAACAATCCTTAAATGGAATTGAAAATTTTATGACAGGACCATCATAGGACCCTCATAATGACTGGGATAAAACTAAAATAGTATTTCAAAATCAAACAAATTTTTGCTTTGAGGAATTTGATAGTATAGTGACAAAAAAAAAGTACTATTTTTTTAGTTAGCACTGTTAAGGACAAAAAGGTTTTAATCAATTTATTTCTGATCATTGATTATATGGGTTTATTCTACCCAGATATAAGTTCCCCTCAACAAAAGAAGCCCGGTAATCTTGCCTTTTAAGTTTTTCCATAACCATCACAAATTTTAAGACTGTAAGTATCAAATGCACTGCTATTTACAATGCCAGAATTTTTAACCCTCATTTTCTATTGGTGATAATATCTACCATGTGGTGAGAATCTGGGAAACGCATCAATTTCATTTATTTAAAACCAACATGGCATGTTATCTTTAATCAAGTTTTTTAGCCTGAATGAAACTATGTTGGCAACAATGATTCAGTAGAGATCATTACAAAGGTAAATGATAGAGTAATGGCCAAATCAGAATAAAGGAAAAGCTCCTTCTCCTGCAGCTATAAAAAAGATATCTAGGAAAAGTCACCAAGACAACCAAATTTATTTTCAGCAGTTACAACACTGAATAGATATTGAAAGACCTAATTCTACAATTCAAATATTGCCCATGACAATATATTCATGTTTTTTGTACGCTGTTTCCCTTTATCAATAATAAAATATCACCTTCCTAGCCTTTTTCCTAGGTTAAGATAAATATAACCCACAGAGTAACCCTTCAGGAACTCAAGAAATCATTGTTTCAGGTAAAACACACTGAAATGTGAAATAAAGTTTATCTACATGCTGTTTTATATGGAATGCAATTATACTCTTTCAAATTGGGAACTACGTATATGCACAAACTCACACAATATGCATATAAATATAAAAACATTTCAATGGCCTTAAGTAGTATAAACTGAAACTTGTTTTAAATTAAATATTTCATATTTTCTAATGAATAAAGTAACAAAGTTGCTTGACTTAAAATTCTCAATTTTTTAAAAATATTTTTTATTTATTTCAGAGAGGAAGGGAGAGGGAGAGAGAGAAACAACAACGAGAAGAGAGAACAACTGACTGGCTGCCTCCTGCCTGTCCTACACGGGACTGAGCCCACAGCCCAGCAAGCGCCCTGACCAGGAGTCAGACTGCGCCCTCCGGGCTCACAGGTCAACACTCAGCCACTGGCCGTGCCGGCGGGCTCTCACACGCAACTTAAGACTCTTTCTGGGTATCCGTCTACCCAACTCGTAGCATACAACTTTGACAAATAAAGCATTTTTACCATCTTCATTTTATAAGTTGGCAACTTTCATAAGGTTTAAAACTGTAACAGTGATCAAAATAGTTTAGTCTTAAAGGAAAAAAACTAATAAACTTAGTTTATTATGGACAATAATTCTAAAACAAAATTTTGTGTACATTGTGAGACTGATCAAATAAGTAAATATTGATATTACTATAGATAGAGGGGTTGATAGCTGAGCAAATAAGGAAAAACTCGAATGCAAATGACAGCATGGCGATTGTGCAGTGTACGGATGGTGTTGTGGAGTTGTGCATCTGAAACCCGTATAGTTCTGAGCAGTGTCACCCCAATAAATTCAATTTAAAAAACCATATTGATATTAACAGATGCCAGGAATCTTATGGGGGGAAAAAAGATGCAAATATAGAATGAGGAAGGCAAAGAAGAACCACTGAGGAATGTCAAGATTAATTTGGAATAAATTTAACAAAAAAAGTATAAAATGTATATTCTGAAAACTATAATATATTGAAAGAAGTTAAAGATCCAAATAAATTAAGAACATCACATATTCATGGATCAGAAGACAAAGTATTAAGATGACAATAACTCGATTAGATCTATAGTTCTAATCTATAGATCCCAAAATTGATCCATAGATTCAAAGCAATCTCCATCAGAGTCCCAGATGGCTTCTTTGTAGAAATTAATAAGCTGACTCTAAAATTACTATGGAATTGCAAGGGACTTAGAACAGCTAAAACAGTCTTGAAAAAGAACAATTTAGACAATTCATACCTTCCCACTTGAACAACTACTACAAAGCAATAATAACCAGGCCACTGTAACATTGGTGTAAAGATAAACATATAGATGAACGGAACAGAATTCAGAGTCTATAAATAAATCAAAACATCAATGGAATAGTATTCTGCTATTAAAAGGAATGAAGTACTGCCGAAACCGGTTTGGCTCAGTGGATAGAGCGTTGGCCTGCGGACTGAAAGGTCCCAGGTTCGATTCTGGTCAAGGGCATGTACCGTGGCTGCGGGCACATCCCCAGTAGGAGGTGTGCGAGAGGCAGCTGATCGATGTTTCTCTCTCATCGATGTTTCTGACTTTCTATCCCTCTCCCTTCCTCTCTGTGAAAAATCAATAAAATGTATTTTTTTTAAAAAAGGAATGAAGTACTGCCTCAGCTGGTGTGGCTCAACGGATAGAGTGTCCGACTGTGGGCCAAAGGGTCCCGGGTTCAATGCCAGCCAAGGGCTTACAGGAGGCAACCAATTGATATGTTTCAAGTATATCAATATTTCTCTGTCTTTCCCTCTCTTTTCCATTCTCTCTAAAAATCAATGTAAAAATATCCTCAGGTGAGGATTAAAAATAGTAATAAAGATAAATAAAAATTAAGTACTAGTGAAACATGCTACAACAGGGATGAACTTTGAAAACATTATATATACTAAGTGAAAGAAGCCAATCAAAAAATCACATCTTATGTGATCCCCATTTATATGTTATGTCAGAGTAGGCGAATTTAGAGAAACAGTAGTAGACTGGTGGTTGCTTGGGAATAGGGATAGGGAGGTAGGGTGATGATAGCTAAAGGGTAAAGAGTTTTTACAGTAATGAAAATGTTCTAAAATTGTGGTGAAGGCTAAATGTCTGTGAATATATTTAAAAACATGAATTATACACTATCAATGGAAGAACTGCATGGTATGTGAATTACCTTCTATAATAATAAAAGCATAATATGCTAATTAGACCAGACATCCTTCATGACAACCTTCCAGACAAAGCCAGGGCTACAAGGGAAGCCCAGGTCCCAGGTGCCTGCCAGCAGCCAGAGGGAAGCCTGGATCTCAGGTGCCACTGGGAGCCAGTGCCAGCATGAGGGGGGGTAGAGGGGCCAGGGCGAGAGGAAAGCCTACTCTTGCAGGAATTTCCTGCATTGAGCCTCTAGTTTATTAATAAAGCTATTTACTTAAAAGAACAGATTTAGCCTTAACTGATTTAGTTCAGTGCATAGTGTCGGCCTGTGGACTGAAAGGTCTCAGGTTCGATTCTGGTCAAGGATATGCACTTTGGTTGCAGGCACATCCCCAGTAGGGGGCGTGCAAGAGGCAGCTGATCGATGTCTCTCTCATCAATGTTTCTGACTTTCTCTCCCTCTCCCTTCCACTCTGTAAAAAATCAATAAAATATATTTTAAAAAAATAAAATACTTAAAAAGTTTGGATTTAACTTTGGCTGGTTTGCCTCGTTGACAGAGCGTCAGTCTGTGGACTGAAAGGTCTCAGGATCCATTCCGGTCAAGGGCACATGCTTGATCCCCAGAGGGGGACTTACAGAAGGCAGCTGATGAATTATTCTCTCATCATGAATGCCTCTCTCTCTCTCTCTCTCTCTCTCCCCACTATAAAATCAATTAAAGAAAAAAATATATATATATATAGTTCAGATTTAATGGTGCTATCAAACCCCCAAATTTTTATGTTCTTATATCTTAAGGACAACTGTGCAGAGGGCTTCAAGTACCTTATTATTCAACTGTTACAACAATCTTTATCAATTGTTACAACAATCTTTACAACCATATGAGGAAACTGAGGCACAGATAAATTGACCAAAGGAATATAGCCAAGTCAGTGGTAGAGTTTGAACCTATATCAGTAATTCTCTCTAGTCATATGTTATTTCCACTGTACCTATTTGTGGATTTGGTCTAAACTAGGAAATTCAAAAAAGATGTCAACATCACATTATATCAAATTATCATTAACTACAGAATGCCATGCTGAACACTTCTGTTGGAATATTATATACATAGTAGGGCCTGGATTATTATATATAAAAATAACTAAATAGTTCTGACAAAGAGACTTTACCATTACCTCAGTAATTTCCTTACTTTTACTATCTTCTAAAGTAGGAGTAGGGAACCATTTTTCTGCCAAGGGCCATTTGAATATTTATATCATCTGTAGGCCATACAAAACTATCAACGTAATAATTAGCCTGCTATATTTGGTCAATCATTTCATGAACTCACTCCTAATGCCTTGGCAGGGCCAGGACAAACGATTTTTTTGGGCCTTATAAAGGTCTGCTGGCCAGATGTTCCCCACCCCTGTACTAAAGGGCTTCCTCTTTTCTTTCATCATAAAATTTTACCTTTCATTTCTCTCTCCTGGATTTCCCGCTCCTTCTTGGCCTGAATGGCAAGCAGCCGTCTGCTCTTCACAGTACTAACCATGTCAACAGCTTCTGTATCTACCTGGGGCTCAAATTTCACAACTTTTTTCTTATCGATTTTGCCTAACCCATTCTCCTCTTTTCCATTTTCTTTATTTCTGGCTTCCATTTCTTTCCGTTTCTGTTTCTCAGCTCTCTTCTTATCATTTTCTTCCTTTAATACAGCAAGCCGTTCCTTCCACAGCTCTGCAGACATCTGCTGTCTTGATTCCATGTGATCTTGCACTGAATATGTCATGAGAATCCTGTGGCAGAGTGCTGCCAAGATCTGTAGTTTCTCTTCTGATGTTAGCTCAAAAAATTCAGAGGTTTCCAGCTTCTCTAAGAACTCATCTTGTACTTCATTGTCCTCAAATGGTGCTGAATCTTTATTGTCATCTGTGTCTGAGCCCTCACTTTCTTCCTGAACATCAGATTTGCGCAAGCAGAGCCGCACCAGCTCTGAAACAGAATGCAGAGTCAGGGGGATTTCTGAAAGCTTCATTCCCAACTCACCATAGTCTTCTGCTATTTCATCTTGCAATAAGGTCTGTAAAAGGATGACCAAGACTCTATTCAGGTATAAAAAGCCACCTTTTTCTGCACTCAAGGCTTCCATAAGGGACACAGCAGTAATGGGATACTGAGCATCTGGTAAGAGTAGTCCAGAATAACAGCTCAAAAATTCCACCACCATGGCCACATCCCCAAAGAGTGTGTTGGGCAGTCCTTCAGGAGTATCTACCAATCTAAATGCTGGAAGATGTTTGCCAGCTAATTCTTGGTCCTCGTATCGTTTCTGTTTTTCTAGTTTCTCAAGCATTTCTTTCTCTCTCCGCTCTTTGGCTTTCTCCTTCAACTTTTCTCTCAACTCCTCTCGTTTCTTTTTTAAATAGTCTTTGCGTTGCTCTTCAGACATAGAGGCCCACTTTTTTTTGTGCTCTAGAAGCTCAAAGCGTTTTTGAACAATATTCCGCAATTCTTCTGGGAGACGAGCTCTATCTTCATTAGAAAGAAGACGAGCCGTTTTAGAGATAACACAAGACAGGGCACTCTTCTTGTCCTCCCTGTCTTTGTTTTCTTTGTAGTAGGAAATAAGGTGTAGGGCAGCGGGAGGCAGATGCTTATGAGGTTTACTAGAGGACCTGGGTGTACCCCCAGAATTCCGGGGGGCTCGTGTCATCTTGGGAGTGCCTTTGGCCATATCCAACAAAGTCATCTGCTTCATTTTGGTTTTAGGAGTCTTCAGGCCCTT
This sequence comes from Antrozous pallidus, assembly GCA_027563665.1. Classification (NCBI taxonomy): domain Eukaryota; kingdom Metazoa; phylum Chordata; class Mammalia; order Chiroptera; family Vespertilionidae; genus Antrozous; species Antrozous pallidus. The sequence continues at coordinate 87,839,157 of CM050512.1, forward strand.
TTTCGGAGATCTGGAATTTCCTGTGGATTTCTGACCATTCAGGATGCCTTTGCTTCTGCCCTTTGCTTTCAAAGGTTTGTCATTATGCTTCCCTGGTTTCTTGGCAGGTGGGCCTTTCTTAGGAATGTGAAAGCTAGCATGTAATTTGTTGGTTGACATCATCTTCATCACTTCTTCCAGATGCTCTTCAGGAGATTTGGAATTCTTTGAGTTCTTCACCTTGAGTGGTGAGCCATTCAAGGATTTCTTCAAGTGTACATGACACCATAACTTAGGATTTAGTGGTGAACTCAAAGAAGAGTTATCTGTCTTGGATTTCTTTGAGGGCTTCCTGTCTGGGGATCCAGTATTCTTCCTCTTAGTAGAAGGGTTGAGAGTCATATACTAGAATTTAAGAATAGAAGCAAAATTAATTTTAAAAACTAATTTAAAGAAACAATATTTAAGTATCCAAAAGGCCCTCTTTTCCGCTATTCAGGCAAAACTACAAATTCATTTCTCTTTATGTTCCTGAAAAAAATGTTTTAGCCATATCAACACAAAATTATCTTGATGCATAGGCTTAAAAAGTTATACTCTAATATTAGACATTTTTGCTATGCAACTAGCTTTCTGTTTATATACAGATTAGCAGTTCTTAAATACTTGAATGAACTGTGAACCATTTCCCCAGAAAAGACATATAAAAATTATGCAATTTCCAAGTCCATCCATGGATCCCAGATTAAGAATACCTAATTTAGCCTTAACCAGTTTGGCTCAGTGGATAGTGTGTCAGCCTGTGGACTGAAGGGTCCCAGGTTCGATTCTAGTCAAGGGCACATGTTACGGGCTCAATCCCCAGTAGGGGGCATGCAGGAGGCAGCAGATCAATGATTACCTCTCATCATTGATGTTTCTCTCTCTCTCCCTCTCCTTTCCTCTCTGAAATCAGTAATAAAATACACACACACACACACACACACACACGCACACCTGATCTAGCCCTAGTCAGTTTGGTTCAGTATATAGAGCATCGGCCTGCAGACTGAAGGGTCCCAGATTCAACTCCAGCCTAGGGCATGTACTTCAGTTGCAGGCTCAATACCTAACCCTAAGTTGGGCACATGCGCAAGGCACCAGTTGATGTGTCTCTCTCACATTGGCGTTTTTCTCTCTCTGGGTCTCTCCCCTTCCCTTCCACTCTGTCTAAAAATCAATGGAACAATATCCTCGGGACTTAGCTGGTTTGGCTTAGTGGATAGAACATCAGCCTGCAGACCAAAGGGTCATGGGGTCGGTTCCAGTCAAGGGTACAAGTCTGGGGTTGCAGACTCGATCCCCAATAGGGGACATGCAGAAGGCAGCCAATCCATGATTCTCTCTCATTATTGATGTTTCTATCTCTCTCCCCCTCTCCCTTCCTCCTGAAGTCAATTTTTTTTTAAATGCATTAAAAAAAAAGATATCCTGCCGAAACCAGTTTGGCCCAGTGGAGAGAGCGTCGGACTGAGGATTGTAAGGTTCCAGGTTCGATTACGGTCAAGAGCATATACCTTGGCTGTGGGGAACATTCCCAGTAGGGGATATGCAAGAGGCAGCTGATTGATGTTTCTCTCTCATCGATGTTTCTGATTTTCTATCCCTCTCCCTTCCTCTCTGTAAAAAAATCAATAAAATTTTAAAAAGATATCCTCGGGTTATTAACAAAGGATTAACAAAGAGTACCCGATATAGATAAGGGGAATATGTGAGAAAATGTAAAGTATTGCTCTTTTTATTATTATTGTTGATTTCAGAGAGGAGGAGAGAGGGAGACAGAAACATCAATGATGAGAGAAAATCATCAATCGGCTGTCTCCTGCATGCTGCCTACTGGGGATCGAGCCCACAACCTGGGCATGTGCCCTTGATTGCAATCGAACCTGGGATCCTTCCGTCCGAAAGCCAATGCTTTACCTACTGAGCCAAACCGGCTGGGGCTACAAGTATTGCTCTTGAAGCAGAACTGGGTTTTTATCCTTTAAGCCTTTGTTCCAATTGGGAATATTCTATGCTCTTAAGGTTTACACTTAAAGTTCAGCGGTCAGTATTTCTGTCTAAATTCAGAACCCTACTTTCTTACTAAAGTCTCAGTGAGGCCCTGGCTGGTACTGCTCAGCGGTAGAGCGTTGGCCAACCAGAGTCATGGACGCTATTCCCAGTCAAGGGCATGCACCTGGGTTGCATTTATTCCCTGGCCCTGACTGGGGTGCATGCGGGAGCAACCAATCAATGTGGCTTTCTTTCTTTTTCTTTTTCTTTTTTAAATATATTTTATTGATTTTTTACAGAGCAGAAGGGAGAGGGATAGAAAGTCAGGAACATCGATGAGAGAGAGACATTGATCAGCTGCCTCTTGCACGCCCCCTACTGGGGATGTGCCCGCAGCCAAGGTACATGCCCTTGCCGGAATCGAACCCGGGACCCCTCAGTCCTCAGCTCTATCCACTGAGCCAAACCGGTCCCGGCTCAATGTGGCTTTCTTACATCAATATTTCTCTTTCTCCATCTCTCCCTTTTCACTCTCTAAAAACCAATGGGAAAAATAACCTCAGATCAAGAATTTTTTTTTTTAAGTATCAATGAGTATACTAACAATAACAAAGACACTGTTCTCATGACCCTGACAGCATAAGTCTTCAAACTCCCTTTTGACCTTTCTCCATACCTTAAGAATTAATTCCCTTGAATATATTGTAACTATAAGCTCTCTAAATTCTCAATTTCATTTAATTCTTTTTGCTCATCCTCTCACATCTTTCTAGTTCACTTCCTCTAGTATCCCAACTCTGTAATCCTTCAATCCCAGGAGGCTCTCAAATCTGTCAATCTTGTCATTTTCACCACTTCCCTACCCTTCTAACCCGGATTAAATTCTTTTGTTTCACTTGCTCTGTTATATCCAATCACTCCCAGCCTGCACACGTAAAACATGACTAAAACAGCCCTGGCCAGGTAGCCCAATCCCCAGTCAGGCACATACAAGACCCAACCAATGAATGCATGAACAGGTGAAACAAATCTCTCTCTCTCTCTCAAATCAATAAATAAAATTTTAAAAAAGAAACATGACTAGAATAAAAGATACTATGATGTGTGATATTAAAATCATAACCAAGTGCCTTCAAATGGGTCCTGAACGCCTTAGTCCATCCACTTTCCCATATTTCCCAATATACATCTTTTCCTGTTTTCAAACCTCTTATCTACCTTATGCCTTTCCATTCAGAATGTGTTAATAGGTTAGAACTAATCAACTTGTCATGACCATTGTTTCTGTATACTTAAAAACACACACATGAAAAAAACCACTTGAGTTCTATGTTTTAAAGAATTATAAAGAAAAAAAAACCTAGCAGCTAAAACACAAATTAAATGAAATAATAACCAGCAATGAAAAGGTACAGCCAATTTCAAGAAAAAGTACTGTTTCAAGTGATAAGGAGAAAGACTAGATAACATCTAGAATACTTAAATTCTAAAACACTTCCACGTTTTTTGGTAGAAGGGACTAACTTGATAAGAGCAACATGTAAAGAAACAGTCTGGCCCTCGCCTGTTTGGTTCAGTGGATAGAGCATCAGTCTATGGACTGAAAAGTCCTAGGTCCGATTATGGTCAAGGACACATGCCTGGGTTCGGGCTGGATCCCAGTAAAGGGTGTGCAGGTGGCAACTAATCAATGATTCTCTCTCATCATTGATGTTTCTGTCCCTCTCTCCCTTCTCTGAAATCAATCCTATCCTCCTATCTAATAAAAGAGTAACATGCAAACTGACCATATCTTCACTACATCCACCAGCCATGCCCACCAGCCAATCAGGAGCATGGGCGGGGCCAAGGTGGCCATGGCTGCAGGGGGCGGGGCCGAGGCAGTCCGGGGGAGGGCGGGGCCGAGGCAGCCATGTTTGCAGGGGGCAGGGCTGAGACGGCCTGGGCCAGGGGCTGAGGTGAACATGGCCATGGGGCGGTGGGGCCAAGGCACCAGCCCCCACTAGCCAGGGAGAAGGCTTGGGCCAAGGGGGCAGGGCCGAGGCCCGTGTTAGCCAGATGTGAGCTGGCTGGGGCAAAGGCCTGGACTGGGGGGCACTTAGAGAGGGCGGGACTGGGACAGAGCCAGCCATCAGCTCCATTACAGGACAATGGCTGGGTGCCCAAGGCCTAAAGCCTTGGCCAGAGGCTTTAGACCTTGGGCAGCCTGGGGGTGAGTGTTCAGTAGGACATCCCCTGAGGGCTCCCAATATTTGTGATGGGGCAGGTTGGGCTGAGTGATCACCCACCTCTAGTGCTTAAATTTCATGCACCGGACCCTTAATATATAATAAAACCCTAATATGCAAATCAACTGAATGGCGGAACAACTGGTCGCTATGATGAGCATTGACCACCGGGGGCAGACACTCAACACAGAAGTTTCTGCCTGGCAGTCAGTGCGCTCCCCCGTGAGCGCTGCTCAGCCAGAAGCCAGGTTCAAGGCTCATAGCTGGCGAGTGCAGCGGTAGTGGAGGGAGTCTCTCCCGTCTCCGCTGCAGGCTGGAAGTAAGGAGCAAGGGGTCCCAGGCTGTGAGAGGTATGTCCAACTGCCTAAGCCGGCTGGCTGGTGGACATCCCCCAAAAGGTCCCAGACTGCAAGAGGGCGCAGGCGGGCTGAGGGACACACCCCACCCCCAGTGCACCAGGCCTCTAGTAAAAATGTAATAAAAGAAACAATCTGGCCTTGGCTGGATAGCTCAGTTGATTAGAACATTGTCCCAATATGCCAAGGTTGTGGATTTGATCCCCAGTCAGAATCAACCAGTGAATGCATAGATAATTAGAACAACAAGATCTAAATAAGTAAATATATACACACATAGCAGGAAAGCAGTCTGGAGGCATTCAGTAAGATAGGTTAGTATGAATCAGACGATGGGCAAGGAAACACCTAAACATTATTGAATATTAAATTGTGAGTCCCTTTATTTATTTTTTTTTTAAAATATATTTTATTGATTTTTTACAGAGAGGAAGGGAGAGGGATAGAAAGTCAGAAACATCGATGAGAGAGAAACATAAATCAGCTGCCTCTTGCATGCTCCCTACTGGGGATGTGTCCGCAGCCAAGGTACATGCCCTGGAGCAGAATCGAACCTGGGACCTTCCAATCCGCAGGCTGACGCTCTATCCACTGAGCCAAACCGGTTTCGGCTTGTGAGTCCCTTTAAAAAGGCTCTAGGAAAATGGCTACGGTGAAATAAATCCCGGAGCTGATACAAAGAAACACCTATGCTCGTTAGGAGTAAACAAGCAGGTAGAATAAAATTTAGTAAGGTGTAATGCCAAAAATAAACAAACAAGAATATAATCAGAGAAACAAGCTCACAGAACCAAGGCAGCACAAGCATAAATACGGTCTGCAATAAATAAGTGGCTTCATACCTTTTCTGGTCAAGTTCTGTAAGGCCAATCTGCCTTTAAAGAATTACAGGCAATTGTAGGTTACTATTCCTCTAGCTGGCTGTTTTTGTTACCTGACTAAAAAATTGGTTTCAATTATTAGCCTCAGTATAAAACAACAAAATGGTTTCATAGTTAACATAAAAAGAAACACTATCAGTGCGCTTCAGAGGATACTTTTCACAGAAATAGAATTTCCCAGTTCTTCTTCCCAGAAATAAATTTCAAAAGGTTAAAAAGAATAAACAAAGATAACTAATGTAAGATTGCATGTTCCTCATGGACAGTGTTATCAATTTTCTAAAGAGAACCATATTTCAAGACTATTCTACAAATAATAGCACAGTGATTTTCAACCTTTTTTATCTCATGACAATATAAACTAATTACTAAAATTCTGCAGCACACCAAATAATATTTTTGCTCATCTGACCAAAGAAAAATTGGCATAATTTGATTCATTTGTTATGTTGACTGCTGTCATTTTTTTTGACAATCTAAGGGAAAAGAGGTCAGTGCTCCTAATTAAAGTCAGGTATTACATGTTTTAAAAACTCTTGCAGCACATAGTGTGCCTCTTGCAGTGTGCCATAGCACAACAGTGGAAAATTGCTGTCAGAGTCAGACTAAACACCACCCTGCCAGAAATTAAAGACAAACATATTACTCCCAAGGGAAGAGTTAACCATCCTCTTCAGCAAGCCTTAGGAAATCTTCAGAGTACAAACAAAATAGATTATCACTTTTTCTAATGATCAGGATGACAGACTTTATTTGAAGTCTCTCTAAAATGAAATTTATCACTAAAAAGACTAATATGAGTCTATGTATCATTTTTACTATTTTAAATGAGATATTTTTAATAGGGTCTTTTATAATTAATCTCTCCTCCAAATTTACTGGGTGTATTTCTTTCTATTTAAAAAGTCAAAAAAATTAATTTTTTTTAAATTTAGCATAAGTTTCTTTAAATTTCTTCTTCTTAGAAGCATTGTGTTATGCAGAAATAATGCAAGAAAAGGCTGGGGTGGCTTAACCATGTAAGGGTCCAGCTACCCATTTTTATATGTAAGATGTGGTTTTGCCAATATGCATGATTTTCTTTTTCTCTTAAAAATGAAAGAAGCCCAGGCCCGGCGGCTCAGCTGGTTGGAGCATTGATCCTTAAACCAAAAGGTTGCCAGTTTGGTCAGGGCTGGTGCTGGAGGCAACCGACCGACTGATGTTTTTCTCTCTCATCGATGTTTCTCCCCCAACCCCCTTTCTTTCTAAAGAAACTTAAAACTTATTCTTGGGTGAGGATTAAAAAAAAAAAAAAAGGAAAGAAATTAACTCACCCAACCCCCTCCCAACAGGCCAGCTCCCCGAGTGAGTAGTCCTTCAGTAACTGGATCATCTCAGCACAGGGCATGCTGGGTGGGCAGTCACAGCCAAATGGGAGCCGGCACGGCTGGACTCAGGGGTATCTGAAAAAGTATAAAACCACTTATGTGCTAAGGGTCTCCCCTATCCCCCATCCAGCACAAGTAATCTACTAGAGCAGTATATAGGAAGGAAGAAAAGAATGGATGTCTGGATTGTAGTACTACAGTTTGGGGCAAAAGCTCTTCCTAATTGCTAAACAAAAAGTATTTCTGTCTCAAAACATGAGAGGCTGTTAAGAAAAATAGTGTGTACAATTCTATACTTGTTCCCTGTGACCAGAAACAAACCACTACCACAAGAAAATCTAATAAATAAAAATGAAGAACCTTTATTTAGAGAAGCTCATTCAGATGCTAAATTTAACATGCCAGTAAGCAGCAAAACTCATAAATTAGAAAATGTTGGCAATGTATAGTCTGATCCTTATTTCATTCTTCTCATTCACCCTAGGAACCGTACTAGGAATTTAAAGGTAACATTCACATATGAGCTTCTCTCAATCTCTAGATGCCTTTATCAGCAAATTTGTGAAATGTGTGACTATAAAATATTTTAAGTGCTTTGAAAAGTAATATAATTTATTTTAAATACTTATGCTCTAGTCTCCACCTCATAAACAAACTTTAAGAGCTAAAATTTAAAGAAAAATCTTAGGGCTATGAACACTTACTTGAAACATTAGTTATTAAGAGAGATAAGAAACATGTTTTAAAATATATAATATTTAATATCACTAGTAATGAGACAAGATTACATCATGTGTCTTCTCATACAACTCACTGAGAACAATACGACATCATTTTTGTGGCATTCCTACCAAAAATTCAAAGACCGAATCTACTCATGAGAAAATAAATCCAAATTGAAGAGCATAATAATTAGGTCTTTAAAAGACAAAGAAAAGTTGAGGGACTGTTCAGGATTAGAGGAGATTACAGAGATATAATAAATTACATGCAAATGGGTCCTACAAAAACCAAAACAAAATTGGGAGGTGGCAGAGCGGCTAAAAGGACATTAATGGGATAAATGACAAAATTTGAGTAAAAACTGTAGATCAAGCTAGTTTATTGATTTTATAACTATACTAGAGTTATATTAGAAAACACCCTTGTCTTTAGGAAACACATATTCAAGTACTTTTTAAAAGGGGATCTTGTCACCCTGGCCAGTGTAGGTCAGTGGTTAGAGCATCAGCCCATGCATTGAAGGGTCTTGGGTTGATTCCTGTCCCTTCAGGGCACATACAGGAGCCAACCAGTTGAAGTATGCCTCTCACATTGATTTATCTATATCTCTCTCCTCCCCCCATCTCCCTCCTTTACAATCTCTCTGAAAAGCAATGGAAAAAATATCCTCAGATGAGGATTAACAAAAAATAATAATAAGGGCATCCTATCTTATAACCTACTCTCAAATGTCTCAGAAAAGAAAAATTTTTCTGTGTATGTATGTATGTATGTATGTATTAAAAGAGAAAATTAAAAAAAAACACAAATATGATTAGTGTTAACATTTGAGAAATCTACCTGGAATACAATCTACATGAAGGGACATTATTATATTATTTTATCAACTTTTCAACATTAAATTATTTCAAGATAATGTTTTTAAAATATACTAAAAACCATACTAAATTACCCCAAATTAATTAAGGATTCCCAATTTTAAAAAGTGTTATCTTCTTGTTATGTCTCTATCTAAAAGCTGCCAACATCCGAATTATGGGGGTGCCAGAAAAAGAGAGAGAGCAAGGTAATGAAAACCTACTTGAAGAAATAGTGACCGAAAACTTCCCCCACCTGGTAAAAGAAACTGACTTAAAAGCCCAAGAAGTGCACAGAATCCCAAAATATAGGAATCTAAAGAGGACCACACCAAGACACATCATAATTAAAATGCCAAGAGCAAAAGATGAAGAGAGAATATTAAAAGCAGCAAGAGAAAAACAGTTAGTTACCTATAAGGGAGCACCCATACGATTGTCAGCAGATTTCTCAACAGAAACTATGCAGGCCAGACGGGAGTGGCAAGAAGTATTCAAAGTGATGAATAGCAAGAATCTACAACCAAGATTACTCTATCCAGCAAAGCTATCTATCATTCAGAATTGAAGGCCAGATAAAGTGCTTTGCAGATAAGAAAAAGCTAAAGGAGTTCATCACCACCAAACCAATATTATATGAAATGCTGAAAGATATTCTTTAAGAAGAGGAAGAAGAAAAAAAAAAAAAAAGAAGAGGAAGAAGAAAAAGGTAAAAATATAAATTATGAACAACAAATACACTTCTATCAACAAATGAATCTAAAAATGAAGTGAATTAATAATCTGATGAACAGGATAAACTGGTGAATATAACAAAATCATGGACATAGAGAGGGAATGGACTGACAATTCTTGGGGAGAAAAGGGGTATGGAAAGTGCAGCAAGAGACTGGACAAAAATCTTGCAACAGTGGGAGAGGACAGTGGGGGGGGTGAGGGCGGAGGGTGAGATGGGTACAGGGTGGAGGGGAGCTATAGGGGGATAAAAAAGGGGGAACAATGTAATTAATAAGCTGAACAATAAAGATATAAATAAATAAATAGCCTTCCCCAATAGTGGCTGATGCTCTGACCATTGACACACTGGCCAGGGTGACAGCAGCCCTTTATAACAGCTCAAAATAAAAGTTCAAACATTATGAACAGAGTAACAAAACACTAGAGCTGCATGTATTACAAAAGGAAATGAATTAAAATGTTTGACTTCATCTTAAATGACAATTATCTTATTGCCCAATTATTTTATAAAACATTCCTCCAAGTCTTTAGGCCTATAAAAAAAGGTTATCCCTAAACTCAACTGTCAGCATTTTTCTACCTAACATGAAGAATTAATTTTTATTTTTTTGTTGATCCTCACCTGAGGACATTTTTCAATTGATTTTTAGAGTGGATCTAACTTTTTAATTCAGTAAACTCCAAAGACCATTTTATCCATACTCAGTCCTTTCATGTTAATTCACATACTTCTTTTTTAAATAATTTTATTTTGCCAAGACCGGTTTGGCTCAGTGGATAGAGCGTCGGACTGCAGACTGAAGGGTCCCGGGTTCGATTCCAGTCAAGGGCATGTACCTTGGCTGTGGGCACATCCCCAGTAGGGGGCGTGCAAGAGGCAACTGATCTGATGTTTCTCTCTCACCGATGTTTCTGACTTTCTACCCCTCTCCCTTCCACTCTGTAAAAAAAATCAATAAAATATATTTTAAAAATTAATTAATTAATTAAATAAAAGATAAAATAATTTTATTTTTATTTCTACATATTTTTGATGATTTTCAGAGAGAAAGAGAGAGATAGCAACATCAATGATGGGACAATCATTGATAGGCTGTCTCTTGCACAACCCAATGGGAATTAAGCCCGCAACATGGGCAATGTGTTCTTGACTGGAATTAAACCCGGGACCCTTAAATCTGCAAGCTAACACTTTATCCACTGAACCAAAACAAGCTAGAGTATGGTCACATACTTTAATCCATAAACTAAAATAGATAAAAGACAGCTATAAAATAAGAGAAAAATATTAAGATTCAAATGATCCAAGAATCTAAAACCCATTCAGAGATCTCATATATAGAGTTCTCATACAGGATAGATAGTAATCTCATGTTATAACCACCAAAAGCCATCAGTTCCAAAACTTACAGCAATGAAATGATAATGTATTAAAATGTCCCCTCAGTAAATAAAAATACCAAGAAAATAAAAATATTAAGGAAAAAACTTAGGTTTACTATTAGTTACATGGAAATTTTAGTCCTGATCTAGAAAAGGCCAATTAACTCCTAAATTCTTCTTTTTCACAAATAATAAAAATTTAAAGAGCATACTGAAAGATAATACTTAATCATGCTGGTCTAGAATAAAAAAACATGCTAAAAGCTCAACTATGGTTAGAAGTTTTTATCAATGTTTAAATAAATAAATTTATTTCTCAATATACTTTTGTCAGCAAAATCAATCTAATATAATTGCAATAATTTAGTTACATGACTGGAGATATCCTTAGTTTTTCACAATTAAAAACAAGGGAGGCATCAACAATAAAAAATATATTTTTTATAAAAACAAGGGCCCTGCCGAGACCGGTTTGGCTCAGTGGATAGAGCGTCGGACTGTGGACTGAAGGGTCCCGGGTTCGATTCCGGCAAGGGCATGTACCTTGGCTGCGGGCACATCCCCATGGGGGGGCGTGCAAGAGGCAGCTGATCGATGTCTCTCTCTCATTGATGTTTCTGACTTTCTATCCCTCTCCCTTCTGCTCTGTAAAAAATCAATAAAATATATTTAAAAAAATAAATAAATAAAATAAAAACAAGGGCCCTAACCAGTTTGGTTCAGTGGATAGAGCATCGTCAGCCTACGGACTCAAGGGTCCCAGGTTTGATTCCGGTCAAGCACATGTAATACTAACAATAATAAAAAATACATTAAAAACAAACCATCCTATATAATAAAAGAGTAATATGCAAATTGACTGTATCTTTGATACACCCACAAGCCAATCAAAGTATGCAAATTAACCCAACCAAGATGGGGTTAATTTGCATATCCACACACAGAAGATGGCGTAGAAGGAAGCCAAGCACTGCAGAAGGAAGCAAAACTGCAGAGAAATAAGCAAGTGGGGCGGGAGGGAAGAGAGGAAGGAAGGCAGAGGAGACGGGAGAGAGCCAGGTAGTGAAGAAGGGAGTGAGGCAGCAGAGAAGGGAGGGAGCTTTGCTCAGGCCGCAGAAAGCTCTATTCTTGCAGGAATCTTCCTGCAACAAGTTTCTAGTCTTATCTAATAAAAGAGTAATATGCAAATTGACCATACCATCAAGCCAGGCCCACCAGCCAATCAGGAGCTTAGGCGGAGCCAGCCAGCAAGTGCTCACCCAGGCGGGGGGGTGGGGCTGAGGAGGCCAGGGCCGGGGGGGGGAGGGGGGAGCAGGACCGAGACATCCAGGGCGGGGGGGGGGGGGGGGGCGCGCAAGGTGTCCAGGGCCAGGGGAGGCGGGGCTGAGACGGCCAGAGCTTCAGGGGGGCAGGGCCGAGGCAGCCAGGATACGCTGGCCAGGGCAAAGGCCTGGGCCGGGGGTCAGGGCCGAGGCCCGCGCTAGCTGGGCACAAGCTGGCTGGGGCAAAGGCCCGTGGGGAGGGGGGCGGGGGGGACTAGGACGGAGCCAGCCATCAGCCCCATTGCAGAGCAATCAATGGCTGGTTGCCCAAATCCTAAAGCCTCGGGGGTGAGTGGTCAGTAGGACATCCCCTGAGGGCTCCCAGTATGTGTGAGGGGGCAGGTTGGGCTGAGGGATCACCCACCCCCAGTGCTCGAATATCGTGCACTGGTCTCCTAGTCAAGCAAATAAACAAGGGAGGGAGCCTCAGTGGTTGACCACTGACCTATGAGCAGGGCACATGGTCAGGGCTGCAGGCTCAATCCCCAGTGGGGATAGTGCAGAGGCAGCCAATCAATGGTTCTCTCCCATTACTGATGTTTCTATCTCTCTACCTCTCCCTTCCTCTCTAAAATCAATAAAAATATACATTTTTTAAAAAGGAGTGGGTGCTCTCCCTCCTGGAAGTATGTCCCATGCCTTTCCCTTCTCTTCCCTTCCCTCCCCCAACCTCTCTCCGCCTGAGATTCCCAGCTTGTTATTAGCTTCCTCACTCCCAAATTCCAAGGGCCCTTCCTTTACCTTCATAACTTGTTTCCTAAGCCCATTTCTTCCAAGAATTACTTTTCTACCTCTGTAATTTACCAAATAAATGTTCTCTTATCAATAAATAAATAAAAAATGGTGAGAAAAATCCTGAAACTCGGACTTTATTTTAATGGACCAGGGGCTCTCTCCTTCCCCTTCTAGCCCAGAGACAAAGATGAAAACATCAGTATGCAAATAATAAATTTACCAAAACAAGAAGCATAAATACTTTCACAACCTACATAAAAAAACTCTCACAAACTACATTATAATTTCATTGGAGAAACTTTAAGATGGAAAAGATAACCAGAAATTGAAGGACAATGTCTTGGCTTTTGTTATTCACTATTATTCCTTCTAATTAGACTAACCTCTGTTTCTCCATCTGGAAAATAAGATTAAGATATTTTTACATACTATACAACTTCATAATAAAGTTCTTAAGATCAAATGAAATAGAGAAAAACATGTTCTCAAGAGGAAATTCCTAAATTTTCTACTCACCTGACATTAAGGTAATACTTATTCCAAGTCCTTTTTCAAGGCTACCAGTATATTTGATCATCTTTTCTGATGTACAAAATTAGTTTTCATTTTTAGGATTCAATTTGCAAACTTTATGTTTAGACCATCTCATTACAAGAAGGATCGGAGGTTAAAAAGTACACATATGGCCGAACCGGTTTGGCTCAGTGGATAGAGCATTGGCCTGCGGACTGAAAGGTCCCAGATTCGATTCCGGTCAAGGGCATGTACCTTGGCTGCGGGCACATCCCCAGTTGGAGGTGTGCAGGAGGCAGCTGATCGATGTTTCTCTCCCATCGATGTTTCTGACTTTCTATCCCTCTCCCTTCCTCTCTGTGAAAAATCAATAAAATATTTTAAAAAAAAGTACACATATGTAGTTTGCTTCTTAATTATGTAAAAAATAAATTGAACTAGGGGTGATACTCAACGTTACTTCTCCCTAACCAACCCCACAGATAACAACTTATATGAAATAGATATCTGAACATTTTTGAATTCCTTATCTGATGTTCAAGTTCAAAATCTGCTATAAATCTAATCCAATATATTGAACCCATCTGGGAAAATAAATTCATCTAACAGTGTTCTATGCTGCTGTCCAAAAATTAAGTGACCTTACCTTGTATGGATCAAGTAAAAAGTCACTGAACTTGCTGGGTAGAGAATATTTCTTCACCAATTCATCTTCTACCACCCAAGGTGCATTTTCACCAGTGCCAGCCCGTAAGGCATTATGCCGTATGAAGTATCGAAGTATCTCCTTATTTGGTGGGCGTTCCGTACGAATCAAGCTGTCTGCCGGCACATTACTGATGATCTGAGGTTAACAAACACAAACAACTCATCACGGGGTGAAAGAACAATTAACAATGAGAACAAAGATTTATATCTCTCCAGAAAAATCATAATTTCATCTATAAAATAAAGCTATAAAACCAGGAAGAAAAAGAATAGTTGTCAGAGACAGAATGTTAATTAATCCCCCGGCAATCTGTCCATATGTATCAAAGTCCTAAAATGTATATACTCATTGAATCAACAAATTCTCATATTAAAAAATGAAAACTAAATGGATCAGTCATCAACTGCTTATAAAAGCAGAAAAAGGGGTGGGAGGACTACATAAATATCTTCAATAAAAAACTCATTTTTAAAATTAAAATACATCCATAATGAACACCCTGCAGCCATGGGGGAAAATATTTTTCTCAATCAAGGCAAACTTACCAGAATCACCTAGGGCAGTGGTCACCAACCGGTGGTCTACAGACCACTGACAGTCCAGGAGGTCCGAAAAGTTGGTGACCGCTGATTTAGGGAGCTATTAAAATGCATATGCCAGCACTGGCCAGTATGGTTCAGTTGGCTGAGCATCATTCCATACAATGAAAGGCTGCTAGTTTGATTTCTAGTCAGGGCACATGCTGAGGTTGCAGATTTTATCTCTGGTTGGGGTATGTATGAGGGTGTTTGGTCGATGTTTCTCTCACAACACTATCAATAATTCTGTGTCCCTTCCTCTCTCTAAAAATTAATACAAACACACTTTTATGTCTGGCAGTAGCCCTAACTGGTTTGGCTCAGGGGATAGAGCATCAGCCTGTGGACTGAAGGGTCCCAGGTTTGATTCCGGGCAAGAGCATGTACCTTGGTTGTGGGCACATCCCCAGTAGGGGGTGTGTAGGAGGCAGCTGATCGATGTTTCCCTCTCATCCATGTTTCTAACTCTCTATCCCTCTCCCTTCCTCTCTGTAAAAAAATCAATAAGATATATTTAAAAATAAAAATAAAATGTCTGGCAGTAGAGCCTGAGCATCCATTTTTTTCTTTTTACTTTTATTATTTACTAGAGGCCTAGGTGCACGAATTCATGCATGGATGGGGGAGTAGCCCAGGGGAGGAGCCACAGGTGGTTGGCTGACTGGCTCTGCCCACAATGGGGGAGATGGGGGCAGGGACGGCGGGGGGAGGGGGGAAATTGAGCCAGTTGGCCGATACAGTGTGCCAGTCATAGCAACCGGTCGTCATAGCAACCAGTCATTCCATGGTTCTAGTAGCTTGCCTTTTATGTATATAGAAGTTTTTATGCTAAATTTACTCCTGGGCCATTCAGTTTTCTGCAGTTTTTTCCAGGGTATCTTTTCTTCTTGCCACCTCCCCTTCTGGTTTAGGAACCATTTGCTCTTTTTCAGTGAGGATCATCTCAATGTGGCAGGGAGAGCTCAAATATAGTTTAACGTGTTAAGCGCCAAGCCTATGTTGTCTTCCTTCCCGTGTCAGTCACTGGTGGCTGACATGGTGCTTAACATGTTAATCCACCGAAGAGCTCTGTGAGTTCTGCACCCCGTCTGGGAGCTTTGTTCATCTGGATGTGCTCAGTGACCAGAGAATCTACATCTAAACCCTAAGTTCAACATTACTCTCTGCATTTTTAAACATGGGCAGCAAAAATTCAGCACTTTTTGGGCCTCAGACCCTGTGTCCAGCTTCACTGTTTTGACTGGACACATGCACCCATTCACCATTGTAACGATGGAATGGCACACATTACTTCTGTAAATTGACATCCTTCAGATACTTGATTTTTCAGATATGCATACCCTAAATGGCCTGGGCAGTTTCACATGTTCTTAAAGTGAACTTAAAAATTTGAACTTCCTGCCAAAACCGGTTTGGCTCAGTGGATAAAGCGTTGGCCTGCGGGCTGAAAGGTCCCGGGTTTGATTCCGGTCAAGGGCATGTACCTTGGTTGCAGGCATATCCCCAGCAGGGGGTGTGCAAGAGGCAGCTGATGGATGTTTCTCTCATCGATGTTTCTGACTTTCTATCCCTCTCCCTTCCTCTCTGTAAAAAACCAATAAAATATATATTTTTTAAAAAATTTGAACTTCCTAATTTGCATGATTCTATGGGGTTTTCTGGGTCAAGTGAATAATGAACTATTTTCACAGATCACATCTGGCTGCTTTTGGAAAGAGTTACTATTTTATTTATAAGCTCTCTTGGTGACTATCATATACACAACCTGAAAATACTTTTTTTGAAGAATGTTACAACATTACAGATAATTACCAGAGAGAAAATGAAGAAAGCTACAAAATAGGATGTATAAAATATTCCTACTTTTAAATCTTTTTATAATATGTTTTTGTTGATTTCATAGAGGGAGAGGGAGAAACAGAAACATCAATGTCAACAGAGAATCAGCAATTGGCTGCTTCTGGGTATCAAGCGTGCCACCTGGACATATGCCCTGACCAAAAATCAAACTCTGGCCTCCTGGTTCACGGGTTGACACTCAACCACTAAGCCATACTGGCAGGGCAAATATTCCTACTTTTAAAAATCACTTAAAAGCTAACAACCACCATTAATCACAACTATATTCATCAATTATCATCTCTTTGTATGGGATTCAAGATTTCTTTTTTCTCATTTGTATTGTCCATCTTCCTAAGAACAGTTTCACTACATGTGAACAAAACAATTTACATTCAATAAGAATATGAATGATCATTAGGAAAGTGGTCGAGACTCCCTAGAAATGTTTTAACTTGTTACCTTGCTAAACAAGGAAACTTTTAGTGAAAAACTGCATATAACATTTAATTTTAAAATATAAAGAAATCCTAACAATTTAGGTATGTCTTCAGATCATCCTATATAATAAAACCCTAATATGCAAGTCGATCTAATTGCAGAACGACCACTCTCTATGACGTGCACTGACCACCAGGGGGCAAATGCTTAACGCAGGAGCTTTCTCCTGGTGATTCCATAGGCAGAGCACTGCTCAGCCAGAAGCCGGGCTCACGGCTGGAGAGTGCAATGGAAGTGGAAGGAGCCTCTCTCCAGGGGGAGCAGGCCTAAGCCAGAAATCGGACATCCCTGGAGAGGTCCTGGACTGCAAGAGGGCACACCCCCCCACCACCAGTGCATGAATGCTGTGCACCGGACCTGTAGTTCACTATAAAAGTCAAAATGGATTTATAATTTGAGGTGGGGGGAAAACTCTAAAGCAGCAAAAGATCTGGGTTATAATCCGTCCGAATCTCATTGACTAAATTAGGAGCTTTGACAATTATTAAACTTCTCTGGCATTAGCTGTTTTTTCTATAAAACAATTAAACATGAAGAAAAATGTGTAGCTCCCTTCCACACCCAACCTCCCATCCTCCTTCTTTCCAACAAATTTCATACAGGTATGAGTACCTAAAAGTAATATGGCATTATTTCATAGACTCCAAGATGCTACTAATGAAAGACATTATTTTATGCACCACTAAGAAAAAAATTCATGCCAAGTAATTTTAAGATACATAATGATTCTAAATACATTAAAAATATAAGAGATGAACATCTTAGAATGAATAAAACACAGTACTAAGCTACTTTAAGGTTATTTACTATTTTAGGTTGTTAGTTCCAGATTCCTTTGGATTCTAAATTCCTTTGGATTCAACAAGCACTGATGATTATTGACTCAATTTCTAAATTTAATTACATTACAAACTGCTCTACTTTTATCTGGGAAGAGCTATTACCTCAGGAAGTCTATAACTGCTGGAAGCATTCTTATTTTTCAAACTGAATTTGAAGCTCAAATGCAAATTACTCCTAACCTTAATAAGTCCTATTAAAAGAAAAAAACAATCTAAGAAAGAAAATACAGTTTGACTTAAAGTCATATTAACTAAGACTAAAGAACTAGAAAACCATTCAGAATTTGTTGCAGAAACATTCATTTACATTTTTCTTTAGCACAATATCTTAGAAAAAAAACAGCCCTATGATATTTTCTTAAACATCTATTATATATAACAGGATTAATATAAAGTGCCAACTAACCTTATCCTCATTTTGTAGTTTCACATCATATTTGTGAGGCAGAAATTTTGGAGGAGCCCATTTCCTTTCTCCTTTTTTTAACGAAGTAGGGAGTTTTCGTGGAGATCTACGTGCTCTGTCATCTAGTCAAATCATTAGAAAATTAGTGAAAGTAAGAATTCTTTTAATTTTATTCATTCATATCTGTCTTATTGAACGCTTATTCTGCATCAGGCACTGAATGATGGGGCACCAAGATGATTCATAAAACCCTTACCTGAACTAGCTAAACTCTATGGGCAGAGTCAACAATAATTATAATACAATATGGTAAGTAACATTACAGAGGTGGGAACACACAAATAATATGAGGAGAGAGAGCAGCAATGTTTAACTTAGGAAGATAGGCAGAAAGGGCCTAGAAAGAACATGACTTGTTCAGAGACTCCAAATAATGAGGTTTGGGTAAATATAATTAGGACTACAGTAAAAAATAAGACTAAAAAAGTAAGGAGGGTAAACTATAAAGAACCTGTATACTGTTTAAAGAAATTGGAATTTATCTTGTGAGCTCTAGGGAAACAAAGGATTTTTGGTCTCAGTAAGCAGATGCACATTTTCTAAAGATGGCAAAAGAACAGATAAGGATTAGGGTTAGGGTCATGGTTAAGGGAAACTGTAGTATCAAATAAGTTAAAGGTATGACTGTGACCAACAGTGTTAAATGTAACAGAAAAGCAAAACACAGAAGAAATCAGTGGACTTGGCAAGTAGGGGGATTAGCAACAGCGTCAGGAGGAAAGAAGCAGAAGTTAGACTATAATAGCACAATAAGTGGAAACAACATCTCATAATCTTGGTTTAAAAGAATAAGACAGAAATGAAAAACAACAGAATCAAGGGAGGATATGTTTTTGTTTTTAGAAAATGGAGCTTCATTTATAAATTGGGGGGAAAAAACATTAGAGGAAGAGTTAAAAAACACTGTCGAGTAGAATAAAAGTTAACTCAACCCTAAAGAAAGTAGAAGGAAATGGAATTCAAAGCCAAAGTATTTTAGCTCCCTTCTCAGATGGAAGGCTATAGAAACTTAAAACAAAAATTTAAAAGTTTTTGTCTAATACATTCTTCCCCATAAAGTAGAACGAAAAGGTCACCTAGTGAGAAGATTTAGAATACTGGGATTTACCTATTATTTCTATGGAAATTCTAATCATTTTCCCCCCTGAAAACACTCAGTAGACATCATAACACTAATTCTTCAGCCTGTCCACCACCCTTTCCATATAATAGCAATAGTATTATATATATTCCAATAATTAAAAACTAAATTAAGGCATATAACACTCAAAAAACAAAGCCTAAAACTAGAAATTCCCTGGTACAGGACGCCAAAGTCATAAAATTAATAATTGTTAACATAATGTTGGTAGTTCAAGGATCTATTTCCAGAACAAGTGTTAGAAGACATAGTTGCGGGAATATTAAATAATGGACATATTAGAAAACTTCAGTATCAAAAAAAAGGAAGAGAGAAGCTGAAAAACATAAACATTGGCATTCATAATACAGAGTGGAAAACAGAACTGAAGTATCAACAACTGGGGTCAACCAGCTACAACAGTTAAGTATCTTTGGGGAAATTTTAATTAATTAAATTGTTCCCCTAGGTTAGGACTAGATAAGGAAGTCCCTCTAAAACACATCTGCGCATATCCAAAATATCTGGAAAGACAAAACAGAATGGAAAACAGAGAACACAGCACTCTAATATAACATTCTAATTCAAACTGTGTATGTAACACTTAAATAAAAGGTTAAGATTATTTGATCCTCTAACAGTCAAAGGGAGGAGGGGGATCAATATACACAAATCCTTTGAGTACTCATATTTTAACACAGAAGTTATCTCTTCTAGTCAACTTCTTTTATTTACAGACTTTTTTTTTCCCAAATGAAGGTTTCAGAGGCTGAATAATTTTCCCAATGGGCAAAGCCTCAATTCTTAAACTTTTCAAGCAGTATTGTTAGAATCACCAAGTCCCAAAAAATTACTTTTAGACATCATAATGTTTCAAAATTCTGGCAGCTCCCATGTGGGAAGGACTTAACA
The DNA here is from genome assembly GCA_027563665.1 of Antrozous pallidus. Classification (NCBI taxonomy): domain Eukaryota; kingdom Metazoa; phylum Chordata; class Mammalia; order Chiroptera; family Vespertilionidae; genus Antrozous; species Antrozous pallidus. Next base: position 87,859,243 of record CM050512.1, read on the forward strand.
AAATTTAGATAAAAGGAAGTATCTTAGAATCACCACAACTGGCTTGCATGGCGAAAAGAAACAGAGATTAGAACTTGCTCCTTCCCGAAACTGGTTTGGCTCAATGGATAGAGCGTCAGTCTGCAGACTGGAAAGTCCCAGGTTCAATTCCGGTCAAGGGCATGTACCTTGGTTGTGGGTGCATCCCCAGTAGGAGGCAGCTGATCGATGTTTCTAACTCTCTATCCCTCTCCCTTCCTCTCTGTAAAAAATCAATAAAATATATATATATATAAGAATTTGCCCCTTCTATTCTAACCTCGCTTCTCCACAGACAGACATACGTATTTCCCAACTTAAAGAGACAAGGAAAACAAACTTTCTTTGCCATCTTGAGTAGTTAGGTACAAGCACACAGATTTCTAAGAGGAAATGCCTTCCCAAGGGAGACTTCATTCTATATTTGCTTTATGGATTATTTTTCTTTTTCTTTTTGGTTAGTCCTCACCCATGGATATTTTTTTCATTTTTTTTTTTTTTTTAAGAGATTGAAAGGGAGCTAGGGAGAGAGAGACAGAGGCGGGACAGAAGAAGGAGAAAAGAGAGACAGACAGACATAGACCAGTTGTCTACTGCACACGCCATGACTAGGACCAGGGATCGAACCTGCAACCCAGGTATATGTCTGTCTAGAATGGAACCCAAGACCTTTTGGTGCATGGGGCAATGCTCCAAACACTGAGCACACCAGCCAAGGCACTTTGTATTTTAGTTATTTGGTGAATCACAAAAGAAAGGCATATCTACCTACAAAACTCATTTACAAATCACAAATTACTTCCAAAAAGATTTGTGTATAATGAGAGTCACAAAGGAAAGCTAGCATCATACATACTAATATTCTCTTTCCTTCCTTCATCCTCTTTTACAACTGCCTCCTTCTTCTGGTGCTCCTGAGCCATTTGGCTAGAATTCTCTTTGTCACTTGAGGGAGAATCACAAGCACCATCAGGTTTCTTTTCAGTGGCTTCTTCATCCCCTTTCTCTAAAGGATGAATCTTTACAATTCTCACCTTGAGCATTTTTTCTTTACCAACCTATAAAGGAGACAGGAATGAGAATCAGAGGTAATAAATAAAAACTAAAAAAAACTAAAGATAATGTTTAGAATATATTAGCCAATATACATTCCACCTACACCTAATAAAAATTCACTAAATCTCTAAAGTACCAACCAAGTACACTGATTTTTCCCCCAATTTTAATTCTCAAACTTCTATGTTAAAAAATGACATATTACATCCTAGCTGGTTTGGCTCAGTGGAGAGAGAATCAGCCTGTAGACTGAGGAGTCCAGAGTTCAATTCCGGTCAAGAGCACATGCCTCGGTTGCATGTTTGATCCCCAGTGGGGGCATGCAGTGCTGCAATGGTTCTCTCTCATCATTGATGTTTCTATCTCTCTTTCCCTCTCCTTTCCTCTCTGAAATCAATAAAAACATATATATTTTTTAATGACGTATTTCACCCCTGACTTCATTTCTTCATTCTTTTTCTACAATATTTGTGTGTTTCTTTTTCTTTACTTTTCAATTAAAGCTAACATTCAATATCATATTAGTTGCAAGTGTATACAGCATAGTGATTAGACATTTACATAATTAACAGTGATTCCAAGATATATCCAGTACCTACCTGACACCATAGTTTTTATTATTGACTATATTCCCTATGCTGTCCTTTACATCCATTATTCTGTAACTGTCATTTTGTACTTAAGCCCTTCATCTTTTCACCCAATAAAATATATATTAAAAAATAATATTACCAAAATGTAGTTTATAATTCATGTACCAATGTACTAAGTCCAAAGGGCAATCATTACACAAACATCAGACATGTGTAAAATAGTGCAAGAATTTCCATTTAATAAAAATTCAATTACATATATGGATATCCAACAATACCAGAGCCACCTATTGAAAAAACTATCTTTTCTTCACTTAACTACCTTTCAACCTTTATCAAAAATCTAGTGTGGCCCTAACTGGTTTGGCTAAGTGGCTAGAGCGTCAGCTTGTGGACTGAAGGGTTCCAGGTTCGATTCTGGTCAAGGGCATGTACCTTGGTTGCGGGAACATCCCCAATAGAAGGTATGCAGGAGGCAGCTGATCAATGTTCTCTCATTGATGTTTCTAACTCTCTATCCCTCTCCCTTCCTCTCTGTAAAAAAACCAATATATATATTTTTTAAATCAAGTGTCTGTGTGTGTGTCTATTTCTGGATGCTATCCTTATACCAACTTCACACTAGTTTTAAAACACATATGCAAATCCCATATCAATACTTTAAAATTTGAAGGCTCAAAATCAGACAATATTAGCTTAACTTTGCTGTGCTTCTGCAAAGTTGTTTTGGTTAGTTGGGGTGGTTTTTTTGTTTTTGTTTTTGCATTTTGAAGTGAATTTTACAATCAGCTTGGCAATTCCTACAAAAAAACTGCTGGGAATTGATTGCAATTGAGTTGTATCTACATTATCAACTTGGGAAGAACTGAACAATATATACCTCTCCATCATTTAAAGTCTTCTTTAATTTCTCTCAGCAATGTTTTATAAGTTTTAGGTATAGGTCATGCATATCTTTTGTCAGGTTTACTCCTATAGTACTTCATAGTTTTTGATGATATTGAAATATTGCTTTATTAAATTTCAAATTGTTTTTCCTAACACATAAATATCTTACCTAATGAAAGACTAATATTGACCATACCTCCGATCAAGCCACGCCTACCAGCCAATCAGAAGCAAATTATGCAAATAAACCCCAAACAAGATGGTTGCCGCCACTGAGAGCAGGAGGGAGGCTTGGGTTTCCCCAGCAATGGAGGAAGCCAAGCTTTTCACCTGCTGCATTGATTTCCAAACCCACCAATAGTATATGAGGGTTCCCTTTTCTCCATTCTTGCCAGCACTTGTGATTTATTGATGACAGCCAGTCTGACAGGTGTATCTCATTGTTGTTTTAATTTGTATCTCACTGAGGATTAGTGATATTGAGCATACTTTCATGTCTGTTGGCCATCTGTAGGTCCTTTTGTGTTCTTTTGTGTGTTTTAAAAGATTTCCTATTCTTTTATTATTTATTTACTTACTTACTTACTTATTTTTAAGCTTCATCCAAGGTTATTTTTCCACTGATTTTAAAGACAGTTGAAGAGAGAGGAAAAGGCAGATAGAAATATCAATGTGGAAAAAAACACATTGATTGGTTGCCTCCTGCATGAGCCCTGAGCAGGGGCCCAGGCCAGGGAGGAGTCTGCAACTGAGTACATGCCCTTGACCGGAATCTAACCTGAGACCCCATCGGTCTGCAGACCGACACTCTATCCACTTAGCCAAACTGGCTAGGTTTGTATGTCCTATAACAGAAATGTCTGTTAAAGTCTTCTGCCCATTTTTTAAATTGGATTGCCTGTTTTTTGGTGTTAACTTGTGTAAGTTTCTTGTATATTTTGAATATTAACCCTTTATGGATATACTATTTGTGAGTATCTTCTCCCATTCAAAAGGCTGTCTTTTCGTTTTATTAATGATTTCCTTTCCTTTGCAAACTCTTTTTAGTTTGATGTAGTCCCATTTGTTTTTGTTTTATTGTTTCTCTCAAAAAAATATTTCCAGCCCTGGCCAGGTAGTCTTTAGTTGGTCGAATTATCTAGATGCAGCATGATTACGAGTTTGATCCCTAATTAAGGTACATAAATAAGTCAACCCATGAATGCATAAATAACTGGAAAAACATATTAATGTTTCTTTCGCTCTCTCCCTCCGTCTCGCTAAAATCAATTTTATAAAAAGAACAGGTATCCAAAAAGACACTGCGAAGAGCAATGTCAAAGAGTTTATTGTCTATGTTTTCATTCAGGAGTTTTATGGGTTCAGGTCCAACATTTAAATCTTTAATCTATTTTGAGGTGGAGTTTTTGTTGTTGTTGTTTTGTTTTGATTTTAAATGTTTTTATTGATTTTTAGAGAAAAAGGAATGGAAAGGGAGAGAATCATTGATCAGCTGCATTCTGCATGCCCCCTATTGGGGATCGAGCCTGAAACCCAGGCATGTGCTCTACTGAGAATCAAACTGGCGACCTTGGTTCGGTGCTCAACTACTTAGCAATAATGGCCAGGTGAGTTTATTTTTATATATGGTGTGAGAAAGTAGTCCAACTTCATCTTGTTGCACTGTCTATCGATGCTTCTTTTGTTGCAGCTTAATTGACCAAATAAGCAAGGACTTATTGCTGGGCTCCTATTCTATTTCCTTTTTCATTTGTTAATTTTCACATGAGGATATTTTTTCCATAAAAGGATGTTGAATTGTTTCAAATTTTTTTCTCCATCTATTGAGATAGTTGTATGTTTTTATACTTTATTAATGTCATGTATTACACTGTTATGGATGTTGAACTACCCTTGCATCCCTGAGATAAATTCCATTTCGTCATAGTATATAATTCTTTTAATGTGTTATTGAATCCAGTTTCCTAATATTTTGTTAAAATTTTTTGCATCTATATTCATCAACAATATAGATCTGTAAGTTTTCCCTTTTTTGTAATTTCTTTATTTGGTTTTGGTATCAAGGCAATGCTGGCTTCATAAAATGAGTTTGGAAACATTCCTTCCTCTTAAATATATGTATATGTTAATATATTTTTATTGATTTCAGAGAGGTAAGGAGAGGGAGATAGAAACATCAATGATGAATTATTGTATCAGCTGCCTCCTGCATGCCCCTCACTGGGGATTGAACCCGAAGCCTGGGCATGTGCCCTTGGGAATGGAACCAGGAACCTTTCAGTCTGCAAGGCAATACTCTATCCACTGAGCCAAACCAGCTAGGTAGGACCTCTTCAATATTTTTAAATAGTTTAAGAATAAGTGATTTTATTTAGGCTAAAGTTTGAAAAGTACTACCCACTGTTAGATATTTCATTACATACAGCTGAATTGACACAACAATATAAACAAATTTATTTAATTATCTGAGCCTGTTTATTATCTCAACATTTCTGTGCAGAATCTACAAGACATGTAAAATGACTAGCCCAGTATTCTAAAATTTGGTCTTTATATTTAATACTAAGCAGAGACTTCATATAATACAACTTTATACACACAGATATGCATTCTGTACTCTACGCTCAAATCATTATATATGGTTAGTAAATCAAATCTCATTTTTTAAAGAATATAGGCACTTACCTCAAAGTCACACTCTTCTCCCACAGCATATTTGGTCATAATTTCCAACCAAGCAGTATCTACTAACTTCTCTAAGGAGGCTGTGTTATGGTGAACCATTTCCAGAACAAGTTTCTCATACCAGGCAGGAAACTCTTCCTTCAAACTAAACAAATGTTATTAATTACCAAGAAAATATAGGAAAGCCTTTCCACAGCTTTAATTCAGGTCAATTCAAACATTTCTTTAGCAAATATATGCAAGGCACTTGGGAATACAAAAATTAAAAACCATGTAGTACACAGGAAAAAGAACTTATAAATACCTGTCAGACAGATCTTTCCAAGTTAATTTTTTCATACGTAAAGTGAAAATAATAGGCACATCATTAGTAAGGTTGGTCATTTTCCCATTAGTTTTTGCAGTACAGACTTCCTGTTTTAGGTGTGCATTTATTCATAGGCTTTTCCCACCTTTTAGTTTGGACATTATAACGCTTGTATTTGTAGTATGTTGGAACCAATAATATGCTTTCATTCATTTAATTCTCTAGAATTGAACTCTATATCCAGTGATATGCTTTCCTCCATTTCTTTCATTTGTGATCTGTTTCTTTGTCCCTGCATTTTGGCTGCTTCCCTGAGCTGATAAGAGTGGCTTTGTGTGCTAGGTGTCCTATAGGGCCCAGTGGTTCAGCCTCCCCAGTTACCTGAGTTGGACACTCTTGGTGCACCCTTTTGTGGGCTGTGTGCAAAGTCTTGTTGTAGTTAAACCTTGGTTGTTGTTGGTATCACTGGGAAGAGCTGACCTACAGGCCAGTTGGCTGTGAGGATCAGCTGTGTCTATGCTGAGAACTTCTGTGCTGGAGACACCCTTATGAGACAAGACTTGCAAAAGTCTCTGTACTCAGCTTGGATGAGGCGGAGTCTTAGGGCAGAGCAGACTGCATTAGTTTCCTGTCAGCCCTCCACTAATATGCCCCTGGGTCTCAGTGTACCTTGGTAATAGCTGCAAGCACCTCTGAGAGAAAGCAACCCTCAAGTTCCACCTACTGCCAGACAGTCCAGTTTCTCCCTGAATGAGTCTGGTCCCTTGTCTCACCTGAAACTGGGAGTTCAGTGCAGTCGGGAGTTTTGTCTCCCTCCTGCTTGAGAAAGCCAGCCACGTATTCAGCTGACCGCCCTCTTCGCAGTTCTTTGAGTCTCAATGTGCTTTTCTCTTTCCTTCTAGTTGTCGAACGTCCACTCAGCCAGACTTCCTGTTGTTCTGGGTGTCCATGTTGTCTTTTAGTTGTAGTTGTGATCTTGTTGTGTGAGGCAGCAGTTTAAGTGTTTACCTATACTGCCATCTTGTTTTCTCTCCAAAAAGGAATTTTAATTATCATACCCAATATGGACAAATAAATAGTGCAAAGTAACACTCATATACCGCTGATAGCCTATGTTTCAACTTTTTTAAAAAGTAGTTTGAGTCCAGCTGGTGTAGCTAGTGGATTGAGCATCATCTCATGGACCAAGAGGTCCCGGGTTCAATTCCCAGTCAGGCAAATGCCTGGGTTGTGTGCTTGAGGCATGTGGGATGCAGCCAATCGATGTGTCTCTCATTGTACACAGTCACTCCCATTCACTTATATATTATTATCTATGGCTATTTTTTACTGTACAACCTCAAAATTAAATAGCTAAGGCAAAGACCATATGGCCCACAAGACTTAAAATACTTTCTAACTGGCAGTTTGCCAAAAAGGGTGGCCAACACCTGGGTCTAGTACACTTTTTAAAAAGCATATAAACAACATTAATCTAAAACAGACTGATTTAAGTGACCCAAGCTAAGAAGAAACTTGTTAGTCAGGTTAACAAACTTGACTAACAATTAGTCTTGAAGCTATAACTATAACCCAGACCTCAACTAAACCCAGTGTTGTTATATCAGCAAAAGAGCAGAATTGTATGTTCTCTGCTTATGGATTATCAGGAAAAGTCAAATGAGAAATCCACAGGAAAAACTTCTATTCCAAATTCCCAAGTGAATAATTTACATCCCTGGTTTCTATTTATCTTTTACATTCCTAATGCCCAATTCTGAATGTTTTCTTTGCGAGAATACCAAAACAAGTAGGCACTTTGAACACAGACAGGAATTTCAAGGCTCCCCATTCAGTCGTGGCCAGTGTGGGTGGCTCAGCTGGTCGGGCACTGTCACAAAAGGCCACACGTTCAGTTCCTGGTCAGGGCACTGCAGGGTTGCAGGCTCAATCCCCAAGGAGTCGTGTAGGAGGCAGCTGATTGATATTTCTCTCTCCCTCTCTAAAAATTAGTAAGAGTATTTTTTTAAAAAACATACTCCTCATTCAAGTACCCCACTTAGATAAATGGTCTTTAAATTGTATTTATTTTTGGTAGCTGCTGTAAATAGTATCTTAAATTTCAAATGACCACAAAATTTAAAAAATCTTTCTGCTTATTTGCTACCTCCATATTTCTTCTAGATCATATTTGTATCCATTGTTCAGAACATTTTCAAAATATTTACAGGACAAAAATACAGAGCAAGAATATTCAAAACCCTGGTAACTATCTAAATAAGTATACACCTAACAATGTATTCCACACACTTTGTTATTAGCAAAATTCCACTAGGCCAGGGCACTTAGACACTAATACAATATACTAATGTAACAAACTCCAATTTATGCCCCATAAACTTTAATATAAATATTGCTTTACTTTCTATCCCCCCTTTCCTAATAATGTGAAGATGGCGCTAGAAAACCAATGTTTATATTACTCACAGTTCAGCAACTTCCTGTTCCTCCTCCCAGGCCTCCTTGTGTGTTAGTTGACTACTTCCGGTACTCTTACATGTCCAAATGCGCTCACTGTACCTTTCCAAGCGGGCTTCATACTCTCTGTTAGCAGTGGCTCAGGAAAATAATATTCAAGCAACAGAGACAACTAATTCATATCCATAAAATACTTATTACATATAGAAAAATCCTACAGTATCCTTTCTATGATATAGATAGAGAAGATAAAATTGAAGTTAATTTTCAATTGGTGAATCCAAATAAGATGATTAAGGTGAAAGTAAGATCAGAATAGTTTGTCGTGCTTTGCAAATAAAACATGAATACTTTAGTACAAATGTGATTTCAATTCACAAGACTCAAACAGTACTAAAAATGTGTAGGAAAAAAAAACAAAATTTCCAATTTATTGAGAGAAAAATAAAGATTTGGGCATTGTAAAAAATGGGGGGGGGGGCAAAATAAAAGACAAAAAGTCATGAGAAATAAGAATTTAAGGTCTGTGGAATTATACAACTAGAGGCCCAGTGCACAAATTCGTGCACAGATGTGTTCCCTCAGACTGACCAGCGATCAGGTTGGTTGCGGGGAAGGGTGCAGGAGGCTGACTGTGGGGGCATACTGACCACCAGGGGGCAGCACCTGCTTTTAGTGTCTTCCCCCTGGTGGTCAATGTGCGTTATACCGACTGGTTGTTTAGCCACTTAAGCTATTATATATGTTTTTAGATGGTCAGCAAGTTTAAGAATCAGTTTCATAGGAAGATAAGATTACTACACCAGTCTTATAGTCTGGAATAAACCTGTGCATCTAATGACCCATTTACTAAAAGATTGGAAGTTTTTAGTACCATAGGAACACCTGTTCTTAGGGTTTTAAAAATTCCATAAAAATCCTAAAAATAACTTTAATATCTATAAAGTCTTTATGTTATCTACAATAACAATACATTCACAAGTCACTTAGCAGTTACTGTTCAGTCTTTATGAGATGATGAGTCTTCACAAGTTAGTGCCATGTATATAACTTTCTACAATATTCCAACGGGAATTCACTAACAGCCAGCTACGTTCAAATTCAAAATGTAACTAATTTACTTTTTTTTAATACACTTTATTGATCTTTTACAGAGAGGAAGGGAATGGGAGAGAAAGTTAGAAACATCGATGAGAGAGAAACATCAATCAGCTGCCTCCTGCACACCCTCTACTGGGGATGTGCCCTCAACCAAGGTACATGCCCTTGACCGGAATCAAACCTGGGACCCTTGAGTCCACAGGCCGATCTTTCCACTGAGCTAAACCAGTTAGGGTTAATTTGCTTTTATGCACAGCAACAGATGCTAACCTAACAAATAAACTGACACAACTAGAGAATTTGCTGCCAATCTCTGTACTTCAAAAATGAAGCAACAAATCTATTTCCCTCACTAGGGATCGTGCTAATCCTATCTAATAGAATGTACAAATTGACCGTCACTCCATCAAAGATGGTGGCGCCCAGTCCTCTCAGTCCCACCGGAGTCCCTAGTCCTTTAGCCCTCGTCGCTGCAAGGGGCAAGGGGGCCCCCACAGAGAGCAGACACCAAGGCCTGCGGTGGTGTGGAACAGGCAGGACCGCAGAGAGCAGAGAACCACAGGGAGCGGGCCTCCTGATCAAGACTAATATAGTCAACAACATAGTCAGTAGACATCCCTTGAGTGTTCCCAGATTGAAGAGGGCACAGGTCAGGCTGAGTGACTCATCCTTCCCCGCTGCACGAAGTTCATGCACCAGGCCTCTAGTATTTAAAGGATTACCCTAATATGCAAATCAACCAAACAGTGGAACAACTGGTCACTATGACACACACTGACCACCAAACTACCAAGGGCAGATGCTCAATGCAGGAGGCTCCAGGCCACCAGCTAAGGCAGATGCCAGTGGAGGCCAATCACCCCACCGACCAGTTGCCCCACAGATGGCCCTGCGTGGAGCGTCTGCCCACCCTCCCAACCCCCCGCCAGGGAGGCAACTGGCAGCGGCAGTGATCAGGGGATGGGGCCGGCCAGTGGGCAGTGCCAGGCCACCAGCCAGGGCGGGTGCCAGCAGGGGCTTCCTGATTGTCCTGCCCCACCAGTCACCCCACAGATTGGCTCTGATTGCCAGCCAGACCTAGGGATCCTACCCTATATATTGGGAATAGCCTCTTAGATTTAAAAATTAAAACCTGGCAAGGCTACTCTACCATTGAAAAAACAGGATGATGCAGTGATGACATTCATGGACTCTGGCTTGCATTTTGTGGTCAGCCCTGATTCTGACACTTATAACTGTGTGACAAAACCAATTACTTAACTTCTCTCTGCTTTAGTTTTTCCACCCATAAGATGGGGGAAATGGTACCATTGCCTCAGAAGGATCATATTATGTACTACTTTTTATAATCAGCGCAAAAAAATGTAGCTGTCCATACAACAGCAAGATGCCTTTCACCTGTATGAAAAGTACGGTCACTGGTACATGCAGCATCTTGGATTGCAGGGGATGTCCGGCTGCTGATTTAGGCCCAACATCCCACAAGGAGTCCAGGGTTTCGAGGACACAAGCCAGGCTGAGGAACACCCCCACCACCCATAATGAATTTCATGCACTGGGCCTCTACTATAGTCATATAAAGTGAATCACTGAAATTTTATAAAAACTTATATAGTGCAGTTTTGCTCTCGTTTCAGTTACTCATCAAACGTAGTTCAAAAATATTGTGGAAAATTCCAAAAATAATTTGTTTTAAATCTTGTGCCATCCCATTATATGAACTATCCCTTTGCCCAGCATATTCAGGCTGTATATGCTACCCAAGTGATATTAGTATCCGATGGGTCATTACAGTTATCTCTGTGCTTGTGTTCAAATAACTTTAATTTTACTTACTAATGGCCCCAAAGCACCAAAAGTGATGTTGCTGGCAAATGAGATATGCCAAAAAGGAACCTTAGACTTTATTAAGATGTATATATACAAAAAAAGTATTATATAGGCTTTTCTGTTTTAATATTTCAATATTTTGATACTATTTCAAATACAGTACTGGGGGGATGTCTTGGAACTAATTCCCTACAGATAGGGTGAACTACAGTAAAGAGAAAAAAGGCAAAAGCATGGCTTCTATTATCATAAATATAATGGTATTTTTATATCATAACTAACAAGATGGACGTTTTCTTTTTGTTTGCCTGTTTGGCACTTAAGGAGTGGAGGTAAAATAAAGACAAACAGTAAGTGAATTTACTTAAACACACAAAAAGTTTAGCATTTTAATAGTTATGTAGCATCATTGAAAAAATTCACTGAAAAATCAGAGAATGTAAATGACATACATATACATATATACATAATACATACACATACACATACACACACACACACACACACACACACACGACAAATATATCCTAAAGAGATACGGTGTGGTTCAGGTGGTTGGAGCATCATTCCATACCAATAGTAAACTTGTGGGTTTGATTCCTAGTCAGGGTGTGGTATATGGGGAGACAACTTATCAATGTTTCTCTCTCACATGGATGTTTCTCTGTCTCTCACTCTTCCTTCCCTTCTCTCTAAAATCAATAAGCACGTCCTTGGATGAAGATTAAAGAAAAGAGAACATTTTAGTTATTTTTAAAAATAGGAATAATGTGCCCAGTCGAGTCTTCTTGATCTAGACCAGGGGTGAACGTTTGGCCCAAGGTCACATAAGGCCCGCCAATGAAATCATAGGTCTGACCCTACCAAGGCTTTAGTGGTGAGTTAATTAGCCAGTTTGGCTCAGTGGACAGTGTCGGCCTGAGGACCGAAGGGTCCTGGGTTTAATTCCAGTAAAAGGCATGTACCTCGGATGTAGGTTCCTCCCTGACCCAGGCCCTGGTTGGCATTCGTTTTTCTTGATATTTCTGTCTTTACCCCTCTCATCCACTCTCTCTCTCAAAACAAAGGGGGGGGGGGGGGGAGTAAAATATCCTTGGGTGAGGATTAAAAACAAGTATCCAATAGAGAAGGTGAGCAGAGTGGTGGCCGCTGGTCATCGGGCAGGGTATGAGGCAAAAATGGTCTCCTCCCTTACAGGTTAAGGCTACCTTTCCAGATAGTCCAACAGCTAAAACACCAGTTTCCAAGGGCATTTGCACCACTTACGGAAAACACTGGTTCCATGCACACCAGATGTCCTTGACAACTCATCCCATCATCCCCCGCACACAATTTGCTGCACCAGCGGCTATGGAGCCGATGAGCCTCTTTTCATTATCACTCATATACAATATTCCTGACAACAAAACAGAGGACACAAGTGTCTCTTCACAGTATCATGGCCAGTTGAGAGACCAAGCTAAAAAAATCAGCTTTGCCTACCATGAGGAGCCCTTCTCTTCTTGGGTAGCCAGGACTTAAAGGAGAGATTCTGACCTGTTTCACTGGGAGCTTTAAGCCAACAATGCGGCTGAATAAAGCAACAGCTTTGTACATACAAAAAAAGTTTGACCAAATATAACAAGCTAATTTTTAAGTTGATAATTTTGTACAGTCTGTGAATGTTATAAATATACAAATGGTCCTCCTGATCAAGACCCATATAGTCAACAACATAGTAGTATCACCTAGACACCTCAGTAATATCTCAAACCCAACTGTTTCTAATCTAAATTCTTATTACCCCATCTCATCCTCCAGTCTCACTGAATAGCCCTAGTGCCCTAATCAGAAATGAGGGGAATCATCCTCATTTCTTCAGTCCCCAACTGCAGCCACTTACATATTTCTCAAGTCAGTCCTTGCCAATAGCAAACAGAGCCATTGACAAATCCAGCCTCTGATATTTTTATTTCTGACCCAGGCAAAATATTTTTTTAAATACATTTTATTGATTTTTCACAGAGGAAGGGAGAGGGATAGAAAGTCAGAAACATCGATGAGAGAGAAACATCAATCAGCTGCCTCCTGCACACCCCCTACTGGGGATGTGCCCACAGCCAAGGTACATGCCCTTGACCGGAATCGAACCTGGGACCCTTCAGTCTGCAGGCCGTCGTTCTATCCACTGAGCCAAACCGGTTTCAGCAGGCAAAATATTAATATTATAATTCTCTTTTCTGGTGCGTTGTGCTTCTCACCCTAACTTCCTTTATTCTCAGCCCATTCATTTCTTCTGATTACTTTAAAAACTAAGTTGGTTCAAATATCATCCCGATACCCCAAAGTTTTGAGTTCGATGGTCAGAGCACATACAAGAATCAACCAGTGAATGCAGAAATAAGTGGAACAAATCGATGTTTCTCTCTCGTCCTCCCCCTTTCTCTAGCTCAATTTTTTTAAACATATGTTCTTACTGATTTCAGAGAGAGGAAGTCAGAGATAAAAACATCAATAAAAATCATTGATCAGCTGCCTCCTGCACACCCCCTGTTGAGGATCACACCTGCAACCTGGTCATGTGCCCTGACAGGGAGTCAGAGTGGAGCTTCCTGGTTCATGGGCCAACACTCAACCAGGGAGCCACGCCAGCCAGGCTCTAAAATCATTTTTTTTAAAGGCTAAAACTGAAATTCCTAAAACACCCCTTAACACTGGGTATTTTTAAGTTTATGTAATCTTGTTCTGGTTATTAAAAATGAAAATGAAAGAAAGGGCTGACTAGGAGGACATTGAGACAGCTGCCTCTAAATCCTATTTCAGATTTTAGGTTACCAAAGTCATTCACTCTCAAATAACCATTCAGAGCAAATGCCCATGGAGATTTTTTTGTTCCAGCTACTGCTGCATATATAAATGCAGAAAAAAATGTCAAAGCAGTTCTCCAAAGGTTGTATAAACTATAAATAGTAAGATATTTTCAAGTCCTAGACTATCTCTTTATGCATCTACTTTTCATGAGTTCAAGGAATACCTCTCCCTACAATATGCTGCTTCTTTGTTCTCTGTCACCTTTTAAGAACTGTTATTACTCTCAATAAAGTACATGAGCCCTCACCAGTTTGGCTTAGTGGTTAAAGCCTCAGCCCATAAAGGGTCTTGGGTTCAATTCCTGGTCAAGAGAACATAACATTGGTTGCAGGCTCCCCAGCCCTGTCAGGGGTGCTAATGGGAGGCAGCCAGTCGATATGTCTCTCATGATATTTCTCTCCCCCGACCTTCCATTCTCTCTAGAAATCAATTGGAAAAATATCCTCAGGTGAGGGTTAAAATAAATAGGGAGGGAGGGAGGGAGGGAGGGAGGGAGGGAGGGAGGACAGACGGACTTTGATAGCCTAAAAGTGGCCCAGAAAAGTATGGAGGTCAAATAAGCACAACTATAACTCTGAGTTCTAAGTGAGATGACAAAGTACCAAGTCAAGATTTGCTTTTTATCCTATTTTTGTCTCTTTGGACCGTTTGTCATTAAGTTAAAAATAACTCTAGCCAGTGGTGCTCAGTGGTTAGACTGTAGAGTTTCTGCCCAAGTAACAAACGGTCACAGGTTCAATCCCCAGACCCACCAGTGTGGGAGCCAAGCAACAGATGTCTCTCTCACATTGATGTCTCCCTCTTTCTCTCCCTCCCACCTTCCACTCTCTCTAAAAGTCAACAGAATGCCTGGCTGGCATGGCTCAGTGGTTGAGCATTGACCTATGAACCAGGAGGTCAGGGTTCGATTCCCAGTCAGGGCATATGCCCGGGTTGCTGGCTCGATCCCGGTGTGGAGGATACAGGAGGCAGCTGATCAGTGATTCTCATCATTAATGTTTCTCTCTCTCCGTCTCCTTTCCTCTTGAAATCAATTAAAGAAAGATATTTAGTCCTAGCCAGTTTGGCTCAATGGATAGAGCGTCGGCCTGCAAACTGAAGGATCCCAGATTCAATTCCAGTCAAGGGCACATGCCTGCTTGTGGGCTTAATCCCCAGTAAGGCGACTTATGGGAGGCAGCCGATCAGTGATTCTCTCTCATCATGTATGCTTCTATTTCTCTCTCTCCCTCTTCCTTCCTCGCTGAAATAAAAACATATTTTTTTAAAAAGGTTATTTAAAAAGTAAAAGTCAGTAGAAAAATATCCTTGATGAGGATTAACTAAAAAAATAAAAACAACTCTAGCCCTGGCCAGTGGGGCTCCGTTAGTTGGAAGACTGTCCCATACACCAAACGGTGGCAGATTCGCTTCCCAATTGGGGCACACACCCACGTTTTTGGGATCCCTAGCCAGGATGCATTCAGGAGCCAACCCATAAAATGACTCTGTCACTCTCTCCCTTCCTCCCTTCCCTCCTCTAATAAAAATAATAAATCGCTCTAATGTGGTATAGCTTAAAGAAATTAAATTATAAAGGTTAACATAAGAACTCAGTAATTTCACTGTCCAGTAAGAGCCTGTCTTGCAACTCCAATTCTTAAAAAATGCTCTAGTCCCATTTGTATATCGCTTGTAACCAGAGAGGTCACTGGTTTGATTACCCAGTCAGGGCACGTGCCTGGTTGCGGGCTCAATCCCCACTAGGGGGGGTGCAGGAGGATTCTCTCTCAACATAGGTGTTTCTAGTCTTCTCTCCCTCTCTCCCTCCCTTCTCTCTGAAAATAAAAAATGCAACCTGCTCTAGTCATGTTTTTCTAAGCAAGCAAGTTATTCTGGCTATATTCTAATAGCCCTTCCTCATTACACCAGCTAAAAGTTCTCATATATTGATGCAGCAAAAAATAACCAGTTGTTTCTAGGCTTTAGAAACTAAGATAGTTAAAGCAATACAACAAAAATATTAACCTACAACAGGCTACTTATAGGTTCAGTTCCTCCTTAAAACGCACCTTGACTTAAATACAGTCAATGCAACATAAAACTGTCAAAATAATCACATCAAGAATTGATTTTCGGGAACCAAGATGGCGGCATAGGTAAAACACCTATCTTGCCGTCATGCACAGCAATTTTGAAACTGCAACTTAACGAAAGAACAAACACCTTCCAGAATCACCAGAAAGCTGGCAGAGTGAAAATTCCACAAATAAAAGTGAAGATAAGACACTGTGACTCGGAGGAGCGGCTGAGGACAGTGTTTAAGATTCGCGCGGAGAGAGGTTTGGAGCGCGCACGCCAGTGGATAAGGCGGGCGGCTGAAAACGGGCCAGTTTTCTCGAACGGGGAGACAAAGACGTCCCACTGGACTGATTCTCCAGCTCTGGGCGAAGTCCAGGGAACCCATTATCATACGGGGTGAAAACTGGACAGTGGAAGGGCACGCTGAAACTCGGGTGCTGCGGCGGTCTGCCGGCTTGCCCGTGACCTTGGGAGCAGCGCAGCTGCGTGACTGCGTGGAGAGCGCTCGCCACTTGCTCTCTCATTCGGAAAACCGTCAGACTGCTTTGTTTTACGACCCTGGGTGAGACGTTGGGTGTGCAGACTCATTTGGGGAGAGTCTGAATTCCCCGGCAGCCGGTGGAGTTCCACAGCAGCTCTCTCTCTCAGAGGTGCTGGCAGCCATTGCCCCCGGCACAGAGTCCCTGGGGCCACATAGGGCGGAGCTAACGCTGTCTGCTTGGCCTGGAGACTCCGCCCATCCAACCTGAGCACAGCTGAGCTTCACAGACAATTGGCCTGGAGGTCAACCCCTCCAAGTGCTAACAACTACTAACCTGAGCTTAACTTCAGCAAGACTGTGCAACCCATATCCACCTCAGGTAACTGGGGAGGCTGAGGCACTGTCCCTTGTAGGACGTCTACCACACAAAGCTAATTGACCAACTCAGGGAAGCAGCCATCATGCAGAGACATGGAAAGAAATCAGATGTGAAAGAAATGGAGGAAAAAAAACGACTGGACATGGAATTCAAAACCACGGTTACAGGGCTTCTCAAGAGGCTCCAACAAAAGGTCGAGGCCTACAAGGAAATAAGCAAGACCAACGTGGAAATGATCAAGACCAACAAGGAAATGAATGAGTCCTACAAGGAAATGAAGGAGACCCTCAAGGATATAAACGAGACTCTCAAGGATATGAAAAAGGACCAACCAGAAATAAAGCACACACTGACTGAAATAAAAAATATTATACAAAGACCTAAAAGTGCTCTGGATCACCCCAAGCACTAAGTTAAAGATTTGAAATACAAAGAGGGAAAATCCACTCAGCTGAAAAAGCAAGAAACCAAAAGAATCCAAAAAATTGAAGATAGTGTAAGGGGCCTCTGGGACAACCTCAAGCATACCAACATCCGAATTATAGGGGTGCCAGAAAAAGAGAGAGAGCAAGACAATGTAAACCTATTTGAAGAAATAGTGACTGAGAACTTCCCACACATGGTGAAAGAAATTGACTTAGGAGTCCAAGAAGCGCACAGAACCCCAATATACAGGAACCCTAAAAGGACCACACCAAGGCACATCATATTAAATGCCAAGAGCAAAAGACAAAGAGAGAATATTAAAAGCAGCAAGAGAAAAACAGATGGTTACCTATAAGGGAGCACCCATACGATTGTCAGCGGATTTCTCAACAGAAACTATGCAGGCCAGACGGGAGTGGCAAGAAATATTTAAAGTGATGAATAGCAAGAATCTACAACCAAGATTACTCTATCCAGCAAAGCTATCATTCAGAATTGAAGGCCAGATAAAGTGCTTCGCAGATAAGAAAAAGCTAAAGGAGTTCATCACCACCAAAGAATATCCTGAAAGATATTCTTTAAGGAGAGGAAGAAGAAAGAGATAAAAGTGTAAATCATGAACAACAAATACACATCTATCAACAAATGAATATAAAAATCAAGTGAATTAACAAGCTGATGAACAGGATAAACTGGTGAATGTAACAGAATCACAGACATAGAGAGGGAATGGACTGACAACTCTTGGGGAGAAAGGAGGTATGGGAAGTGCAGCAAGAGACTGGACAAAAATCATGCAACTATGGGAGAGGACAGTGGGGAGGGGGAGGTGAGGGCAGAAGGTGGGATGGGTGCCAGGTGGAGGGGAACTACGGGGGGGGAACAATGTAATTAATAAACTGAACAATAAAGATGAAAAGAGGAAAAAAAGAATTGATTTTCCTAGACCCTGGCCGGGTAGCTGAGTTTGTAAAGCATTGTCCCCATAAACCAAAGTTGCTGGTTCCATCCCATCAGGGCACATATGAGAATCAAATGAAATCATGATGGGAAAAGACATGAATTGGGTGGTAAACACACAATACAATATAGAGATGATGTATTACAGAATTGCACACCTATAACTTATTAACCAATATAACCCAAATAAATTCAATAAAAAATAGAAAATTAAAAAGAACCAGCCCAGCTGGTGTGTCCCAGTAGTTGAGCATTCAATTCCAGGTCAGGGTACATGCCCAGATTCCAGGCTTGATCGCCAGTAGGAAGTGTGTAGGAGGCAGCTGATCAATGATTCTCTCTCATCATTGATGTTTTCCTCTCTCTCCCTCTCCCTTCCTCTCTGAAATCATTAAAAAAATAGAGAAACTAAGATGTAAACATATGTAAACACCTGAACTTGGTGCCTTGCACAACCACTTCAAAACTACAACTAAAAGACAAAACGGACATCATCCAGAAGCATAGGAAGACTGGATAAGTGGAAATTCTACAACTAGAAGGGAAGAGAAAAGCACACTGAGACTCAGAGGAGCTGTGGAAGTAAAGTGCAGAGGTACAGAGGCGTGCACCTGAAGAGGGCTGGCTTTTTCAAACCACAGGGAGACACAAGCTCCCAACTGCTCTGAACTCCAGTTCTGGGCGAGACTCTGGGGACCCAGACTCATTCAAGGGGAAACTGGACTGTCTGGCAGCATGCAGGACTTGAGGATCGTGATCTCTCAGAGGTGCTTGTAGCGACTGCCAAGGAACACTGAGACCCATGGGGCCTTTTAGGGCAGGGCTGATGGAAAGCCATTGCTGTTTGTTCCACCCTGAGACTCTGCCCCATCCAAGCTATGCACAGAGGCTTTTGCATATGAATAGCCTGGTCCTTTGAAATCTAAAGATACCTAACAAACTGTAGCTGAGTCAGAGAGACCCAGAACATCCAAAAGAAGGCCCAAGACCCCACAGCAGCTTGCACTGCTTCATAGCTGGGCCTCATCTGGGCAACTCCAAAACCGAAACAAAGAAGAGAAATCTGCAGATCTCTCCATACTCCGCTGGGTGGCCTCAGGCTAAATTAACACCTCATTGGAGATCCAAGAGCCAGTGTACCCCAGGGTCAGAGTAGGACCATCCAGATTACAACTCCTCAGATCCAAAAGGAACACACTCAGGGGGCAGACCCAGTGAGCACCAAAGCCCCACTGAAGCAAGTCTTGCCTCATAAGGGTGTCTCCAGCACAGAAGTTCTCCCACCGTAGACACAGCTAATCCTCACAGGCAATTGGCCTGGAGGTCAATTCCTCCCAGTGATACCAACAACAACCAAGGCTTAACTACAACAAGACTGTGCACACAGCCTACAAAGGGGTTCACCAAGAGTGTCCACCTCAGGTAACTGGGAAGGCTGAGCTTCTGTGCCCTATAGCACACCTAGCACACAAAGCCACTCTATCAACTCAAGGAAGTAGCCAAAATGCAGAAACAAAGAAACAGGTGACAAATAAAAAAAATGGAGGAAAAGCATATAACTGGATATTGAGTTCAAAAAGCACGATTATAAGGTTTTCAAGAATTTTCTAGCAAAGGTCAATAAATTTAGTGAGACTCTCAAGGATATGAAAAAGGACCAATTAGAAATTAAGCATACACTGACTGAAATAAAAAATAATATACAGAGATCCAACAGCAGACTAGATAAAAATCAAGTCAAAGATCTGAAATACACAGAAGCAAAATCCACTCAGCCAGAAAAGAAAAAAGAAAAAAGAATCCAAAAATATGAAGATAGCATAAGGAGCCCTGGGACAACTTCAAGCATACCAACATCAGAATTATAGGGGTGCCAGAAGAAGAGAGCAAGATACTGAAAATCTATTTGAAGAAATAATGACTGAAAACTTCCCCCACCTGGTGAAAGAAATAGACTTACAAGTCCATGAAGCACACACAACCCCAAACAAAAGGAATCCAAACCGAACCACACCAAGACACATCATAATTAAAATGTCAACAGCAGCCGAGACTGGTTTGGCTCAGTGGATAGAGCGTCAGACTGCGGACTGAAGGGTCCTGGGTTCGATTCCGGCAAGGGCATGTACCTTGGCTGCGGGCACATCCCCAGTAGGGGGCGTGCAGGAGGCAGCTGATCGATGTCTCTCTCTCATCGATGTTTCTGACTTTCTATCCCTCTCCCTTCCGCTCTGTAAAAAATCAATAAAATATATTTTTTTAAAAAAATGTCAACAGCAAAAGACAAAGAGAGAATATTAAAAGCAGCAAGAGAAAAACACTTAGTTACCTACAAGGGAGCACCCATATGACTGTCAACTGATTTCTCAACAGAAACTATGCAGGCCAGACGGAAGTGGCAAGAAATATTCAAAGTGATGAATAGCAAGAATCTACAACCAAGATTACTCTATCTAGCAAAACTATCATTCAGAATTGAAGGGCAGATAAAGAGTTTCACAAATAAGAAAAAGCAAAAGGAGTTCATCACCACCAAACCAGTATTATATGAAATGCTGAAAGGTATTCTTTACGAACAGGAAGAAAAAGGTAAAGATAAAAATTATGAACAACAAATACATATCAACAAGTGAATCTAAAAATCAATTGAATAAAAAATCTGATAAACAGAATAAACTAGTGAATATAATAGAATCAGTGGCATAGAAAGGGAGTGGACTAACAATCCTGGGGTGGGAAGAAGGGGGGAAGCGGTGTGGAGGATACGGGAAGAGTCTGGACAAAAATCATACACCCATGGATGAGGACAGTGGCGCGGTGTTAGGGGATAAGAGCATGGGTTGGTGTGGGAACCGGGTGGAGGGGAGCTATAGAGGAAAAAAGAGAATAACTGTAATAATCTGAACAATAAAGATTTTTTTTAAATAATAAAAATAAAAAATATATATATTTTTTTTCAAATCAAGCAATGAGTGCATGAATGGGTGGAACAACAAATCAATGTCTCTCTTCCTCTAAAAACAGTAAGTAAATTAACTAAAAGTATTCTGATAAAGTGAATTTTCCCAACTAAAATCTACTGTCCTGCCTCAAGTACTACAGTAGGGAGTTAATGTAGCACAGATTCAAAGACACTGTACAAAAAACGTAATCATCAATATTTAACACCCAGTTATTAAGTGTGTGCATCATTCCCAACTACCACTGTAAATTTAATGATGATATATAATAATCCTTTTAAGAACATAACACTCACAGCTTTAAGTCAATAAAACATCATACAAATTTGTTATAAAATATACATGCAATCAAAAGGTAGTACTTAAAATTATTCAAATCCTATTAAAAACATAATTATAAATATAAATTAACCCCTAACCAGTTTGGCTCAGTGGATAGAGCATGGGCCTGTGGACTGAAGGGTCCCAGGTTCGATTCCAGTCAAGGGCATATACCTTGGTTGCAGGCACATCCCCAGTAGAGGGTGTGCACGAACCAGGTGATGGATGTTTCTCTCTTATGGATATTTCTAACTCTCTATCCTTCTCCCTTCCTCTCCAAAAAAAAAAAAATTTTTTTTCAGTAAAATGTGTGTGTGTGTGTGTGTGTGTGTGTGTGTGTGTGTATATATATATATATATATATATAACTGGAAATAAACAGTATTTCAAATGTAGCTGAAACACAACTTCGTATTTGCTCTCTAGGAAATCCCTAATAGCCTAATAAAAAAAATATGCCAACCTGATAAAAAAAATACAATAGTTAAAAAACCCTCCTAACGTGTTTCCACTTGCAGACACTCCCAAGTGGGCAATATTCCCCCCATATTTAACACAATTTATGAATTCCTTTGTTAAAAGGATTCTAATACTGGTGTGGGAATTTTTTATTAAACACATGCCACTTTACAAGTTTCAGGCTTCAGTGTTCAACTATCAACATTAAGAGGAACACTTCATATATATCATTATATTTCAAAGATTTTAGTAAATTATATTAAAAAAGCCTGTACTGCCAGTTCAAAATTAGCTAGCTATGGCCACTTTCACATGGCTCACTACTTAAAGGACTTAGTGTTTCTCTCTTCTCTATCATGTTTCTTATACTCCTTTAGAATCATACCTGAAAAATTAACATCTGATAATACGTTAGTCTCAGGAATCAACTGCTCAAAAGATGACATTTGAATGACATTTGAAAAGGATATGGCAGATTCCCATAAGTAATTTTTCACTCTATCAATGTTTGGAATATTGTTTTTTTTAAAGTAGGGCAACCTTAGAATTATATTCTTAAAGTCCTAACAGGACAAGAAAAAGAACCAGATTAGGATCCCCACCTCTCCCTTAAATGGACCTTATCTTATACCACAAACTGACACAGAAGTGGATTAACATTAAAAGGAGTAGCATTCCACGGTTTTAATTTAGGTACAGGGATGAGGTAGGAAAAGCGGTGAATTCTACTCCTGACTCTCATCATTTACAGAGTGTGTCACACCCAATTCTCGGGGACCACCTGGCAAAGCAGGCAGGAGGACCTGAACATCTATCTCCCAGCCCCATTCCGCTCTAAGATGCTATGGTTATATTTTAAGAGCCTTCTTACAGCATGGACTCACTTTCCAGGTTTCTTTATATGTAAACACCCAATGGTCACAAGCTGCAATCGAACAAGAATGAAATTATCCTATAAATTATTACATTAGCCCTGGCCAGGTCGCTCAATTACTTGGAGTGTTCCTCTGGAACACCAAAAGGTTTCAGGGGTTCCTATCCAGGTCAAGGCACATACCTGGATTGCAGCTGATCCCTAGTACCTACTGGCACATACAGGAGGCAATGTTTCTCTCTCACACTCTCTCTCTCTCAAATCAATAAAAACATTTCCTCAGGTGAAGATTTTTTTTTTAAGTGCATTAAAGGGGTGATCAAAAAGAAATGAAATCAAATTATATCCCTCACCTGGGCACTTCCTCTCCTGTACAAAAGCAAGCAGAAATTACAAGAAATCAAGTCCTATCAAAGGTAAAGGGCTGACGAAACTAAACACATTAGGGTTCTTGAAGCTTTCTGTACATTCAAGATTGATTCAAAAACCTTTTTTTTTTTTACAGAGGCGTCAAAAGGACTCAACTGGCATCCATTAAAAAAATAATAAAAGTTGTACAACCTTAACCAAAAACGAAGCCTATTCAAGAAGACAATGATTAGAGAGGATGCTTAAGTATATAAAACATGAGCCTCGTGACCTTAAGTTACAACAATAAAACTATAAGTATGTCTTGGTATCTATTTTTTAATTTTACTTAAAAACAATCACCAACCTCCTAAATCGTCAAAATTCCAAACCTGTGCAAGCGTAGGGAAAGACACCAGCTCCTCCACAGTAACTTTCCTTCTAAGTCCAGAACTTTATTCTTGGTTTTGTGCCTCACGATTCTGTCACCTAAAGTCCACTAGGAGAAAAGCACAAGTGCCCCCGCAGAGACCGGGGTAAAACGCAGTCAAGACTTGTACAAGCCGGATCATGAGGCCACATGGGTACCATTTTAAAAACTTCACTTGAAGGCTTAATTTTTTTTTTAAAGGCAAAGGAAATCCCGCTCCCTGTGGTACATGGGTCTAAAGCCAATCCTCATCCCTGGTGCGGGTCGCTAATCTACTGCGAGGCCCCAGGACAAAGTGCGGTGCCGGGGAATGGATGGAGGGCGCGGGGCTCTGTAGCGCCCGGTACGGCGCCGGTCCTCACCCCCGGCGCCCGCTTCCCCGCCCAGAACTGCGGGCTCAGACTCACGGTGTAGGCCCGCAGGCATCCGCACGCTGACAGCTGCCACCCGCGCTGGGCTGCGGGGCTGCGGGGCCCCGGGCCCGAGGAGCCCCCTGCCCATCCCGCGGGCGGCCAGGCAGACGCGGCTAGAAAAGGATACTCTCGGGTGCGGAAGGCCTCCTGAGTGTGCGCGATAGTGAAGAGCGGCTCTTCGCCGGGAAGCGGCTTCACCAGCGGGAAGGGTTTGCGGCCCAGGAGCGGCGCCATCGCGGCGGTGACGGCGGCGGCGACGGCGGCAGCAGCAGCAGCAGCAGCAGCAGCAGCAGCAGCAGCAACAGCAGCAGCGGAGACAGCGGCTGCTCCGCGAGCCCGCGGCGCAACACTAGGCCCCGGAGCCCGGAGCGAGCGCCAGGCTCCCGGGAGTAGTGGGGGAGGGGAGGGGTGAGAGGGCGGCGAGAAATCAGCTCCCTCGCTGGTGGCGCGGCCGCGCGAGGGCCAAGGAACGGGACGCCAGGACGCAGAATTCCCACGCACACCGCTGCGCAGGCTGGCAGCCTACAACCAACCTTCGCTACTGGTCCCCGCGTTCAGCAGTCACGACTCCTTAGATGCACAGGAGGAAATTATTGAAAAATGGCGGGAGATTCCCCTCCTCCCCACCCCCCCGCCAGCCAAGATACACACTAACTTGCTCTCCTGTGGCGCCGGTGGCGAATGCTCCAATAGGCGGAGAGCTAGTCAGCGCTCACAGTTTATTGGCTCAGAGGAACTGCCGCTCTGCGCTTGGGTCCAGCCTCCTTCCCCGACTGCATAGTTGGGTTGCAACGCACTAGAGGGCAGTGTGAAGAGGTGAAAGGTCACGTTATGTAAGCGCCGGTGACTGGCGTGCAGGCCTCCAGCAGTGGAGGTGAAAGTGGGAGGTAGCGTTGAACCGAAAAGTCGGAAATTCAAGGAGGTGAGACAAGAGAAGCTCCTAACACGTACAACACTACGCCATCCGTGACACTGACGGCGACACCGACATCCGGGCATCACTGTCCGTGTGGTGCGCTGGAGGGGGGAAGGGGAGCGCGCGATCAGGGGCTTTGTCTTTCTACTTGTGCTCCGCCCCCCTTCTTAAAGGCGCAGCGCTCGGCCACGCCCTGAGATGCGCGCGTAGAGCGGATGGGAGGAGGGTTTGGCGGGAAGTAACCCCAAGACCTCATTCAAGTAAAGGTTCTACTGAAGGACAACTTGAGCCCCAGCCTTGCTCACCCGAGTTTACTGCTGGATGAGAGTGTGGTTGAAATCTGGATATTGGTATGGTGCTACTTTTTAGGGGCTTCCTGGAAAGGATAACATGGAATATCTCGGAAAAATGTACTAAAGAACATACTTGTTAAAGAGACATCCATTCCTTCAAATCATAATTACCAGCACCTACAATGTTCAGGGACCTGTATTAGACTCCCCTGAGAAAATAAGAGATAAATAATAGTTCTATGTGATGAGTGCTGACCAAAGAAAGAAGACAGCAATAACAACCTGGAAATGACATTTAAGCTGCTTCTCCATGCAGACTATACCCACATAGTCCAAAGTCTGCTTGGGTATTCAATGCAATCAGAAACACACTGACTATAATTTTCTCCCTATTAAATTGTCTCCCTTGGTTCAAAGATCTTCAGTGGCCCAAGAATATCCTTTGCAGCCTTTTCAACAGGAATAGACTGCTGGGTGTCCATGAATGCAGCATGCCAAAACCAGATTTATTCTCCCTTTTTTTTTTCACCTTGAGGTGAGAAAAATATCCCCAGTAAAAGGTAAATTCTAGATCAGACTAGACACCACTTCTATGAAGCCTTCTCTAATCACCTAGCAGGAAAGGAAGGTCATCTTCCTTGAGTAGCCATTTCTTCTAAGAGGATTAGGTTTCTTCTCAGGGGATATGGTGTTTGAGTTGATTGTAAAAAGATAAGTTGCACTCGACTAGACCGAGGAATGAGACAAACATTGTAGGCAGATTGAACAGCAGGGCAGACTTGGTAAATTCAGGATATGTGCCTAAAACAGGGGTTTTGAGGCAAAAATATCAAGAGAAGGAAGTGGCAAAAGAAGTGATCGCTTTGGCCACAGCATGTGATGGTTGGAGTGACCACTTAGAGAACTGCAATTGTTTGTGGCAGTGATACCAAGGGCCTCAAATGTAACAAGATCAGTGGAGACAGACAGATTTGAGAGGCACAGACTGGATGACTAATGGGATAGACATTTGAAGGACTACATAGCTAAGAGTTGACTACACAGAGTAAATACTCCAAAAACATTAAGAAAAGCAAAACAAAAATTAAAAAAAAACAAGTATTTGGGAAATTTTTATATTTCAAAATGAGCATCTGATTGTCCACAAGAATAGGCACCATGCCGAAACCGGTTTGGCTCAGTGGATAGATAGAGCGTCGGCCTGTGGACCAAAAGGTCCCAGGTTTGATTCCGGTCAAGGGCATGTACCTTGGTTGTGGGCACATCCCCAGTGGGGGGTGTGCAGGAGGCAGCTGATCGATGTTTCTCTCTCATCAATGTTTCTGACTTTCTATCCCTCTCCCTTCCACTCTAAAAAATCAATAAAATATATTATTTAAAAAAAAAAAAAGAATGGGCACCATAATCATTTCAACACCTGGGCCCAGTATGGGCTGGAATCCAGCCCTAGTGTTGATAGAGGTCTAGAATGGGAGACTCAATAATGAGCTCACTGGAGAGCCATGCAGAACACAGTTGGAATTTTTGAAGCTAGAGAGGTGGTTTTGTGAGTATGGGTTACCAACTAGAGCCCCAAAATGAGTTAATAAGGGCCTCCCCAAATAAAGAACAGTGCTTATCTTGGAGAGGTGGAATTATGGTTGGTTTTCTTTTTTGTTTCCTATAGTGATTATGTATTCATTTATAATATATTTTTAAAAACTTTAATATGACTCTTGCTTGGTGTAAGTCCTCTATTTCTATGTCTCAAATTTATAAACAATGGAACTTATTAACACAATATTTTAACATTTTTACTAAAGATGTCAAAAAAAGGGAGCCCATGCCCTTTGGGCTTAGTGCAGTGTCAACAAACTGCGGCCTGCGAGCCACATACTGCTCTGTGACCCCTTGAGTGTGGCTCTTCCACAAAATACCACGGAAGAGTACGTACAGTGCGATTGAAACTTCATGGCCCATGTGCAGAAGTCGTTTTTCAGCTCTCAGAAGAAATTTCAATCATTGTACTGTTGATAATTGGCTCTGTTGACTGAGTTTGCCGACCACTGGCTTAGTGGCTAGAGCCTCAGCCTGTAAACTAAAGCGTTCCAGGTTTGATTCCAGTCAAGGGTACATGCCAGGGTTGTGGGCTTGTTCTCCAGTGGGGGACATGCAGGTGGCAGCTCTCTCTCTCTTCCTCTCAGAAATCAATTTATATATATACACACACACCTACATAATAGTGGCCCTGTGCACAAAATTCATGTGGGGATAGGGGGACATGACTCTCAGCCCGGCCTGTACCCTCTCCAATCTGGGACCCCTTGGAGGATGCCCAACTGCCGGTTTAGGCCCGATCCCACAGGACGTCCCTCTCACAATCTGGGACCACTGGCTCCTAACTGCTCACCTGCCTGATTGCCTCTAACCACTCAGGCTGTCAGTCTGATCACCCCCAACTTCACTGCTGGGCTGCTTGCCCCCAACTACCCCTCCCCTGCTGGCTTGACCACCCTCAACTACCCTCCCCTCCTGGCCTGATTACCCCTAACCACCTCTGCCTAGGCCCTGCGACTATAGCTTTGTATGGAAGGACATCAGGGAAGGTCTCCCTGAAGGTCTCCCAGTCTAATTAGCATATTACCCTTTTATTAGTGTATATACACACACTCAACAGTAGGTCCTCGGGTTACATCGGAGATCTGTTCCTACAGCACGACATAACATGGTTTTCACTAGAACCCACCTACATAAGCATCTACTTAAGTCACATAGAGCATGTACACAGCAGTAATGAAGTGAAACAGTAAAAAAATTTTAAAGAAAGATAACAATTCCTGACCTTTACTTATGGTAAATAAATAATAAAAAACACAAAACACATATACGTCGAAATGACAGAACTTTTTTTTTTATAAATAAACAAGAGACCCAGTGCACGAAATTCATGCACAGGGAAGGCAGGGTGGTGTCCCTCAGCCCAGCCTGCACGCTCCCCAATCTGGGACCCCTCGAGGGATGTCTGACTGCCCGTTTAGGCCTGATCCCAGTAGGATTGGGCCTAAATGGGTAGTCAGACATCCTTCTCACAATCTAGGACTGTTAGCTCCAAATTGCTCCCTGATTGCCCCTACCACTTCTACCTGCCAGCCTGATCACACCCTAACCACTACCCTGCCAGCCTAATTGATGTCTAACTGCTCCCCTGCCAGCCTGTTGGCCCCAACTTCCCTTCTCTGCCGGCCTGGTCACCCCTAACTGCCCTCCCCTGCAGGCTTGGTTGCCCCCAACTGCCCTCCCTTGCAGGCCTTGTCCCTCCCAACTGCCCTCCCCTACTGGCCTAATGGCCCACAACTGCCCTCCCTTGCAGGCCTGGAACCTCCCAACAGCCCTCCCCTGCTAGCTATCTTGTGGTGGCCATCTTGTGTCCACATGGGGGCAGGATCTTTGACCAAATGGGGGCAGCCCTCTTGTGTGTTGGAGTGAGGTCAATGTGGGTATCACTCTTTTATTAGATATTATAGAGGCCTGGTGCATGGGTGGGGACTGGCTGTTTTGCCCTGCAGGGTGTCCTAGATCAGGGTGGGGGTTCTCTTGGAGTGTAGGGCGGCTTGGGCAATGGGCCTATGGTGGTTTGCAGGCCAGCCATGCCTCCCAGCAACCCAAGTGGAAGCCCTGGGATCTGGGATTGTGTTCTACAATTGAAACTTTGTAGCCTGGAGCAGAGTCAAGCCTTCTGCTTGCTTCCTGGCAACAGCCATTTCTGTTTGAAACTTTGTAGCCTAGAGTGGAGGCCTAGGCTAGGGCTGCAGAAATTTGGCTTCCTCCATCGATCCGGCAACCCTAAGCCTCTTCTCTCTCCAGCTCCATGGCGGCCATATATCTTATATATCTTCTATAGTTGAAACTTTGTAGCATTGAGTGGAGACCTAGGCTGGCAACTGCAGGTGGAAAGCTTGGCTTCCTCCGTTGCCAGGGAAACCCAAGTCTCCCTCCTGCTCTCAGTGGTGGCAGCCATCTTGTTTGAGGTTTATTTGCATAATTTGCTCCTGGTTGGCATGGCTGTGGGCATGGCTTGATCGTCAGTACGGTCAATTTGCATATTACTTTTTTATTAGATAGGCTGGGAGATGGCAACATAACCACAAAATGACATGTGGAGTCCGACGTAACCCGAGGACTGTTTATGTTATGTGTACATTCTATATAATAAAAGAGAAACATGCAAATTGACCATACCTCTGCTACGACCCACAAGCCATGCCCACCAGCCAATCAGGAGTGAATATGCAAATTAACCCAACCAAGATGTCGGTTAATTTGCATATCCAGGGGCAGAGCAAAGACTGAAGATGGCATAGAAGAAAGCCAAACACTGCAGAACAGAGTGAAGCTGCAGAGAAGCAAGCAGAGCAGCGGAGCCTGGAGGGAAGCAGGCAGGGCAGGGGAGAAAGGAGGGAAACAGGCAGGACAGCGGAGACCACCACAGGAAGCCCTATTGCAGGAATCTTCTGGCAATGGGCCTCTAATCCTATCTAATAAAAGAGTAACATGCAAATGTGACCAGACCTTGGCTCCTGATTGGCTATGCTACCAACCAATCAGGAGTGGGGGGCGGGATCCTGCCTCTCCCACCGCACCGCCTCTGCACAGCCTGGGGAATGAGCACCATGGGCCCAGGGAGCGGACGCTGCGCTGGTGGTCCCGGCAAGCCCGCAGTGCCAGTTCCCCAGGCTGTGTGGAGGCACAGCGGGAAGGCCGGCCACCGCCGTGCTTTGCCATGTGGGCCTGGGGTCCGAAATTGCAAAGGGAGCGAGCGCGGGGGTCCCAGATCACTGGTGCACGTGCGAAGGGCAGGGCCACGGGAGGCCGGGGGGAAGACCGGCTACCGCCACGCTTTGCTGCGGGAGCTGGGGGTCCCAGATCATGAAGGGCGTTTGTGCACGAGGGTCCCAGATCACCATGGTGGAGGGGCCAAGGCAGAGGCCGTTAGGGGTGATCAGGCCAGGAGAGGAAGGCAGTTGAGGGTGATCAGGCCAGGAGGGGTGGGCAGTTGAGGGTGATCAGGCTGATGGTGGGGGGCAGTTGGGGCCAAGCAGGCCGGCAGAGGGGACCAGTTGCAGAGTGGTTAGCAAGCAGAGTAGTTAGGGGTGATCAAGCAGTCAGGCAGGTGAGCAGTTAGGAGCGGATTGCGAGGGGGTTGTCCAAGTGCCAGTTTAGGCCAGATCCCACAGGGATCTCAGATTGGAGAGGATGCAGGCCAGACTGAGAGACAACCCCCACCCCCACACCCCCGTGTGCACGACATAAGCAACTGGAAGAACATACCATGTTCATGGATTGGGAGAATCAATATCATTAAAATGTCCATACTACCCAAAGCAATCTATAAATTTAATGCACTGCCCATTAAAATACCAACAGCATATTTCACAGACCTAGAAAGAACTCTCTAAAAATTCATCTGGAATTTAAAAAAAAAGACCCCGAATAGCCACAGCAATCCTGAGAAAGAAACACAAAGTCAGTGGGATTTCAATACCAGATTTAAAGCTGTATTACAAAGCTACTGTTCTCAAAACAGCATGGTACTGGCACAAGAACAGACATATAGATCAATGGAATAGTATAGAGAATCCAGATATCGACCCAAACCACTATGCTCAATTAATATTTGACAAAGGAGGCATGAACATACAATGGAGTCAAGACAGTCTCTTCAATAAATGGTGTTGGAAAATTGGACAGATACGTGAAAAAAAATGAAACTAGACCACCAACTTACACCATACACAAAAATAAACTCAAAATGGATACAGGACTTAAACATAACATGGGAAACCATAAAAATACTCGAGGAATTCACAGGAAGAAAAATCTCAGACATATGCCAAAAGTACTTCTTCACTGATACTGCTCCTAGGGCATTGGAAGCTAAAGAGAAAATAAACAAATGGGACTACACCAAAATAAAAAGCTTTTACACAGCTAAAGAAACCAGCAACAAAACAACAAGAAAACCCACTGTATGGGAGAACATATTTGCAAATGTTATCAGTGATAAAGGTTTAATCTCAAGCATCTACAGGCAACTCATACAACTTAATAAAAGGAGGACAAATGATCCAATAAAAAAAATGGACAACGGACCTAAATAGAATCTTTTCGAAAGAAGACAAAAGGAAGGCTCATAGACATATGAAAACCTGCTCAAAGTCACTAATAATCCGAGAGATGCAAATCAAAACGACAATGAGATACCATCTCACACCTGTCAGAATGGGTTTCATCAACAAATCAACAAATGACAAGTGCTGGTGAGGATGTGGAGAAAAAGGAACTCTCCTGCACTGCTGGTGGGATTGCAGACTGGTGCAGCCACTGTGGAGAACAGTATGGAGTTTCCTCAAAAAACTGAAAATGGAGCTCCCATTTGACCCAGTGATCCCACTTCTAGGAATATATCCCAAGAAACTAGAAACACGAATTAGAAAGGATATATGCATCCCTATGTTCATAGCAGCACAATTTACCATAGCTAAGATTTGGAAACAGCCTAAGTGCCCATCAGCAGATGAATGGATTAAAAAACTGTGGTACATTTACACAATGGAATGCTATGCTGCAGTAAAAAAGAAGGAGCTCCTACCATTTGCAACAACATGGATGGAGCTGGAGAGCGTTATGCTAAGTGAAATTAGCCAGGCAGAGAAAGATAATTATCACATGATCTCACTCATTTGAGGAATATAATGAATGGCATAGACTGATGAACAAGAATGGATCCAGAGACTAGGAAAAGTCCATCAGAATGTCAAACCTTAGGGTAAGTGGGGGTGGCGGGAGTAAGGGGGAAAGTCAATATATTTGACCTCTTGAACTAAGGTAAGTAATCTGTGTTTTTATATCCCTGACAAAGTTTATATAAAGTAATAAAAAAAATTGGCAACTAGTTTGAGATTGAATTGACATGTCCTAGAGCTTGTCATCTCCTATGGACACCAGTCCTTAGGCTAGGCGCCCCCTTAACCTCCTGTGACACCATAATACCCTTACATGATATTATTCTACAATTTCATTACAAATTTTGATATTTGACAACAGAATATTGTACAATTATCCCAAAGAAACTTATAAACTAATTCTTTGAATGTTTGGCAGCAAATTAAAAAAGAACAGGAAAAGAATTAATCCTTTTCAGAAGGAATTCAGGCACTGGGAAGGCACTTGAGCATTCTATATTGGCCCCTCTTGCCCTTTTTGCCAAGAGGGACTCTCTTCTCACAATCCAAGTGCACTCAGCTGTTGCCTGAGCTTTCAGTTCAAGCTGAGGTTGAAGCCTCTGGGTGGCTGGCACCATGGATCTGTCTCTAGCCCAATGGGGTGAGCTGGGCACTCCCTAGAAAAAAAAACCTGAGTCCTCCAAGATATGTGATCAGTACCGGGACACCGCCAGCAGGCAAAGGGAATCCCAAGGCAGGTACTGGGCATGGAGGCCACAGGGGCATACATTATCAAGAAGATAGAACTGAACCTCACATCATCCTGTTTGGCCCTGGAGGATGGCTGGTTATCTAGAGACAGGTAAGATTCCTCAGGGAAGGAACAACCTAAGACAGGCACAGTCGCAGAGGGGCCAACAGGAGAGAACTTAATGATCAACAGAGGTGGGGCACAGATCCTCACTCCCCTAACTTTGCAGGGGCCTGAACTCTCACCCCTTCTGAGGGAGGTCTCCTGTCCCCAAGGCTACTTCACCTCCCATGCACAGCTCAGATCAAGACCCAGGTTACAGACAAAGACTTGGCCAGCAACCCTATGTCTAAATCCAATCTAGCACCAGGAATGCTCAGGGCCTATTCAATAATGCAAATGATTCTTGCCACAAATATTTACAGGGTAAACTAGGATTATTGTTTGAGTATTAAATTTGACAGTAAAATAGTAATCAAGCTTTCAGATTCATTTAAATTGGCTAATTGAAATAAGTGAATACTCAAGAAAATTTAAGTGTACTTGACAAAAAAGCTGTCCCTAAAATATTAACTAAAATTTCTATTAGTAGTTTATCTCTTCATAAAATTGCCTAATATGCAAGGAACCCAAAGCAGTCATATTTTTGTGCAAAAATTAAAATTTAAAGTAACCAAGACTGCAATATAAAAGTTCCAAAAGCCCCCATTAATAATAAAAAAAAAGGGTGGGGGGATAGTGGGGTGATAGCTTGTAAGGAAAAATATTCTGTAAGTAAATTACATCTAGAAAATTCTTCAGAAAATTAATTTCCATTTGTAATGCTAACAGCAAGACATCCATGAAAAACACACAGGGTGTCCAAATAAGCCGAAGGAAAATCAATTGGGCAAAAATAGAAAGAATCCCAAGTCTAATTTACAGAAAAGATCCCTTTAGTAACTTTAGGTCGAGAATATGTTTGTATATTTTCAGAAAACAACTCCAAGACCATATGGATTCCTGCAACAAAGAGGAACTGACAGGTCTGTTCCAAAGGCAAAGACAGTCCAGAGATGGAAGACACTGACGACACCTTGCCATGCTAGCAGTCAGCAGCAGTGCATCTCTGTAGGCTGCCCAGGACCAAACCAGAGAGGGTGGAACCTGCATTGCCACCATTTGTCCAACATCCAGACACCACTGCTGACATGTACACAAAAGGAACTATTTGATATTGAAACTGAGACTCAGAACTGTTGGACACTGAAACTTACACTCAAACATTTTTTGTTCTTAATAGGTTTATTTCTAGTATGCAGATGCAAGATTTTTGTAAAGAAAAGAAACAGGGTGGGGTAAGATAGATACAGAGGCAAAGAAGCATTGAACAGACTGTCAAACTACAGTGGGAAGGCAGGGGAGGGTAGGGGGTAGGGGCTATGGGAGATCAACTGAAGGTCTTGTATGCATGCATATAAGCATAACCAATGGATACAAGACACTGGGACGGGGGGCAGGTGAGGACGTGCTGGGGGTAGGGGAGGCCGGGGGGAGATTAATGGAGGGGGGAACAAAGCGCGTGCCTGGGTTGCGGGCTCCATTCCCTGTGGGAGTATGTGTAGGAGGCAGTGGATCAATGATGTTTCTCTCTCTCTATCCCTCTCCCTTCCTCTCTCTATAAAAAAAAATCAATAAAAACATTTAAAAAAATAAAATATAGGGGACTCTTCCCCCTCCCTATGTGGGAGTCTGTATTTGTACTTCTATAAATATCCACCTTTGCTATACCACTTTATGTCCGTGGATTCATTCTTTGATTCCAGCGGATAAAGAATCCGGTTCCAGTTAAAAAATTCGGTATCACCTTCTCTGAATAATAACCCTGTATTATTGTTGTAGCTGCACCAGTCTACATTCCCACCAGCAGTGCACGACAGTTCCTTTTTCTCCGCATCTTCGCCTAATATATCCCAAGAAACTGGAAACACCAATCAGAAAGAATATATGCACCCCTATGTTCATAGCGGCACAATTCATAGCTAAGATTTGGAAAGAGCCTAATTGCCCATCAGCAGATGAGTGGATTAAAAAAGGAGGTGCATCTACACAATGGAATACTAAAAAAGAAGGAAATCTTACCATTTGCAATAGCATGGATGGAACTGGAGAGCATTATGCTATGCAAAATAAGCCAGTGGAAGGTAAGTATCACATGATCTCATTTATGGGATATAATGAACAAAATAAACTGATGAACAAAAACAGATCCAGAGACAGAGAATCATTGATCAGACCATCAGACCTCAGAAAGTGAAGTATGGTAGCAACCATCTCAGGTAGAAACTGCTGTTTGGGTTCTGTACTTATTTGCTTGATAAAACAATAGCAAGTTGTTTTGATTTTCTGAATTTATGTATGATTGAATACTCAGTGATGGTTTGAATATCCCATTGATTGTGATCTCACTGGTCATTGAAGCACATTCCTCTGGGAACCAGGACAGGACAATTGTCCTAAATTGTCTCAGTAGCTACAGATAACTGAGTTCCAGTTGACTCAGTGGTCCTGGAATCAGAACACACCCTAAATTGCCTCAGTAGCTACAGATAGTGCATACCTGTTGACTCAGTGATGCCAGAATCTGGACAGCACAATTATTCTAAATTGCCCAGGTGGTCCCAGATAATGTGTTTCTGTTGATTCAGTGATTCTTAGATACTTTAGGTAACTGACTTGCTCAATTTTTGCTTCTTTAAAAAAATACTTTTCGCTAAACAGGTTCCTCATTCCAGACCAAAGATGTAATCGATACCTTTGTGATATTCTGCCAATATAAGCCAGATGTGGTAAGCTGTTCGGTGCTGTGAAGTCTGGAGCGCTTTTGCTCCAGTCCTCGTATGCCTCGGCCTTTAATAAGTGACTCCATAATTCGACTTCTTGAGTTGTCCTTTGTAAAATGGGGGTACACTACAACCAAAGAAGGTAGGGGGAGGTGGGGGGAAAGGGGAGAGATCAATGAAATGACTTGTATGTGTGCATATAAGCCAAACCAATGGACTCAGACAACAGGGGTGTGAGGGCATAAGTAGGGGTGTGTGTGATGGGGGGCAATGGGGCGATAAGGACACATACGTAATAATTTAATTAAGAAAAAAAAAAAGAACAGCCTATTATCATGGAAAGATTAACAGCGTTGTTGCCCAGATAATGGAGTCCCACCCTAGCCTCTTACTTCTCCATGCCTGTGTCCCTACTTCCCCATGTAATCTTTGTCTTACCACATATAAGCAGCTGGCTTATATGGCTGCAGATTTTTGTGGACGACCTTCTATTCTCCCATACTGCTGGTATTATTGTAATAAATGCTCTTATATAATTCAAAAAATAAAAATCTAAAAGGAAACATAAACAGTTAAAACACACACACACACACACACACACACACACACACACACACACAAAACCAAATATTTCTACAAAAAGAAGCCCCGCGGGACTATCGCCATCTATTTCCTGCTCCCCTGGGCAGCCATTTTAAAGTTTTGTGGGGGAGTTTTGTTTTAAATATATCTTATTGATATTTTACAGAGAGGGATAGAGAGTTAGAAATATCAGTGAGTAAGAAACATCAATCAGCTGCCCTCTGCACACCTCCTGGGGATGTGCCCCTAACCAATGTACATGCCCTTGACTGGAATTGGACCTTTCAGTTCTCAGACCGATGCTCTTTCCACTGAGCCAAACCAGTTAGGGCCACTTTAAAGTTTTTAATCTGTTTCCTCTGGTACTTACCTCTATAGTTCTAAATATGTAATGCTATTTAATTTTTCAGTTCTAATATTAGCTGCTGACTTTCTTCATTGGAAGATGAGGACATAGCCTCTTCCCCCAGAAACATTACATCCTATATAACAAAAGAGAAACATGCAAATGTGACCGCACCTTGGCTCCTAATTGGCTATGCTCCCAGCCAATCAGGAGCAGGGGTGGGGCCAAGTGGCGCCAGCACCAGGCCCGGGGGTGGAGATGAAATGGAGGTGGCGATGAGCACTCAGCTCCTGAGAGCTGTGAGCGGAAGTGGCGGTTAGCACCCAGCCCCTGGGGCCGGGTGGTCGCAGGCAGCTGGGGCTGAGCTGAGCAGGGCGATGGCTGGGTGCCCAGGGCCTAAAGCCTCACCAGAGGCCTAAAGCAGGGCAGGCTGGGGGTGAGCCATCAGTTGGACATCCCCTGAGGGCTCCCAGTATGTGAGAGGGGGCAGGTTGGGTTGAGGGACCATCCACCCCCAGTGCATGAATTTTGTGCACCAGGCCCCTAGTACATATATAAAAATATTCCCAAAATAATTACATTGCCATCCACATAGTGAAATGATTACATTTCCTTTCTTCTTTTGCTTTCCCTGGTTTGTTTCAGTCTATTTTTACTTTGTTTTCAATGTACCTATACTTACTCTATGCCCAAATTAAATATGTCTCCTTTTAATACGTGCAAATATGTCCTTCCAATTTGTCCCCTTGCCGCCCTGTCTTTCCATGCTATCTTGCACATTGTCACTTTCCTGTTCTTGCCTTCTAATAATTGAGTTCCTAAAGCCAAGAGAGTAAAATAAAACTATCTGGTCTGACCTTGAAGACCCTCCAGAATCTGTCCTCAGTCTTTCCACAAACTTGTTACTCAGAAAAGCCATGTTTATGTAGGTTTCTAAATAACATTTCCTACTGAAAGGATCCAATGCTCCTTGAAAATTGACTAGGAATAGCAATGTTCAAAGTGAGTCAGGAATATCTTCTTGTGCTTGAAAGTAAGGAACTGCTCAAATAATAATGGGAACATGTCAAAAGGACACAGGAGCCACAAAATGGCTGAATCTGAGACAATTTGAACATTTTTTAAAAATATTTTTTATTGATTTTATTTTTACAGAGAGGAAGGGAGAAGGATAGAGAGTTAGAAACCTCAATGAGAAACATCAATCAGCTGCCTCCTGCACATTCCCTACTGGAAATGTGCCTTCAACCAAGGTACATGCCCTTGACCAGAATCGTACCTTGACCAAGGTACATGCCCTTGATCCTTCAGTCCCAAGACCGACCCTCTATCCACTGGGCCAATTTGAACATTTAAAAAATGATGGTATACCTAACTAGTTTGGCTCAGTGGACAGAATGTTGGCCTGCAGACTGAAGGGTCCTGGGTTCAATTCTAGTCAAGGGCATGTACCTCGCTTGCAGACTCCTCCCCAGCTCAGGCCCTGGTCAGGGCTCCTGCAGGAGGCAACCAATTGATGTATTTATCTCACATCGATATTTCTCTTTGTCTTTCCCACTCTCTTCTACTCTTTCTTTTTCTTTTTTTTTAAATATATTTTATTGATTTTTAACAGAGCGGAAGGGAGAGGGATAGAAAGTCAGAAACATCGATGAGAGAGAGACATCGATCAGCTGCCTCTTGCACGCCCCCTACTGGGGATGTGCCCGCAGCCAAGGTACATGCCCTTGCCGGAATCGAACCCGGGACCCCGCAGTCCGCAGTCCGACGCTTTATCCACTGAGCCAAACCGGTCTCGGCTCTTCCACTCTTTCTAAAAATCAAGAGGAAAAAATCCTCAGGTGAGAATTAAAGGGGGAAAAAAACCCCAGTAATGCACTTAATATAATACACACCTATCCTATCTAATAAAAGAGTAATATGCAAATTGACCGTACCTCCAACTGAGTCACGCCTACAGCCATGCCCACCAGCCAATCAGGAGCAGATTATGCAAATAAACCCCAACCAAGATGGCTGCCACCACTGAGAGCAGGAGGGAGGCTTGAGTTTCTCCGGCAATGGAGGAAGCCAAGCTTCCCTCCTGCCATTGCTGGCCTAGGCCTCCACTCAATGCTACAAAGTTTCAATTATAAAAGATACATAATCAGAACAGAAATGGTGGCAGCCACGGAGTGAGCAGAAGGTTTGGCTTTGCTCCAGGCTACAAAGTTTCAATTGTAGAACATAAATTAATCCCAGATCCCAGGGCCTCCTTTGGGTAACTGGGGGGCGTGGCCAGCCTGCAAACCACCACAGGCCCCTCACCCAGGCCGCCTCACACCCCAAGAGAACCCCTACCTTGATCTGGGACACTCTTTAGGTCAAACCACATGGCCCCCACCCATGCTCCAGGCCTCTATCCTATCTAATAAAAGAGTAATATGCAGATTGACCATCACTCCAACACATAAGAGGGCTGCCCCTATGTGGTCAAAGATCCTGCCCCCATGTGGACACAAGATGGCCACCACAAGATGGCCAGCAGGGGATGGCTGTTGGGAGGTTCCAGGCCTGCAAGGGAGGGCAGTTGTGGGCAATCAGGCCAGCAGGGGAGGGCAGTTGAGAAGGACCAGGCCTGCAAGGGAGGGCAGTTGGGGGTGACCAGGCCGGCAGAGAAGGGAAGTTGGGGGCCAACAGGCTGGCAGGGGAGCAGTTAGACATCAATTAAGCTGGCAGGGTAGTGGTTAGGGTGTGATCAGGCTGGCAGGTGGAAGCGGTTAGGGGCAATCAGGGAGGCAGGCAGGTGAGCAGTTGGGAGCCAGCAGTCCTGGATTGTAATAAGGACGTCTGACTGCCCATTTAGGCCCGATCCTACCGGGATCTGACCTACATGGCATTCAGATATCTCTCAAGGGATCCCAGAATGGAGTGGGTGCAGGCTGGGCTGGGGGACATCCCCCATCCCCGTGCACAAATTTTGCACACCGGGCTAATATGCTAAGTATCCGACCAGTCGCTATGATGCACACAGACCACCAATGGGCAGACGCTCAATGCAGGAGTGACTGAGCTGCAGTGACTTGCCACTTCTAGGATGATGCACCCCAAAATCAAAGAGAAGGGAGCCTCATTCCTTGCAGGGCCACGTGATTCCACCTTTGGCTGTGGGTTATGTTGTTGCTGGGGCACTGTTGGCTCCGAATCTGATTTATTGTACGTTTGTGTTTGTGTTCCGCACCCTATAGGACAGCAACTTTGCAGAATGCCCTCTGGCACTCCAGGACCCCTCAGTGGATGTCGGAGAGCTGGTTTTGGCCTGATCTCCAAAGGCCCTGCTGAGTGACCCCACCTGCCGGAGGGACCCCTGCTCACTCCGAAGACTCCAGGGAGGGACTACGGGAGGTTGGCTCCAGGGCATGTCCAGCCCATCTGGCCACCTTCTAATTAATTTCCTTTCGATGTGCACAAATCCATGCACCGATCACTAGTTGAATATAAAGGGAATCCACAAGCCTATACTCAGCAAAAGGAAAAACAGGCCGTCGCCAGTGTGTTTCCCGGTGGTTAGAGTGTCAGCCTGCACTGAAGTTTTGCAGGTTCAATTCCCAGTTAAGGGCACATACCTGTGTTGCAAGTTCAACCCAGGACCCAGTAGGGGAGCATGCGGGAGACAATCTCTCAATGTTTCTCTCTCCCTT
This sequence comes from Antrozous pallidus, assembly GCA_027563665.1. Taxonomy (NCBI): domain Eukaryota; kingdom Metazoa; phylum Chordata; class Mammalia; order Chiroptera; family Vespertilionidae; genus Antrozous; species Antrozous pallidus. Next base: position 87,899,231 of record CM050512.1, read on the forward strand.
ATACCCAATCTCTAAAACTCAACAGGAAAAATATCCTCAGGTGAGGATTCAAAAAAATTAATTAATTAATTAAATTAAAAATAAAGGAAGGAACGAATGAAAAACAAGTGAAAGAGAAGGGAAATCTATTATTTACAGAAAACTGTCAGTGAATGAATGTGAAAAGAATGATGGATTTACAAAAATTACCATTTTGTAAACTTCATTGAGGTAATTGATTCAGAAATAGATCACCAATGGATGCTAAAGTCATTGGGGAGCCGTCTAAAATGCTCACTCACTACATATTACTTATGAAAAAGCATCCTGAAGGTGGAAGTCTGGCAGACACCATCTTGGCCAACTGATCAAAATCAGCATCACTAATGGGACAAACTGACAATATGTGCCTCTTGCCATAAGGTAATGGAAAATGAACATAACCAAAATCATTTAACCTGAGACCCTTAAAGAAAGATAAACCCACATTACGAGACATCGTACAAATAACTGCCTGGACCCTTCAAAAATATGGCTGACACGAAAGACACCTATCCTCCTTCTCCCCAAAAATGTTCTAAAAGGAGATAAAGAGACAAGAAAATGCCATGTGTGGCCCTAGATTAGGGGGGAATGTAGGAAACCACTCTAAAGTACATTGTTTGGACAGTTTGGGAAATTTGAATATGTTGATTAGCTAATATTGAACCACTGTTAAATTTCTTGGGTATGAAAAGATAACTCTGATCATGTTGGGAAGTGTCCTTATTCTTAGTGGATACAAGCTCAATATTTAAGGCTCAAATATCAGAATGACAATCACTTTTCAAGTAATTCAGAAAAGACAAGAAAAAATGTGTATTGAGATATAGAACAAATATTGCAAAATGTTAATATGTTGGTTTAATCTAGATAAAGAGTTTATATATTTTATTAAACTATTCTTTCAACATTTGGTAGTTTTAAAAATTCTCAAAATAAAAAGTTAGAAAAATGAAAACCCAATTTTCTGGTTACTCCCTATACACATATATATAGCCTCCATTTGTTTGCTCATGCTAACCTGCCCAGAGTAGTTTTTCCTCACATCCAGACAAATTTCTCAAGGCCCTGCCTCGACTGCCGCCTCTTCTATAAATCTTCGGTATCTCAAAGCCTCTAAGATCCTTCTCTGAGCCTTAGCAGTATTCTACCCTCGCCATCCCCACAGCACAGACTCCTATCTAGCTTCTCTGCCTCACCAGACTAAAGCTCCTGAAAGGCAGAGACCAAGCATCTACCAGTTGTACTTTAGAGAGAAGCCAAGACATATTTCCAACAAATAATTTGTAAAACAAATGCCATTTTCCAAGATGAGTAAATCTGCTCCCATGCACTCACTCCTCCATGCTCCAAAATTCTCTTGTATAAAAATCCATTAAGCTCTATTGATTTTTAGTGCTTATTCATATTCATGAATTGTTAGTGGGCTCCTATGTATTTTTCTTAATAATTCAAATGTGCCTAGCATTGGGCCTACCACTCCTCAAGAGGGAATTTACAAGTTATTTGTAAATAACTTGGCAGTGATTCCTTATCTTTTCCCCTTCTTTTTGTCTTTCTCCTCCTCCTCCTCACCTTTACCGCACCAATATTCTGGGACGGTAGCATAGACTGCCAGCCTGAATTTCTTAGAATATCCGTGAAATTTCAGCTCCTGAGTCCTTCTGGCAGCCTCGTGAGGGATGGGATTCCCAGCCTCCTGGTGCCAGTCCTAGCGCCTGATCGTGACGTAACCACGAATGTCAGCTACCTCCCTTTGTTAGCTTTCTCTCCTGCTTATCCTCTGTGACACTTGAGAGCAATAATTGTTTCTCACGGAAACTCTACTTGGTTCTTTTCCAAATGTGCGTGGTCATTTTTTATCTTAGTCATTATCGTTTCAGTAGTTTCATTAAGAAACATGAAAACACGAGAGGCCAGGTGCACAAAATTCATGCATGGGTGCGGGCCCTAGGCTTGGCCTGCAATTGAAATGCAAGCGTCCGGTGTGGAAAGGCAGGTCCAAGCTGACCTCTGGGCTCTGGGCCTACGGGTCCTTGCACGCCCCCCTGTGCCTGGGTCACGGTGCCCGAGCCCCCACATAGAGATCCAGTGAGGAAGGCTGCATGCCACGTGCTCTGGTGCCGCATGGAAGCTGGGCGGACAGCGCACTCTCTCCTGGCTGGCCTTGTAGACTAGCTCCCGAATGAACCCATGGGCACCCTGACTGGCCCCCATGGTCCCAGCGGCTGCAGCGCGGCTCACCCAGAAGCCCAGCCTGCTGCCAGTGCCTCATCACTGATGTCCACAATGTTCCACACTGCCCCTTGGTGGTCAGTGCACATCATAGCCAGCAGTTGAACTCCCAGTCAAGGTGACAATTTGCATATTAGGCTTTTATTATATAGGATCTCTTCCATTAATTTCAGAGAGGAAGGGAGAGGGAGAGAGAGATACATCAATGATGAGGGAGAATCATGGATCGGCTGCTCCTGTATGCCCCACACTGGGGATCGAGACCACAACCCCAACATATGCCCTGACAGTCAAACCTTGACCTCCTAAGTCACAGGTCAACGTTCAACCACTGAGCCATGCCTGCTGGGCTCTTGTTCTCATTTAAGGAGAGAGAGTTAGCTCTCCAGAGGCTGACCTGCCCAAAACAGCTAAGTTATGCAGTGGCAGAGTTAGGGGGAGGGAGGAGGACTGGTTCTAAACACACACTCATGAGGCCTCTGTGTTACTCCGTTCAGCCAGGGAGGTGGGTGGATAGACACTGTCTCTGGCTCTTCAAGCGGCATTTCCTCAAGGCCCTCAGATTCTCCTCATGCCCCCCCCCCCTTCCCTACATGCCATCAGAGCTGAGGAGGGCAGAGGATGGGAAGGGCCATCCATGGTTCATTTGGGAGGGGACATGGGAAGAGGAGGGAGGGGCAGAGCTGGGAGCCCCACAGACCCCAGGTGGGAATTAGAGGCAGCAATCTGGATGCTGATCACCCTGTCCCAGCATTTCAGGAGCGTTTATTTCTCTGGAAGCACAGCAAACATTGCCTTAGACCATGAGACTTGGGGCTGGTCTGGGGCCGTTCTGTTCTGTGGTGTGGGATCCTCTCTGTCCTGGAAACAAGCCGGGGGTTGGAGTCGGACCACCTGGGCAAGCCCTTCACATTGGACCATGAGCCCTTTTGTGTCAAGCGTGACCCAGGTTCTGGACTCAGCTGATCTGTGTGTTTACAAGGGGGCTTCATTTTCCTAGTTTTCAATGTTTGCTTTCCATACTACTATACATTGTAACCATTTGCTTGGTTACAATAAGTGCTTGTCATCACTGAAGAGAGCTGGGGGAGGGGGCACATGGAGGGATTGGGGCAGCCAGACAGGAATGACCTGCCGCCTGGACTTCAGGGTGGGGGGGCTGGTCGTGAACATTCCACACCCCTCGTGTGGAGCTCAAACTAAGGTCTGGGTTTTACAGTCAGCCCCTCAAAACGGACATGATCTGACCTCAGACACCCCGCCAGCACCTGCCGGAGACCCTGCCTTCCCAAGGGCCGAGGAGAGCATGGGGCTTCCTGGCCCCCGACCCCCACCCCAATCATGTTTCCACTGTCTCCGCATAGCCCTTTGGGAGGGTGCTGTCGCCTCCTGCAGTCTCCCTGCTTCCTCTCCCCCCTTATTCTGCTTCTGATACAGAAGCCAGAAGGGTCTGTCCCCACTGCATCAGCCCAGCCCGTCCTCACCTACAGCCCTGGCGCCAACCCCAGCCAGGCTCTCACCGGCCCTCGATCCCTGCAGGGTGTACCCCCCACCCCCAACTCAGCCTCGACCCGTTGTACTCCGCCTCTTGCTCATCCTGCTGCCCCGTCCCCTCTGCCCGATGCTCTCCTCCATTCGCCCACTTTCCCTCAGTGAGCCTTCCTTTGCCCCTCCCTCTAGTAGCCCCTGTGTGGCTTCATTGCAATGTTTTCAGGGTGCCCATGCCCTCTAACGGCTGCACCTCACATCTGTCCAAGGCTGTTTCCTCCCCACACCCCCGTCCTCTTCTGGCTGAACGCACGCTCCAGAGGACAGGGTGGCGACTCCCTGCTGCCCTGGGACACGGAGGGTGCTCAGTTGGTGATGCCAGCTGAGTAAGATGCTCAGACAGCAGCACTAGGTGTAAAGGCCACCGGAAGTGTGGACTAAAGGGGCCACATGCTGACCTGACAAGCTGAGGGAAGGCCTGCATGGCAGTCTTGCAAACTCAGAACTTGAAGTAACCACAAAGGATGGTCTGAAATTACACTTGAATAACTAAAGGCAGTTACGGTGGGTAGCTATTGTCCTAGGCTGGTATCTTCACCGACAAGGTCAACCTTTACCCTATCTGAGCTTATCTGTCTTTTTGCATCTATAACATACCCTGGGTAACAGGTAACTTCCCTTTTTCTGGACCCCTGGGGGCACAGCCTAAGGTGCCTGGGCTCCAGGGCAAATACCACAAATTCCTTCATTGTTATGTTAATTGTTCAGGCACCCACCTAAGTATGCTTCTATCGTTTTACTTTTTATCCAATCCCAGGGGTTCCCCCCTTTGTTTTCTCCGGACTCTAGTCTATCCAGTAGATTTCATGTAGCTCATTTACATCCCTTCTTTTGATGGCAATGTGTAAATGTAGATGCGAGGCACCTTTCTCAAAGCACTACCTCAGTTCATTGGGGTTCTGCTTCCCGGCATTTGTTGACAGTTTGGCTCAAATAAACGCACAAAATTCTTTATAGGTTTCAGTGTTTTTACCTTCACATTTCTCAGCCTCACTGAGAGCCAAGGGCCAGTGAGCTCTCGGCACAGTGCTCAGGGCGGGGCCGTGGGAGCCAGTTCATTTTCTCGTAAGAAGGTGGGAGAAAGAGAACGAAAAAGAAGCAGTGTGTTTCCCTCAGCTACTTAAAAGCTGATCATCTCATTCCATTCTTAAAGCGATGAATAGAAACCCTTAGATATACCCTGTGAGGCGGATTCTGGGATTATCTGACCTTCACCAGCCAGTTTTTAGTTCTGTAATTCATGCACTGGTGGGGGCGTGGCCTGCAGGGATTCGCCTCCAGCGGGGCAGCCACTCGTCCTGTGAAGCCCTGCGGAGCTCCCACTGTGGGAGCGCAATGACCATCAGGGGGCAGCTCCTGCCTTGAGTGTCTTCCCCCTGGTGGTCAGTGTGCGTCAGAGAGACTGGTGGACCGGTCGTTCTGGTGCTTCCACTGTTAGGTCTCTGGGCTTTTATTGTATAGGATAGGATACTTATTTTATGTATCACACACAATTCCAGCATCTGTGACATGCTTTTGACAACTTGATAGTACATGTTAACATTTTAAGAAAAAGCAAACTAGGGATAATAAAAAAGGGCAGCAGAACTTGTCTCATCCCAGAAACTTGGAGCTCCTGATAAAAGTGAATCACTGTAGAGAATACTCAAACGAAATTCTTTAACATGTAGAATGTAGAACTCTTTTCAGCCATGACTCTAGTTTTCCTTCGGCATCAAGAAGGAGCTCATGGACAGAAAATAGATTTGTGATGGCCAGGCCCCTCCAGGAAGGGGCACGTGTGGAGCAACTGCTTAATAAACATGGGGGTTTGTCTGAAGTAATGAAAAGTTTGGAGGTAGAGAGCAGTGATGATTACACAATATTGTGTATGTACTTAGTACCACTGAACTATATACTTTAAACTGGTCAAAATGATAAATTTTATGTTATGTATATTTTGCCATAATAAATAAAATTTAAAAAAAAGAACTCATGAATGCCTCCTAAGCAGCTGTGGAAAACTATTGGTTGCATTCAGTGTACACAGGAACAGTCACAGAATTCCAACGACACAACAATCTCAAAAGGAGCCGACAACTCATTTTCCTCAGTCATTCTCTGGGAGCAAGACAATGGGCAGAACCTAGTCCACGGTGACTTCACAAGCACTCAGCCACCCATACTCCCAGTCCCACCCCCCACCTTCAAGAATGAAGCACTCAGATAGCAACAAGACATATTTCAAATAGTTTAATTTTAAAAATATTCTATTCAGTGCTAAAATATGTCTTCACTCACTGTTGCCCATTTCCATTTCTTAAACTTTTATGAAACAAAAAATAAAATCACGAAGTTCAATTAAACATGCAGATTTTAAAGAAAGGAGATCTTTCTAGAAAGTCTGAGCTGAAGGAGTACTCTGGGGGATGGGTACTGCGGTCAGACTTCAAATTCTTGCTGGGGCAGTTGTGGCATGAATGCTGGGGGATGTGGCAGGAGGCAGAGGATGCTGGAATGAAATGTACGGTGAAAACAGAAAGCTGCATGTGTGTGTATGGGGGGAGATAGTTTTCTTTTGATGTGGGGGGGGGGGGGGCGCTGTTAGCAGCTAGAGAGCCCATTAGAGGCAGGATAACCTCAGGAATGGGCAGAAGTGCCAGGGCAGCAAGAAATCTATACGGACTTTTTTGCCCTCACGTGGAGAAAAGCACCTTCCCTCCAAAGTCTGTACCTAGGCATCCTCCAATAATGGCCCACAGGGCACCCAGCCCTATGAGAAAGTCCAGAAATCTACAGTCGCCATTCAAATTCAAGTAACTCTTGGCACTCTCCTCTCTAAAGGTGCCTTCCACATCTCTTTCCTCGTATAGAAGCGCCAGCAGCTCAGTCCAGAGGTTCTGGAGCCGAGCTTGCTACCTGGAGGTGACAGATAAACCTTGGGATGACTGATGCTCCAGCCTACTTGGGAGACAAAGAGGACATGAGCATTCCCCTTCTCAGGAACAAGCAGACAGAGGTGCCAGGGAGGGAAGATGATGCTACAACCCCAAGTCCTATGTCAGCCTTCCAGAATAGAAGGCTCCTATGGGCAGGCTCTGGACCCCAGTGCTTGCCCTTAGCCCAGCAACACAGCACAGCCAGAACCAGAATGCAATAAATAGAGGCAGGGCCAGGCGGTGAAGGGTGCAGGACGGTGCTAGCTTTCTGAGGCTGTCTGCGGCACTGCGGGTTGGTCCACACAGACGCGTTTCAGGGGTGGGGCACCTGAGTCTTCCTCTTCCGTGGCAATCTAGGAGCAGCCAGAACACGGAATTATAGGGTCATCCCTCTGAACCAGAACCTCCCCATCCCTAATTACAACCCAGAAGCCCAATGCCAATCTTCTCTACATAACCAAACATTTCCCCTACCTTATAACCTGGATATGTTAGTTTTCCTTGCTGTCTCTCCACTCTACTACACTATAGCACATTCTTTTTATTTTATTTTATTGATTATACACTACTAGCACATTCAACACAATATATGCAATTCACAGCAATGAAGTCCTTCCTTTTTTCTTAGAAACTGAGAAACCCAAAGTGCCTCCTTACCTGTGTCTCCAGTGGAACTGGTTCTTCCTTCGTGAGGGTGGGAGGTTCATCAGCCACTTCTGAGGCAGGCAGGGAGGGTTCTGAAAAAGCAACAAGGTCAGCAGAGCTGCAAGGCCTCCTGTAGAACCTGCCTTAAAGCTGGGGAAGCTTTCCTAAGGCGATCTAGAGGTGCCTTGGTGAAAGGGCAGAACTGGTTTGGCTCAGCTGGTAGAGCATTAGAAGAGTCCCGGGTTCAATTGCAGTCAAGGGCGTGCCCGGTTGTGGGCTCGGTCCCCAGTGGGGGGCGTGCAGGAGGCAGCTGACCAATGATTCTCACTCATCACTGATGTTTCTCTCTCTCCCTCTCTCTTCCTCTCTGAGATCAATAAAAGTATATATATATATATTTTTATATATATTTTATTGATTTTTTACAGAGCGGAAGGGAGAGGGATGGAAAGTCAGAAACATCGATGAGAGTCATCGAACAGCTGCCTCTTGCACGCCCCCTACTGGGGATGTGCCCGCAGCCAAGGTACATGCCCTTGACCGGAATCGAACCCGGGACCCTTCAGTCCGCAGTCCGACACTCTATCCACTGAGCCAAACCGGTCTCGGCAAAAGTATATATTTTTTTAAAAGAATCAACATACGTATATTTTAAAAACAATATTTAAGAAGAAATTCATAGGAGATAATGCAAAGAGAATAAACTCTGAAGTTAGAAAGAATATAATTGGAGATACCCACTTCTACCAGTTACTATGTGATCTTTGATAAGCAATTAAAACTTCTAAGACTCCGACTTCCTCATCTGTAAAATGAAGATAATAGCCCTGACCGGTTTGGCTCAGTGGATAGAGCGGCATCCTGTGGACTGAAGGGTCCCAGGTTCTATTCCAGTCAAGAGCATATACCTTGGTTGCGGGCACATCCCCAGTAGGGGGTGTGCAGGAGGCAGCTGATCAATATTTCTCTCATTGATGTTTTTAACTCTTTATTCCTCTCCCTTCCACTCTGTAAAAAATCAGAGTCTTAAATTTAAATTTAAATGGAGATTAACAACTTCTATACTATATTTCAATAGTTAAATACTGAAAGTGCCTCACACAGATTCTGGCACTCACTTGTGGTGTTTTTTTTTCTTCCTTCATTCTGTAAGGGGAAAATACAACCATTCTCCAAAGTAGCCCAAACTGTTAACAAATAGCTTGAGATTCCCAGACTCTGGCATTTTCTCTATCCACTTACTCTAAAGAAGAGAAATATCAACAGCAAGAGTCAAGGCCCCTCCAAGATGCATGTCCTGGCTCAACCAAAACTTACCCTCAAGGATCTCCTGGCCCAGAGTAGGGGGCTGGGAGTCATCTGTGCGGAAGTCAGAGGTGTGTGCTGGGCTCAGGGACTCGCTCTGCTGGGGGCTGGGGCTTGAGTTGGTACTGCTGTCCACCTTGAGTTGATAGACATCAGACACAGAACTCTGGTTGCTGTTTTCATCTGAAAACCAAACATGACAAAGGCAACAGCTGAGGGTGGTAATTATTCCTCAAGAGTATCTCTGTATAGAGCCAAAGACCTGGGGTCTTCTGGGGCAGCCACAGACACACCAGGCACAATGGCCACTGCTGCAGATGCTCTCTGAACCCAGGGCAGAGGTTCACGGGGCTCCTAGGCACTGCAGCTTATCAACAGAGTCTACGTTGATTAATTTAAGCATTTCCTATTTCACGACATATTCTAAGCACCAGGTGCAGCTAGAATTTTCAAATTTATGCAACATGTATATTTCAGGAAGATCAGGATACAATTAATTATTATCCACCAGTCATAGCTAAGACCCTGCATTTTCTTATTGTCCAGTGGAAGAGATGGACAGTATGCCTCTCAACCTTCCTCACAACACAAGATGTGTAGAAGATGATAAAATCTGTCAGGAGGTATTCAGCTCAGACCCTTCAGTGGTCTTGGCCTCAAGGACCAAGGGAATCCTACCTGGGAAGCTCTCTGAAGGCTTAAAATCACCACCTAAGTTAAGAAATAGTTAAAAACAAGGGAATTGTGTTCATTGCTTCCTCTTCTGATGGCTTAGTTCAGGCCTAGTCTCCAGCAAAAGCCATCTAACTGCCCTTCCTTCAGTACCATGTACTCCCACTGTACTTTCTAAGCCCTTCAACGGTTGCCTGCTGCCAAAACAATAAAATTCAAACCCCACTGCTTCTCTGGACAAGCAGGAGATGGCCCTATCATAACGTACAAAGTCCTTTCTGATCTCCAGTCTCACTCCGTTGTTAGTCCACACCAAGCTGGACCCTAAATGAAGAGCTGCTTCATGCACAGGTGTCTGTTACCACTTGTTCTTCCTAGATTTTCTAGAAAGGACCTATACAGGCCAACATTGAAAAGCATAATGTCCTCCACATATCTCTATCCCAGGCTCTGTTGGGTAAAAATGACCACCTTCTCTTTTATGTTTCTGTAGTATCCTATGCACACCTGAGTTTACCATTTTACACACCAGTTTCCTTCCATTATACTCTGTGCAGATAGGCTCTGTGGCTTATTGGTCCCTGAATGTCTTATGCATAGTGCCTGAATGAAAAGGATTAAATGGACTGAGAAACTGGGGCCTCATATGTGTCTCCTAGAGTTCTATAGTTATTGAGTACCCCACACATCACCAGAAAACCTTTTTCTTGTATTCCTTCATATATCACTGACCCTGGGGCAGGGACAGAGGGTTGGGGGAAAGGCTGGCAGGCATGCTGCCAGACTAGTTTTAAAGAGAAAATTGTAAGCCCTTTCTAGTCTTTACTTCTATGAAGACCACTATCTTCTATGCTAAAATGGAAGTTGCATTTTATTATAAAAAGAGAATAAAGCTCTAAAAAAAAAGAGAGAGAAAGAAAGAAAGAAAAAGTAAGAATAAAGCTTTGTCACTTTTGAACTTAGGCAAACACTTTTTTTCTCTACGCATCAACTTCCTTAACTAGGGACGATGATAACTGCCTGGTTTATATCACAGGCTGATATTAGGATAAAAATGAGAAAAAAAATAAGTGAAAGAAGAATGGAACCCTGACTGGAAAAAGGAAGGAGTCATTTTTATGTAATGTAAGAAGTTATGGGCAAAAGGGCCCCTGCTAGCTCTGTTCCTGACCAGAAACCCCTATCCATTCAAAATGTTCACCCTACCTCAATCTTTGTCTGTAACAACATTCCCCTACGCATGTTGGGGAACCACAATGGGAAGATAAACTATCCATATTACATGTAGGTGTAAGAGGGAACATCACGAATTTGGTCCTGACACAGGCAGGACATTTACTAAAGACTGATTTAAGAAGCAGAACTTGTGCCAACAGGGAATAGGTAGATGCCCTAGCTTTGGGTGGCCCACTCTCAGGCACTGTCATAAAGTGTACAGTCTAAAGAAAAGAGCTTCTGATCCAGAAAACCAGGAATTAATGTGAGGTTTGTCACTTATTAGTTATGTTACTTTATATATGTAACTTTACCTCTCTGAGCCTGTTTCCTTAAATGGAAAATAAGGATACTATCATCTATCTTGCAGGGTGTCTGTGAAGTAAAAAAGGGAAGATTTATGTATAGTGCCTAGCAAGATACCAGCAAAACAGTAGGCACTGAAATTATACATAGAACTATTCTTATTATTAATGTTTTTATCTAAATTTTCACTTTCCTGCAAGGAAGACATATGGATGCAACTCACCCTGGAATTCAAGAAGGAGAGAGGAATTGGCTGAGGCATCAGAGGGAAAGCCATTAGGTTCCTGGGCTGCTGAACCATTCGATTTTGACTTTTCTTTCTAGAAAAGGGAAAAAAGAGGGATATGACAGAGCCAACAAGGAGACTCGCAGAGATAGAGAAGAGTGCTTTTTGAGACACCACAGAGGCCTGCATTAGGACTGAACAGGAATAATGACAGTGGTTTTGAGAATCCAGGGCCCAAGGCATAATAGAATCCTGGACAAGGTGTTTGCAAGTCTCAGTGTCTGTATCTGTAAAATGGACCCTTCCAGCGCTAATATCATGAATCAAAAATAAAAGATAGACAGACATACTTCCATTAGATTTCCCTGTGGTACTCTTCTGCTTTCTGCCCTGATCAGAATGTTTGATCCAACCCTTCCTCATGAGGATGGGGGAGACGTACAAAATACTAATTTTGAAAAAGATTCCTATTTTAGTAGCACAGCAGGGAAAAAAATAAGTGAAAGAAGAATGGAACCCTGACTGGAAAAAGGAAGGAGTCATTTTTATGTAATGTAAGAAGTTATGGGCAAAACGGCCCCTGCTAGCTCTGTTCCTGACCAGAAACCCTTATCCATTCAAAACGTTCACCCTACCTCAATCTTTGTCTGTAACAACATTCCCCTACGCATGTTGGGGAACCACAATGGGAAGATAAACTATCCTGCAACAAACAAGCCCACAAGAAAGGAAATTTGCAAATGACAGCATCCCAACAGCCTAAAGTTTAAATCTGGTAATTTCAAATTCACTAATTCATACTGTTCATACATGTCTCTTTATTGTACATGCATGGGACTACTAATACAATTTTTTGTTCATAAGTCTCAATCCTATCTCTGCAATAAATCAACTGTACAATTTATGTATGTCCTTCCCTTCATTTTTTCCTATACAGACATAATTTTAGTGTAATTACATTTGACCATTTTACTACATAAGCTACATAAACATGGTTTTTAATAGCTGCATAATATTCCAAATACCATAATTCACTTAATAACTTCTCAACTATTAGACATTTAGCTTTAACTTATTTAAGATTGTACTTATTTATTGTTACTAGAAATAAAACAATAATGCTAAACTTTCATTTTTTCCTGGATTATTTTATTCAGATAAAGTTCACACAAAAATATTCCTTCTGGATCAGAAAATATAAACATATTACTTTCCTTGAAATACACTGTACCCATTACTCTCTGAAAGGATGGTGGTAATATACTTGGGGTATTTCATAGCATCCATGCCAACATTTGGCTTTATCATTATTTTTTCTGACCTCTATTTTATCTTCATTTTAATGATTCGTGTTCATGTAAAATACATACCTCACTATAGGGAATTCTGGAAGTACAGAAAAAGAAATGAAAACCAGAGACAACCTACATATGTATTTGTGTGAAAATGGGTCATATAACTTACTTCCCCTTCCTCGTTCACTGCATTAAACATTTCTCTATACAACTGAGTAATCTACATTTTTTAAAATTCTTCTTCTTATTTTTTAATTGATGTCAGAGAGAAAGAGAGAAGCAGAGAGACATAGAACATCAATGATGAGAGAATCATCGATCAGCTGTCTCCTGCCCACCCTACGCCGGGGCCAGTGCCCTGACCAGGAATTAACTGTAACCACCGGGGGTCACAGGTCAAGGCTCAACCACTGAGCCATGCCAGCCGGCTACATCTTTTTTATAATGGTTACAAAGATTTACAAAATACAGGTGCACAATAACAACTTATTTAATGAATCCTGTACACTAAGTTATCTTTTTTTTATATGTATATGTTTTCATGGATTTTTAGTGAGGAAGGGAAAGAGAGATAGAGATAGAAACATTGGTAAGAGAGAAACATCATGGATCGGCTGCCTCCTGCATGCCCCCTACTGGGGATCACACCTGCAACCCAGCCAGGTGCCAGGACCAGGAATCGAACCAGTGACTTTTTGGTTCATGGCCGGCTACATTAAGATATTTATTTTGCTTGCAATTTGAAACACTATAAACAATGCAGTAATGCTGAACATACAGCTTTATCATTAGGTATATTTAAGGATATCTTATATACATATGATTATCTCCTAAGGATAAATTCTTAGAGATAAAACTTGTAGATTTAAGGAATAAGTATTTAAAACTTTTTACCCCTTCAGGTTTACTGAGTTAGTTATACATGACAAATATAACTGTAAGATATTTAAAGTGTATATAATGGTGATTTGATATACATATAGGGTGTTCTTCCCCCCCAAAATAATATATATACACACATTTTGAATAATTATAAAGGCAGTGTTTAGTAAATTTTATGTTCAAAACTGAGCTATCAGCTGTTAAAGTATGTACATTTTTGGGGGACACACACTGTATACATTTGTGAAAGGATTCCAAAAATCTAGTTTTTTTTTCTTTTCTTTTAAAGATATTTTATTGATTTTTTACAGAGAAGAAGGGAGAGGGATAGAGAGTCAGAAACATCGATGAGAGAGAAACACTGATCAGCCGCCCCCTGCACACCCCACCCCCTCCTGGGGATTTGCCCGCAACCATAGCACATGCCCCTGACCGGAATCGAACCCGGGACCCTTCAGTCCGAAGGCCAACGCTCCATCCACTGAGCCAAACCGGTTTTGGACAAAAATCTAGTTAATTAACACATCCATCATTGAAAGATGTCATGATCAACTTGACCTGTAAAGTTTGTGCCAATTAACTCTCCCATCAGCAGTGAGTGTTCCACTCCTTTTATCCTTCATTTTCCATTTTTCCTAATCTAACAGGTCTATGCTAGTACCTTAGAAGACGGCACACTACCATGAATCACTAGAGGGTAGATAAATTGACGGATTTCTGGGACCAGCTCAGAAAGCAACACAAACACTGCAAGAAGCCCTCAAGAGAGACAAAGAGCTGAATACCACAGAGAATTTGCATAGGAAAAGGACCAGGGACTTAAATGGAAGAAATGAGTTGCGGGTGGGGGTGGAGGGGTTGATTCTAGCAATAATTAGCCTCACAGGTGCCAGGGATGTATGAAGAATAGAGTGGCTCCATAGCCCTCCTAGCATTCACCTTCCAACTCTTGGGCTTGGCAATGACAAGGGAGGATGGCTGCTCCTATATTAAGGCAGCACATGGAAGAATGGCACTAGGGAGTTCCCTGAGAGGCAGGGGAAGATGGCAGAGGGAAAAGACTGAATCCTGAGGCTAACTCCATCCCTTAAATTCATTTAGAGGAGGGAAATCCGAGTTCAGGCTTATATATTCCCTCAGTTACATATTATTTTAGCCAAGGCAGGGTAGAGTCCCAAGACAATAAAAGATAAGTGTACAGAAAAAAAACTAACCAGATATTGGAGGATAACAAGCACCATGAAAGACATTAAATAGAACAAACTATACCAGAATGGTAATGGCACAGAAGAATTTAAATAAAACATATAGCGAGTCTGCACACAAAGATAAGGATGATACTGGAGAGTTGTTTTGAAGAAGAATCAATACAGGAAATTTGTATAACTGTTCAAAACAAAAAGTAAGTAAATTTAGCAGCAGAAATAGATATAGTTGAAGAAAGGACTAATGAGCAAAAACGGGATTGAAAAATTAAAATAGGGAAATGAGGAAAGAATAGTGAGATGAAATAAATGCGAGAAAAGTTCAGAAATAAAGAAGCTAGATGTAAACATTACAGGATATTCTTAAAGAAGTCCTAGAAGAGCATAGAGAAAAAATTCTAAAAGTTCCCAGAAATACAAGAGAATAACCTACAAAAAAATCAGGAATCAGACTGCCATTAGATTTCTCACCAGAAGCACAACTGAGTAATAATTGTTAAATGCTGAAAGAAAATAACTTGGGACCTAGAATTTCATAAACATGGAAGTAAAACTAAGATATTTTCAGGAATAAACAGAAGTTTTCTTTTTATTCCTAAATATCAATTAAACATGAAATGATCAACAAAACATAAAAGTAAAACAAAGATATTTTTAGGAATAAAAAGATATTTTCAGAAAGTTTGTTCTACAAAAGCCCTCTTTGAAAAAATTTTGAAGGATGGATTCCGGCAAGAGAAATGAGTAAGAGAAACCAATAACAAAGAGGTGGCAAAGGGTTAGTAAATAATTAGTAATGTTAACTTTGGCTAATTAAGCAATGACTAAAACAAGAAATATCTGCAAAAACTGAAATATATGAACTGAATATCCTATATAATAAAACCCTAATATGCAAATCAACCAAACAGCAGAATAACCGGTTCCTATAACATGCACTGACCACCAGTGGGCAGATGCTCCACTGAAGAGAGGTGACCGGTAGCAGTAATGATGGGCGGGGGGAGGGAGGAGAGCAGAGGCCAGTGGCCAGCATCAGGCTGCCAGCCAAGGCGGGTGGCAGCAGGGGCTGCCTGATTGTCCTGCCCACCAGTCGCCCCACAGATCAGCCCGATCTCCAACCAGGCCTAGGGACCCTACACTATATATTGGGAACCGTCTCTTAGATTTAAAAATTAAAACCTGGCAAGGCTACTCTGACACTGAAAAAACAGGATGATGCAGCGATGACATGCGTGGACTCTGGCTCGCACATTTTGTGGTCAACCCTGATTCAGACACTTATACCTGTGTGACAAAGCCAATTACTTAACTTCTCTCTGCTTCAGTTTTTCCACCCATAAGATGGGGGAAATGGTACTGCTGCCTTAGAAGGATCATGTTTTGTGCTCTTTTTTATAATCAGGGCAAAAAAATGTAGCTGCCCGTACAACAGCAGGATGCCTTTCACCCGTATGAAAAGTATGGTCACTGGTGCATGCAGCATCCGATTTCGAGAAGGACGTCTGACACGGGGATCAGGCCTAAACTGGCAGTTGGATATCCCCCAAGGGCACAGGCTGGGCTGAGGGACAGCCCTCCAACCCCGTGTAAAAATTTTGTGCACTGGGCCTCTAATATAATCTAAAAGTCCAGTCAAAACTAAGGACAAGGGCCCATCCGGTATGCCTCAGTAGCTGAGCATCAGCCCATGAGTCACAAGGTCACAGTTGATTCCTGGTCAAGGCATATGATCCCCTGGCAGAGGGCATGCAGGAAGCAACTGATTGATGTTTCTATCTCTCCCTCTCCCTTTCTCTCTAAATTCAATAAAAATATATTTAGAAAAAAATAATTAAAAATATTTCCTTAAAAAAGATATTTATATATTAAAAACATTAACAACTAAGGACAAGGTAAGGATGGAAGGGGGAGGGGCAGAGATTACAGGTGGGTATTACCAAGTTCAGAGGGAAAATACAGATTTTGATACACTTTACAGGGAAATATAGTAAGCCTTAAGTTAAGAGATAGCCAAAAGAAAAATAGAAAAAAGAACTTCAAATTACCAGAAGAAAATTTATCGAGTCACCAGAAGGTAAAGAGAGGGGGTAAAAAAACCCAAATATATTATGGCAGAAATCCTCATCCATATTAATAGAATTTTTTTGCTGTTGTTAATCCCCACCTGAGGATATTTTTTCCATTGCTTTTTTTTCTTTTTTCTTTTTCTTTTTTTTTTAGAGAAAAGTGGGAGGGAGAAAGGAATGAGGAAACGGGGGAGGGAGAGAGCGAGAGAGATGGACATAGACACACATCCTGCACACATCCTGACCAGGGCTGGGAATTACACATGCAGCCCAGGTTCGCGCCCTTGACCATACTTGGGGCGGGGGGTGAGGGAGGAAGACAACCATGTTCCAACCACTAGAAACACCAGCCAGGGCATATTAATAGAATTTTTAGATGGTCATATTTTCTCAGTCTTCCCAGCCACTAGATGTACCACAAGCTATTTTGAACACTTATAGTATATCCTGAGGTAACTTCTAAGAAACTACTTAAACTCCTGAAAATACCATTTAGCATCTTTCCACTCTTCCTACTGCCTGGTACCTGAATGTGTTGAGTGAATGGCTAAAGCTTAACCTTGAAATACAAGGTTAAAAATGGAGCAGAGAAATGGGGAACTGTTTAACGGGTATGAAGCTTGTTTTACAAGATGAAAAGTTCTGGAGATTGGTTGTAAAACAAGGTAAATATATGTAACCCTACTGTATTAAACTAAACACAAAGAATGTTAGGATAGTAAATTTCATGGTATGTTTATTTTACCACAATTAATTTAAAAAAGTAAAATGTGCCGAAACCGGTTTGGCTCAGTGGATAGAGCGTTGGCCTGCGGACTGAAAGGTCCCGGGTTCAATTCCGGTCAAGGACATGTACCTTGGTTGCAGGCAAATCCCCAATAGGAGGTGTGTAAGAGACAGCTGATCGATGTTTCTCTCTCATCAATGTTTCTATCCCTCTCCCTTCCCCTCTGTAAAAAATCAATGAAATATTTTCTTAAAAAAGAGTAAAATGAATAGAGTCACTACTCTCTGAAATTATTATTATTGTTAATCCTCACCAAAGAATACGTTTCCCTTGCTTTTCTTAAAGAGAGAAGAAGGGAAAGACGAGAGAGAGAGAGAGAGAGAGAGAGAGAGAGAGAGAGATCGATCATACATGCCCAGGACGGAGATCGAACCTGAAACCTAGGTATGTGTCCTGACTGGGAATCAAATCCACAACATTTTCTGCACTGAACCAACACTTCAACCAACTAAGCCACCCAGCCAGGACTCTAAAATACTTTTTTAAAAGTATTTTTTTTATTGATTTCAGAAAGGAAGGGAGAGGGAGAGATAGAAACATAAATGATGAGAATCATCAATTGGCTGCCTCCTGCACACCCCCCTACTGGGGATCAAGGGCACAGCCCGGGCATATGCCCTTGACAGGAATTGAAACCAGGACCCTTCAGTCTGTAGGTCAATGCTCCTTCCATTGAGCCAAACCAGCTAAGGCTAAAATGATTGTTTTAAAGAAAGAAAAGAACCTTGGTCCTTAGGGACTCTTGGATCCAAACCACCACACTAGTTCTGATGTTTCTCTTTGAAAGATTTCTTAAGACATTCAAGATAAAACTTAATTGTGTTGTCTATGTTAAAATTAAAAAGTTCTTTTACTCAGGTAGCATAAAGACAGTGCACAGACAAGCCATGAAATGGGAAATGGTATGGGTAATATATAATTTAAAGAATTTGTGACCAGAACACAGACAATTACAAGTCAAAAGAAAAAGACCACAAGCAAATACACTTAAATATGCACTTCCTAAAAGAGGAAACCCAAAATGCTAATAAACATAGAAAAGGTGCTCAATGTCATTAATAATGACACAATTAGTCATCAAATTAAAACCAAGATAAGAAAACTTTACATATAAATCTAACAACACTAATTGTTGACGAGGATTTAGAAGAACTTTCCTATTCCTGGTGGGAATATACAGGAATGGGCAAAAGTAGATTTATAGTTATGAGTTTATCCTTGTATTATTATCTATTTCTTAATTATTATATTACATGTATTTTTTATTATTTTGTATCCTTACTTATGACTTATCTTTTTTTCCTTTATTTTACTTTTCCCCCATCACCATTTATTTGTACGCTCTTCCCTTTCCACCCACCTTCCTTTCTCTGATTCAATTTCCAGGTAATGATGGCTGGTAATTTAATCAACGACCAATGAAAGTGGACACTTAAACCTACTTTTGCCCACTGTTGTAAACTGGTACCATTACTCACTTTGGGAAATGGTTTAGCATTAGCTACTTTAAGTAAAAAACACAGCCACCAAGACCCACAATTCCACTCATAGGAAAACTAATCTACATGTTGACACACATTCTGAATTAGGAGCATTATCCCTAGTGTCCCAAACTGGGAACACCCCAACATCCATGTACAGAAGATTCAGAAAGATAAATTATGGTACAGTTCTATAATGTAGCAATGAAAAAGAACAAATAGCTCTAAAGAAAACATGGATGAATTTTATAAACATAATGCTGAGCAAAAAGAGCAAGATACACAAAAATAGACATTTCATCATACTATTTATATAAAGTTAAAAATGTTTGTAAATGACTAAAGAAGTGGCAAGAAAAACAAAAGTAGGAGCAACATTTCCTCTAGAGGGGAGGGACGGGTTGCTGGGGAGAGTCACACAGAGGCCTCTGGCAGAGGTGCACGAATCTGTGCACTGGGCCTCTACTATATATAGAATACAGACAGTCCTTGGGTTATGTTGGACTCGACATACATCATTTTGTGGTTACATCGCCATCTCCCATTTATTTATTAAAAAAAAAAAAAAAAAAAAGTTCTGCCGAAACCCGTTTTGCTCAGTGGATAGAGCATCGTCCTGCAGACTGAAAGGTCCTGGGTTCAATTCCCATCAAGGGCATGTACCTTGGCTGCAGGCACATCCCCAGGAGGGGTTGTGCAAGAGGCAGCTGATCGATGTTTCTCTCTAATTGATGTTTCTGATTTTCTATCCCTCTCCCTGCCTCTCTGTAAAAAATCAATAAAATATGTTAAAAAAAAAAAGTTCTGTTCTTTTGATGTATGTACATATGTGCCAGAGGCCATATGAACATATGTACAATGCTCTATTTTCTTTCTTTTTTTTGGTGGGTTAATCCTCAGCCAATCATATTTTTTCATTGGTTTTTAGAGAGAGTGGAGGGAGGGGGGGAAGAGAAACATAGATGTGAGAGAGACACATAGATTGGTTGCCTCCCATAAGCAGGATCAAACCTGCAACCCTCAGGAGCATGGATCAACATTCTAACCACTCAGCTACGTGGCTATAGCCAATATTCTATTGTCTGACCTGGGTTTGTTTTTTATAATACATTTTAACTGATTTCAGAGAGGAAGGGTGAGGAAGAGAGAGATAGAAACACCAATGATGAGAGAGAATCATTGATTGGCTGCCTCCTGCATGTCCCCTACTGGGAATTGAACCCGCGACCCTTCAGTCCACAGGCTGATGCTCTATCCACTGAGCTAAGCTGGCTAGGCTGACCTGGGTTGTTTTGACAAGGGTATCAGTGGGTGAGTTCATGCATAGATGGGATCTGGCCAGGGGGAGGGGCCATGGGAGTTGGCCAGCCAGCCCTACCCCCCAGTCAGGCCTGTTGGCCAGCCACAGTGCATGTCATAACGACCAGTTGCTTGGCTTTTACCTATATATATATAAAAGCCCAGTGACTGAACAGTGAAACAATTGGTCAGCCAGTCGCTATGATACAAGAGCTGTGCCTAGTAGTCTGTGTACTCCCACAGGGGGAGTGCCACTCAGCTGACCAGGAGGAGTGGCTGCTACCGGCTGGCTGAGATGAGCAGTGCTCCCACAGCGGACCAATCCCTACAGGCCATGCCCCCCCCCCCCCCCAAGACAGACCTCAGGTTACATCGGACTTGATGTAGACCATTTTGTGGTTATGTTGACATCTCCCATTTATTTATTAAAAAAAAAATTCTGTCATTTCGATGTATGTACATATGTGCTTTATGTTTTTTATTATATTTACCACAAGTAAAGGTCAGAAATTGTTATCTTTCTTTTAAATATTTTTTACTGGGTCACTTCATTACTGCTGTGTATATGTTCCATGTGAGTGATGTAGATGGGTTCCAACTTACGGTGAAAATCGCATTACGTCGTGCCATAGGAATGGATCTCTGATGCAACCCGAGGACCTACTATTCTGTACATTTATATTTTACTTACTTTTTAAAAAATATATATTTTATTGATTTTTTACAGAGAGGAAAAGACAGGGATAGAAAGCCAGAAACATCGATGAGAGAGAAACATCAATCAGTTGCCTCTTGCACGCCCCCTATTGGGGATGTGCCCGCAGCCAAGGTACATGCCCTTGACGGGAATCGAACCCGGGACCCTTCAGTCTGCAGTCTGACGCTCTATCCACTGAGCCAAACCGGTCTCGGCATATTTCACTTACTTTTATGTCTGTTTTATACTTGAGATTTCTCAAAAAAAATTGGGTGTTTTATTACCCAGGAAATGTGTACATGAATGTGAACACTATATAAAAGAAGGGTCAAAGGTAATAACTATATTTACAATTATAGAAACATTAGAGACCGAGTGCATGAAATTTGTGCAAGGGGGGGATGTCCCTCAGCCCAGCCTGCACCCTCTCCCATCAGGGACCCCTTGAGGGATGTCCAACTGCCCATTTAGGCCCAATCCTAGGGCAGTCGGACATCCCTCTCACATCCCTCCAGGACTGCTGGCTCCCAACTGCTCACCTGCCTGCCTCCCTGATTGCCCCTAACCGCTTCTGCCTGCAAGCCTGATCA
The DNA here is from genome assembly GCA_027563665.1 of Antrozous pallidus. Taxonomy (NCBI): domain Eukaryota; kingdom Metazoa; phylum Chordata; class Mammalia; order Chiroptera; family Vespertilionidae; genus Antrozous; species Antrozous pallidus. Next base: position 87,920,627 of record CM050512.1, read on the forward strand.
CCTGCTAACCATTACCCTGCCAGCCTGATTGATGCTAACTGCTTCCCTACCTGCCTGTTTGCCCCTAACTGCCCTCTCCTGCAGGCTTGGTCACTCCTAACTGCCCTCCTCTGTTGGCCATCTTATGGTGGCCATTTTGTGTCCACCTGTGGGCAGGATCTTTGACCACATGGGGGCAGCCATCTTGTGTGCTGAAATGATGGTCAATCTGCATATTACTCTTTTATTAGATAGGATAGAGGCCTGGTGCATGGGTGGGAGCCAGCTGGTTTGCCCTGAAGGGTATTCTGGATCAGGGTGGGGGTTCCCTTGGGGTGTGGGGTGGCCTGGGCGAGGGGCCTGTGGTGGTTTTCAGGCCGGCCACGCCCCCTGGCAACCCAAGCAGAGGCCTTAGTATCTGGGATTTATTATCTTCTATAATTGAAAATTTGTAGCCTTGAGCAGAGCCAAGCCTCCTGCTCACTCTGTGGAGGCAGCCATTTCTGTTGGGATTTATTTATCTTCTATAATTGAAACTTTGTAGCAGAGGCCAAGGTAGGCCAGGGCTACAGAGCTTGGCTTCCTCCATCACTGGGGGCAACCCAAGCCTCCTGCTCTTACCAGCTTTGTGGCTGTTACTATTTTTGTTGGGATTTATTTATCTTCTATAATTAAAACTTTGTAGCATTGAGCAGAGGCCTGGGCCTGCCAGTGTGTGTGGAAAGCTTGGCTTCCTCCATTGCCAGGGAAACCAAAGTCTCCTAATGCTTCATGGAGTAGCCATCTTGGTTGGGGTTAATATGCATACTCTCTCCTGATTTGCTGGTAGGCATGGCTTGTGGGAGTAGCAGAGTGATGATTACTTTGCATATTACTCTTTTATTAAATAGAATGGAGAGTTCTCAAAAACAAGCCTGAACAAAGGAGAATGGAGGTTTATAGCACAATGCTACATTTAGATGTAAACATTTAAAAACAGCAACATGAAACAATGCTATGTATTTTTCAAGAATACACAGGTGTCCAATAAACCATGGAAGAGGAATTAAAAAGGCATATATACATATAAAACACATAAAAATACACTGTAGTGAATAGCTAACTAAATAAAACCAGCAAGCTTTTTCTTAAAGGGTCAGATAATAAATATTTTAGACTTTGCAGACCATTCATTAGGTCTTATGGCAACTATTCAACTCTACTATTATAACTCAAAAACAGAAAGAAATTGGCATAGCTGAATTCTAATAAAGCTACACTGACACTCAATTGGCATAGCTGAATTCTAATAAAGCTACACTGACACTCAATTGGCATAGCTGAATTCTAATAAAGCTACACTGACACTCACAGTAGGCCTGGGTGCAGTTCACCAAGCCCTGGAAAAGAGAAATGGGTTAAGGAAAGGGAATAAAAGGAGAAAAAATAAAGGGAGACTTTGTGTGGGCCAATGACAGAGGATGTCTTTACATATTTTCAACTTAACTCTGGGGAAATAAACTCCTTTATCATTAAGAGGTAATCAAAGAAAGAAAACAGTACCTTTTTTTTTTGTTGGGATTGTCTTCCACACTTACCTCCTTGTTGTCTGTCACAGGAACCCACTTAAATATCCTAAGGGATGTGTCACCCACAGTAACCCATTTTTTCTCCCTAAAAGAAAGATACTTCTTAGGACTGATAAAACAATAAAAGAGATTTTCTGTTCATAACTTGGGCTTTGCTACTTCTCAGCAAATCATTCCTTCAATCTTAAATGCTTTCTAAACTTCCTTCCGCCAAATTACCTTAACTTTCAGTGCAAAATCATCCCTTTCAGAAAAACTTATGTCAAATTCCTTTGGCTCTAAACTCTCTACTTGTCATTTTTCCTCATGCCTTTTCCCCCCTCACATACTACACCAATATTGAGTACCAGCACACTTCCAAACTCAGTTGTCTATTTAACATCTTTTTCTTTTCAAAAAACAATTCAATTTCACAGATACTTATTAGGCCCTTCAGGATATAAAGGATGTATACTAGTAAGATATGGTTCCTACTTGGGGAGCTCATAGGAATGAAAAAGATAAGGAAAAGACTGAAGGTGGCAATGATGAGAAGGCTGAAAGACAGAGTAAAACTAGGATATCCCATGGATGGGAGAACTCCTATGACTCCTGTGGAACTCAGGGTTGAAATACCCACTGCATTTAAAAATAATCACAGGCCAGGATGCTTTCAGCTAATAGAACAAAGTCTTACACTGGTTTCTGGAAGAGGTGAAGGCCAAGCCATGGAAGAACTGCTTTAAGGTTTTATTTTCCAGAGGAAGTAACTTTTGAGATAAGCCTTAAACAAATGAGAAACTTAATCTTTTCCCAGGCACATACCTAGGGAAAGGCAAGTGACATTCTTGAATATGGCAGAAAATTGTGGACAAGTGGGGGGTGGAGGTGGGGGTAGGAGTGTATGTGCCTGAAATGACTTCTGAAAGTTTCAAGTCCACATCTGATAACATACAAAAAGCAAAAACTGTTGTTACTTTTGCTATTGAGGATGTTATTCATCAAATGACATCACAGGAAAGTAAAAAAGAGACTATGATATAACAGAAAGAATTAAAGACTTAGAATATTGAAAGTTAATTCCTGGACAAGACACTCCATTTCTTCATTTATTTAACAAATATTTAACATACAAGACCTTGTACTAGGCCCTAGGCACACAAGGAACAATATGCAGTGCCTACCCTCACAGAGACTGCACTCAAGTTAGAAACAGACATCAAAACTCATTTCATTGTCAGTCAATCATTAGGTTAACCATATCAAATTGCCACTTTTGTAGGAAATGTCTTCTGGTTTAATCTAATACAATTGTGGAAACTTTTATGAAGGGGATCTGATCTAGATTGTGGGTCTTGAAAGGTGTCCTTGAGGAACCAACTTTTGAGCTGAGCCAGGAGTTAACTAGGCAAGGGAGATGTAAGTTTGAGGAAGGAGGCCAGGCAGCTGGAACAGCGTGGCGCCACTGAAAGACGGCCAGCACCCTGGGAAAGAGGGCAGTGTGAGCCAGGCAGGTGAGGCGGCAGGGCCAGGTTTGGTCTCACAAACAGGAAGCGGTCACTGAAGCAGTATTTTCTTAGCAGGGGAGTACTCCGATATTTGTGCTTGAGAAAATTATCACGCTGAGTGAAATGTGAGCAATGGACCAAGGAATCAGCAGAGCTGGAACAGGGAGATCACAGGGAGGCTGGGGGAGAGAGGATGTCAGCTGGCTTAGGCTACTAGTGGGGGCAGAGAACGGCGGAAGAGAAAAAAACGTGTGCCAATTCTTAGATTTTGCACACACACACACACACACACACACACCAGGATTACATTTGAAGGGGAAAAATCATGATTGATTAACCAATGTTTATAAAGGGTCCCAACTATACACAAAGCCTTTGGATATAGAGGAATAAGGAACTTGATCTTGTGGGAAAATATGGAAGGTTGAAGGTAAGAAACACCTAAAAGGGATGGAGAGTGAAAGACAGGAGGGCTTTGGAAAGGCTTCCTGGAGGGAGTTAACACCTACTGGGGCTTTAAAGTTATTAATAATCTTCAACTAGAGAAAAGCACTCCAGAAGTTGGCATAACTCACAGAACGATAAATATCACATGATACTCATATATGGAATCTAATGAACCAAGTAAACTGATGGGGGGGAAAAACTATGTCCCAGAGATATAGAAGCATGAACAGACTGTTGAACCTCAAAGGGAAGGCAGCGGGGGGGGGGGGGAAGGGGGGGTGAGTGGGAAGACATCAGTCAAATATGCATAAGCCATGGACACAGACAATGGGGTGGTGAGGGCCTGGGGCGGGGGCAGAAGGGATGGGAGCAGGCTGGAAGAGGTTAATGGGGAGGGGAGGAGGAGGAGCTACTAATACTTAAAAAAAATTTTTTTTTAAGTTGGCATAATTAGTTGGCTGTGAAATTTTAATGTGATAACATATCGGCGTGCCTGATACAAAATAGGCAGTTAACCAGCATCTCCAAAGAACATTACATGAGTAGTTTCTAAACGAAGAGGTCTCGACTCCTTTACCCACAGCTCCCAGGGAACTAAGAGGAAATGCCTACACAGTTCACAGAGTGCGTCCGCTGTTAGGGGAGAGTTTTGATTTCCACACCAAGTTTGTTCCTGTGGCAGGTGGGTACCAAGAGCCTCTCACCAAACTTAAGAGTGCTCAGTCTGGCGGACGGGGTACTCAGATTGTTGGTTAACATATGGAGCAGGTCACAAAGCAAAAGACTACAGCGGCGGGCGTACGCGCAGTCAAAAGCGCACCAGGATTGGTGCGAGGAGCAAGATCTTCCAGACCAAAGCGACCGGAAGCCGGCATCTCCTCTGGTGACGCACAGTCTACTGACAGGTGGGTGTGGCCACGAGCCGGTCCGGCCGCTAATTGGTCAGGGCTGACGCGCCCTCTGAACTCACGCCGACGCGAGCTGCACTCTCCTCCCGCCTTCTCCGACTTCCCCCTTCCCCCCACTTAAGTGCCAGTCGGTGGACTCACACCCCGCCTGCCGGTCTGGTGGTCCTCATGGCTGGACCGGCGAACCCTGCCAGCACCCTCGGCCCCGGCTTCGGCCCCTCACCATTTCCGCACTTTCTCGATGGCAGCCATCACTTTCTTGATGTCGTCCTTGGCCCGGCTGCGGGTCTCGGCCCTGACTGACCTGCCCGACATGGCGGCGGCGGGAGCGGCGAGAGCCGGGGCACTGCTCCCAAGACGCGGGGAATCGCGCGTTTCACGCGCCGCCACCCGCCCGCCGCAGCAGCGTCACCGCGGCCGTCGCCCCCTCTGTGCGCGCGTGCGCGAGGAAGAGCGCGCACTCGCCCGCCCCTTGGGACGCCAGGTCTCAGCGCGCCTGCGCGCCCCGCTCCTGGCTTCCAGGACCCCTGGGTGCCCCGGGAGACCCCTCGGCCAGGACGGAAGTGCGGGGTGAGTGGGCAGCATGTGCTGTGGGCAGGGCGAGGTGCGAGGCGCTGCCAGTGGAATCTCTGAGACTTTCCCAGAGGATTTGGAGATTCGGCATCTCATTTGCTGCCACTACCTGTTTTATGGACTTGACCTTAAGGGGACTGCGGTTCTGCATCATCCTTTCCTGCTGCCCCTCCTGTCTGGCGCCTTAGCTCCCCAGATAAGCAGCTGTACTCCAATCACGGAATTTCACACCTTTCTTCAGTATGCCTTACAACCTTGTACACACGTTCCGTAACCTCTTTGGTACTCTTCTCATTGAACTCAGAGAAGCCTTACCTGCCATCCTGGGGTCCCACTTGTTCATACTTAGCTCTCTACTCATTGTTTTTAATTCAGCAATAATCCATTGAATGATGCCTGCATTGTACAAGGTTCTGTGCTAAGAGCTGCAGTCAAAATCTGGGTTTTTGCTTTCAGTTTAGTGGTACACACAGATCAGAAAACAGGCATTAAAAAGATGTTTTATAAATGCTAGGCTAAGGGAAGTACAAGGTAGTGACTATCCTAATCTAATTGAGAGATGTCCAGAAGCTTCTTGGGGGAAAAGACCTTGAAGCTAACTTCTGCAAATTGGGTAAGTGCAGTTGCTCAGAGACAGACTGTGTCCACAAACATTGTGAATGCTCAATAAATGTTTGGATGAATGCTGAATATTCAGTGCAGCTCTGACAAGAGACATTTATTGATGCTTGCAGTATACAAGGAGAGTCCTGTAGCAGTTGTCACAAGAGACAAAGGAATCAGGTGACAGTTTGCATAGGTTGGTAGCATCAACTTCTCTTACCTCTAAAGAAACTTCCTCCTATGTGCCCCAGAGAAATGCCTACCTAACCCTGAACTTGACACAACCTCTGACTATGACTGTTTAGCCTTTCATGATTGACCAACATCATGGCTTGATAAGCAAATGTCTTATTGGTGAGAAGCCTCAGATTAGTGTCTGCCTGACTGAGGAGTGGAATCGCCATTGAAAGGGCAGAATGGGACTGAAAAGAACAATTTAGACAGCTGCCATTTTGGACTGTGTGACTTGGCAGCCACCATGTAGGCTGCGTGATATGTAAACTTACCTGGGGGCTGCCATCTTGAAATCACAAAGACCAACCCCTCCCTTTGAGTTAGCCAATCCCAAAAGACTGTGCGCTTGAGCTCCAATCAAAAGCAAAGGACAGAACAGGTCACGTGCGTCAGGGATTATTTGCATCAATAGCCCCAGCCCTCACTCAACCAACCAGAAACGCCAACTCAGTGGTTTGCGTCTGGCCCCACCTCCCTATAAAATCGTCATGCTCAGGAAATTCTCTCTTTTGTTTCCTGTGGCTGCGGTTCCAGGGGCAGAGGGCCAAGCCCAGGCTTGTAATAAAGGCTCTATGTTATTGCATTGGACTCAGCTCCCTGGTGGTCTTTGGGGATCATGAAATCTGGGCATAACACCACGTGCAGGAAAGGAATGATTCTAGAAATACTAGGATAGCCCAGCAGGTGTGATTCAGTGGCTGAGCATCGACCTATGAACCAGAAGGTCACAGTTCAATTCCTTAGTTCAGGGTACATTCCTGGTGGTGGGCTTGATCCCCAGTAGGGGTCATGAAGGAGAGAGCCAATCAGTTATTCTAATCATTGATGTTTCTCTCTTCCTCTCTGAAGTCAATAAAAATATATATTTTTTAAAAATTAGCTATACCCAGAGCCATTGTCTACCCATGTAGTGATTCTAGGGAGTCAGTTGATGGGATCAATGACAAACATCTAGAGTCCATTGTGAGCCCAGCCAGCACGGCTCAGTGGTTGAGCTAACTATGAACCAAGTCATGGTTCCATTCCCAGTCAGGGCACAAACCCTAGTAGGGGGCATGCAGGAGTCAATGAATCAATGATTCTCTCATCACTGATATCTCCCTCTCCTTTCCTTTCTGAATCAACAAAAATATACTTCAAAAAAAAGTCCATTGTGATGCTGCACAGTCCTATAATTAGATGAAGCTCTGTGTTGAGTTGTAGAATGTATGTAGAGGTGACCAGTTTAATCTGGGGCTGCAGTTCTCCATGTTCTTGTATGGAGTGAGCAAGTCTTTAGGGAGTCAGCTGTGCCAGGAAGGTGTCATTATGGAAGAAAAAAAGGAGAGGGTGAGGGGTTAAAACAGGATATTCAATAGGAAATTCGATTTTTTACAAAAAACCCTGCTATTTAATTAGCATAATTTATAAGCCAGTAGGTTTGAAATGTTTAAGCATGAAAAAGCTGAGTTCGCTTGCTGAAGTGACATCTACAATGAAAGCAGGAGGAAAAGTTCTATGCATTTATTAAAAAGCTGGTATGCTCAGCTCTTCATGGCTTCCTTCTTAACCCGATTGGTCCTGGGATGAGGTGGAGGAATGATCAAGGTATGAATTGTTTCCATACTGCTACCCAGGCTGCAGCTGGTCTGCGGGATACTCGGAAGAACTTAAAGGTGAGAATGGACAGCCAGTAATCAGGCCATAGATACCAATTATGAAAACATACAAGACTACTTCCACATGTCCAGAATTTTTAGAGCTCTGAGATATACCTGGCTGAACTCCCAGGAACTCACAATAAAATACTGTATTTCTGATGTATTAATGAGAACTTAGTGAACTTGAAACTGCAGGGGGGGCATATAAAGTGTGGTTAACACAGAGGTTAACAGTGTTAGATGTGGTCAAAAAGACTGCTTCTAGGATTTGTTTTGGTTCTCCTCCTGCCATGAGGCACAGATCTTGGCGGACCAAGGAAATGTGACTACCCAGAGCTTGTGTTGCCACTTCACCCACCAGACCACAGTCCAGGAACCTAAGACCTTGGAATCCCTGCCCACACAGACCCAAATCTGCTTCCAAGGCTGGTATGAGCCTCTACCCTGGCTCCATTCCTATAAAGACAGTGCTGCTCAAGTAGTGGATGAAGGGGTGATGGTTCTCAAAGATCTGACAGCACTTGGAGCTGTGCAATGGGGTATCCCCTGCGATGTGGAAAAGAACCAGGTAGGAAGAAAAGAGAAACAGGCCTTGACCATGGGATGGCCTGCTTTGCTACCACATTGTGACAGACATGAGTCTGAGAATTCTAAATCCAAACTTGGCCTTCCAGGATGTTGTACCTATCAAGATAGGATAGAGCGCATTTGAGCTCAGTTTATTATAACTTTTAAATATTAAGACATGGCATATAGGCATCCATTTCTATTTCTTGCCTCTGGGTATGGGCCTGGTTGTTAAAGTTAAGTATATCTTAATACCAGACAAGCCTAAGTGTAAATGTCTGGGCATGCCATTTATAAGTTGTGTGCCTTGGACAATTTACTAATACTGTTAAGGCTTTTTATTTAAATGTATTTTTTATTGATTTCAGAGAGGAAGGGAGAGGAAGAGAGAGAGAAAAACACCAATGATGAAAATCATTGACTGACTGCCTCCTGCATGCCTCCAACTAGGGATCGTGTGCCCTTGACCGGAATCGAACCTGGGACCCTTCAGTCCACAGGCTGATGCTCTATCCACCGAGCCAAACCAGCTAGGGCTGTTAAGGCTTTTTTAGCTGCAAGTCAGGGTATCTGACTCAAATTGACTTAATAATAAAGAGGAATTTAATGGCTTTTATAACTGACAAGTCCAATGGTGAAAAGCTCAGGTATGTCAGGATCTGCCAGTCTGAATAGCATCCTCAGCATATGGTCTCTCTATATCTTTAGCCCTACTCCTGTTAGCTTCATTCTTAGGCAGGACTATACTTAATAATAAGCTTACAACTTACTAAGTGATCTCAACAAAAAATGAAAGATATTTTCACTTTTCTAAAGTTCTGGAAAAGTACAGGGAGCTGCTGATTGGTTATATGCCCACTATAAAGTGTCTGCATCTACCCCCCTATAAATCATATGGATCAAGTCAGGGAAGTGATAGTTCACCTAATAAAAATGTCATTACTGGGAGAAGGGGTGAGGCAAAAACAGTAGCAACTTGGTAGGGAATAAATGCTTAGCACTAATATTAGCCAATACTAATGAAAAGGAAAATGGGGGCAGGGGAAGCTTGCAATCTAATCTAGTTCAGTATCTGGTTAAAACTGAAGTCTTAGTTACCCACTCTACTGATTTGGGCGGAGCTGCAGAGCCTAACCCCAAGGCCCCACCACAGCTGACTTGGGCAGAGCTGTGAGGACCCTCAGGGGCTCACCACAGGAGATATATAGGTCAGAACCTCCCCACAAGTTGAGTTCAGGCTTTGGATCTGGAATTCTGCTGGACTAGTAGATCTACGAAATAAAGGTTAAAGTTTCCTCCCTCAGAGTGCTGGCTGATCGTTCTCCTGTGTATTTTGCCCCAAAACACTAATAAGATCAAGAAAATGCAAGTGGGCTCAAATTGGGTTTGTATAATGCAGTGGTCAGCAAACTGCGGCTCACGAGCCACAAGCGGCTCTTTGGCCCCTTGAGTGTGGTTCTTCCACAAAATACAATGTGTGGGTGTACACGTACAATGCAATTGAAACTTCGTGGCCCACGCGCAGAAGTTGGTTTTCGGCTCTCAAAAAAGAAATTTCAATCGTTGTACTGTTGATTTTTGGCTCTGTTGACTAATGAGTTTGCTAACCACTGATATAATGAATAGAAAGCAAGTAGAAACCATACTCATTTTCCAACTGTCCTGAGCTCTGGAAGTTGATAGCCTAAAATGAAGACTTGGAAAGGTAGTCACAATCTCAGAAGACATTCACAATTTTGTGTGTATGAACCAAACTTTCAGTTGCTGAGGCTGTTTTTGCAATGCCAACCTGTGCCCATCCATGGATCTCAGCCTGAAGAGCTGTGGGCCGAAACCAAGCTGTGCTCACTAGGAATGAGAAGGCTGAAAAGGACTAATTCCAATGTAACCCTGACATTAGGGGCTAGTGATCGGAATCTGAGTCAGCAAGCTCAGTGTACATTCCTGATAACCTACAATTAAGGCCCTCTCTCCTTCCAAGATACTGGTCTTGCAGAACCTGTTACTGTGAACAGAGCACTGCCCTGGAGGGAGGGTTATTAACACTGGCACCAGGCCAGACCATCAGACATGGCCCGGAGATCCCCAACACCTGGGGGCCTTTTTGCAAGACCAGGGAAAAGGACCTGATGCATAATCCATGTTTGTGGGACAAAGATCACAGGGAGGGAGATATAAAGGAAGGCCCCATGCATGTTCCTTCACTCAGATTTGGAAGGCTGTTCCTGAGTCCGCCGGCATATTAAACAGTATCCCTCCTTTTTCCTCAGAAGAGTCCTTGGTTTTCTTAGGTCTTCTGCAAGGTCTTTCTTAGGTCAACAGCAAGACCCATATTTTTGGAATTTGTAGGGAATATATGAATCTCCAAGTTAAGTTCCTAGATATAGGGCCAACTTAGAACAGTGTTAGGTCTATCTAGCATTATATGAAGTAACCTACCTTACTGAGAATGCATCATATTTGTATGTGCTTCCTGCTTAGCCTCTATAATATCCAATTATAGAACAATCTCTAAATATGAATATAATTATCTTAATGGAAACTGACCAAGATTATCAATAGGCCTTTAAATATACACTGGTGGCTTTTATTTCTATTTTTGATAACTGATAAAAATAGGCCATATACTGATACCGAATTTTTGGACTGGAACCCAGATTCTTTGTCCCCCAGAATCAAAGAATGAATCCACAGACAGAAAGTGGTATAGCATAGGTGGAAATTTATTGAAGAACAAGTACAGACTCCCTTGTAGGGACAGGGGGGAAAGGTAACCACTGGGTTCCCTTTCTCTATGGCTTATATAGGCTGCAGATCCTGGTGCCTTGATATCCCCTCAGATTGGTCACTATTCCCTTAGACTAGTTACTAAAGTAACTCCTGGGCTCAAAGGTTGAAACTCACAGGGACAAGTGAGGTTCTTCCCTCTCCTTCCTCATTGTTCCCCTATTCCCTATGGGCTTTCTTCTTCTGAATGGCTTCCTTCTCTTTATTTTGTAAATATAGACCTTTCTTGGCTATTTCCAGTTCCCTTGTCTTATGGAAATATACCTGTTGCTGCTTCCTTGTCTTATGGAGATGTAACTGCACCTGGATTCCTTGTGTTATGGAAATACACCTTCTCCCAGTCTGCAGCCCCATGCTTTTTCCTGGACCCCAATTCTAAAAAATCCCTAAGCCTGCCTATGTTCCCCCAAAATTCCTGCTTCAATACCATCATTTTTAATATTCTCCAACTTTTTATTTTAAAAAATTTCAAACCCACGAAGTTGAAATAGTAATAATAAAATATTAATGCTGCCTTCATACACAAGGATATTTCATCAAAATAACACAGTGGTTATCCAGATACTTTCTCCATGCTTACAAGAAGGCTCATTTTTAGTGAGGAGCTTTCTGTCCTCAGGAAGTCTATGTAATGACTTTTTGTAGTGCTTTCACTTGGCTCATTAGAAACACAGGACAGGACTTATTCCCATTTTACAAATGAGGAAACAAACTCAGAGAGGCCAAATAATCTACCTCCTCAAGGTCTAAAATCAGTCAATGATCCAACTGAAATCAGAAAGAAGACTTTTGACTGAAGTATGGTAGCAATCATCTCAGGTAGAAACTGCTGTTTGGGCTATGTACTTGTTTGCTAAAACAATACAGTTATTTTGACTTTGAGTGTATGGATGCTATCCCAATACTTGACTGATGACGGTTTGACTATCCCATTGACTGTGATCTCACTGGTCATCGAAGCACATTCCTCTGGGAACCAGGGCAGACAATTGTCCTGAATTGTCTCAGTAGCTACAGATAACTGGGTTTCAGTTGACTCAGTGGACCTGGAATCAGAACACACCCTAAATTGTCTCAGTAGCTACAGATAGTGCATTCCTGTTGACTCAGTGATGCCAGAATCTGGACAGCACAATTATTCTAAATTGCCCAGGTGGTCCCAGATAATGTGCTTCTGATGATTCAGTGATTCTTAGATATTTTAGGTAACTAACTTGCTCAATTTTTGTTTCTGTAAAAAAAATGCTTTTCGAGAAACAGGTTCCTCATTCCAGACCCAAGATGTAATCGATACCTTTCGATATTCTGCCAATATAAGCCAGATGTGGTAAGCTGTTCGGTGCTGTGAGGTCTGGAGCGCTTTTGCTCCAGTCCTTGTATGCCACAAGCCTTTAATAAGTGACTCCATAATTCGACTTGAGGCGTCCTTTGTAAGATGGGGTTCAATACATGACTTCAGTAACTCAACATTCTATGGTCACTTCCCTTCCTGGATATACAATGAGTAATGTAAGGTCTGGGGCTGGGAAAATAGGGACTTCCCCCATCCCACCTGCTGAGGATATAAGGTTTGGGACTGGGAAGATAGGGATTTCCCCAATCCCATCTGCTGAGTCCCCCCCACCCCCCCCCCACCCCCGCCCCCATACCAGAGCAACCAAGCCACAGCTGTGCTAACATCCTGCTGGACAATAAACAACCATCCAGATTTATCAAGGATGGCCAGGTTGCAGCAGTACAAATTTCCCGCTCATAAATCACCTGCCATAAACTACCTCGGATAAACCTACCTGGGATACACCTGATTGGTTCAACAGCTGCATAAAAGAAACCCTGCCAGGCATAGGCAGGTGTGACTCCCCTGACCTGTGTTTTCAGACCATAGGACCTTACCCGGGAGCTCTCAATACACTTGATCTTTTCGCTTGTACCCTGTTTGTCTTGGTCAATTTATTGGCTTTGGTCAGATTCAATCTTACTTCTCAGATTAAAACCTTACAAGTAAGAGCAGAGCTAAGTAGATATGAAAGAAGTATTTTAGTCTTATTCTTCTGAGAATCAGAAAGCTAATATCCACTAGGACCCATGTGCATATCAGAAATTTGTTATTAGGAACATAAAACCAGTGGAAATCTGGAGTGGGAGGATACTGACATTTCTGTCAATTGTCCTGGTTTGAGTTCATTTTTTGAGAGCTTATTCTGTCCCAGGTACTGTGTTTGGGATATAGAGTAAATCTATAGACAAGAAGTCTTATCTTTGTAGAGTTCACATTCCAGTGAGTTAATGAACAACCCAGAAGCTGCCAATAAGAGGCTGGTGGGCTGCATCTGGCTCATATTAGTGTTTTGTTTGGTCCATACAATGCCTAATTTTATTTTAAATAATAACCTGTCAACTTCTAGCTTCTCTGAAACTGGCAATTTCTGCTGGATTCCTGAATAATAAATAGCAGCCACCACTGTCCCTTCCCCAGAATACTTACTGGGGTGGATAGAGACTTCCCCATCCCAACCGCTGAGGATGTAAGGTCTGAGGCTGGGAAGATAGGGACTTCCCCGATCCCATCCCCTGAGTTGAACAATAGCAGTCCCCTGGACAGACCAGAGCTGTGCTAACATCCTGCTGGACAATAAATGACCACCCAGACTTATCAAGGATGGCCAGGTTGCAGTTGTATGAATTTACCGCTCATAAATCACCTGCCACAAACTACCTTCGATAAACCTACCTCGGATACACCTGATTGGTCCAACAGCAGCATAAAAGAAACCCTGCCAGGCATAGGCGGGTGTGACTCCCTCAGCCTGTGGAACCTCACCCGAGAGCTTTCAATAAATGTGATCTTTTGCTTGTACTCTGCTTGTCTTGGTCAATTTATTGGCTTTGGTCAGATTCAATCTTAAATCTCAGATTAAAACCTTACACATACCCTCTAGGGATCCCTTTGGTCCCTATTTCCTACTGTCTTATACCTACAAAACACCAATTCATGCATCTATGTTACCCACTTGACATCTATGAGCATTTCAATTGAAACCCCTGAAGCAAACAAATTTCCAAACAAGATAATTTCAGATAGCACTAAGAAATAAAAAATAAAAAAATACTGTAATGTGACCGATGTTATAGGGTTCGTAGGAAGGGCAACTTCAGACTGGGTGATTAGGGAGGGTCTCTCTGAAGTGTAATTGAATCTGAGACCTCAATTATGACAAATATAACAAGTCAGCCAACAGTAAAGAAAAATGCTTCCAAGCAGAGATAACATCATAGGCACAAGCCCCGCTTTAAAGCTGAAAATAATTTGGCTTGGTTGAGGAACTACAAGGTTGGGGTGGTTGAGAAAGTGGTATAAAGAACACACAGGAAGGAAAAAGCCAGATTACATAGGACCCTGTGGGCTACAGTGAGAATTTTTGGTTTTATTCCAAGTGTGATGGGAAGCCTTTGGAGGGTTTTAACTCAGGAACAATGTGATCCGGTTTACATTTTCAAAAGATCACTCTGTTATGTGGAAAGTGATTTAGTGAAACAAGAAAAGGAGCAGGGAGACCAATGAGGAAGCTATATTATCAGTAGTGACAGTGGCTAGGACCAGGATGGTAACAGAAAAGATGGAGAGAAATAACAAATTCAGGATATAATTTGGAATATAGCCAAAAGAGGTTTTTTTTGTAAGTGGACGGTTGTAGTGGTAGTGAGGCAGGAGGAGTAATGAAAGGGAATAATGATAACTCCAAGGCTGGGGCTTGCTCAATCATTTATATGAATTGGGGGTAAGAGAGGTCCCAGTCTTAAAGAGAGGAAATAATTTGATTTTAGATGAGCAAGTTTTACCTAGACTCAAGTCTTCCTAGATTCCTCATTTCCTTTATTTTGCATCCCACACCTAAGCAGTCCTTATACTCCAAAATTAAAACTTCTAAATATTTAATCTCTTATCAAACCTATCCCTTTGACTTCAAATCCACTGCCTCTGTCCTGGCTCAATCCTTTCTCTTATCATTTCTTTCACGACAACCTCTGCAGCTACAAATAAACTAACAAAAAGAACTTAATACTAAGCACTTACTATTAGACAAGTGTACTGCTCTTCCTTTGATGGCAGAGATCATGTCTTATTTATACCTATCTCCAGTGCCTTGAGCTGTGGTGGGCAGAGTAGGCACTCAAATGTTTAATGACCTGAAAAGGGGTCTGTCTCCTTCAACAGGATATAACCTTCTAAAAAAAAAAATAAAAAAAAAAGACTCCATTTTGGGATTCTATGATTCTGCCATACAACCAGATACAAAATGTATGATCCCAGAAACTTCATCTTCCCAAAAGACATGTTTCTTCCTAATTTAATTTTAAACTACAGTGTTTGAGACTCACTTTCATCTATTAGTTAATAAATGATATTAGACAACACATAACATATGTTAACTACTTTTTTCTACTTTTCTCCCAAATCTAAGGACTTTATACTCTCACTAGAAACCCGATGAGTGAAAATTCATGCACTGGAGTTGGGGGGGGGAAGGGCTGGGACCCTCAGCCCGGCCTGCACATCTCACAGTCCAGGAGCCCTCAAGGGCGAGGGGCGAGAGGCGATCAGGGAAAGGCGACGTCCCCATCACACCTCTGCTACTGCCACTGCCAGAAGCAGAAGCCTTGGCTGCTCCTGGTTACCTGAGCCTCGGGCAGCCGCCATCCAAGGCCTGCCTGCACCTCCGGCCAGCCCTGGGTGGCCAGGGGGGCTGAGGGGACAGAGGGATTCTGGAGGCAGGTGTGCAGAGCAGCTGGACCTGCCTGGGAGCTGGCCTGGCCATGCTACGTGCCTGCCACCCCAGCAGGACTGAGGGGACTGGGCACCACCAGCTTTGAGGGAGTGGCAGTCAATTAGCATATTCCCTCCTTATTGGCTGTGGGTGCTGCCATCTTCATGAGGGTATGGCGGTCAATTAGCATATTCCCTATTATATATAGTATATCCCCACATCGATGTATCTTTGTAAGGAGATGAAAGTTATTCTCCATTTTACAAAGAAAACAGGCACAGAATGAAATCCCCTACTTATTTTTGTTGTTGTTAATCCTCACCTGAGGATATTTTTTTTCCATTGATTTTTTAAAAAATATATTTTTTTATTGATTTCAGAGAAGAAGGGAGAGATAGAAACATCAATGATGAGAATCATTTATCAGCTGCCTCCTGCATGGCCCCCACTGGAGGTGAAGCCCACAACCTGGACATGTACCCTGACCAGGAATCATACCAGGACCTCCTGGTTCATAGGTTGGTGCTCAACTACTGAGCTGCACTGGCTGGGCCCATTGATTATTTTATAAAGAGAAAGTAGACAGTGGGAGGGAGAAAGGGTAAGAGGACAAAGGGAAGGAAAGAGAGAGAGAGGGAGAGTGAAACATAAGTGAGAGAGACACATCAATTGGGGGCCTCTTGCACATTCCCCTGACTAGGGTTGGGGACCAAATCTGCAACCCAGGTACGTGTCCTTTATTAGGAATTAAAACCAAGCAAACGCTCTAATAACTGAGAAATACTGGCCAGAGCAGTACTTGGGCATTCTTTAGGTTTTGCCTACACAATTACAAACTTCTTTGGGTAACAGAAGGTCAAAGACCATGTTTCCTGTCTTCTATTTACCACTCTCCTCAATGACCAGTGAAGACAGATTCTGCCCCTTGGGTTCAGGAAAAAGCACCTTGGTCATTATGTTGGAAGATCAAGTAAGGCTAGGAGTCAACTGCCAACAAGAGAAAGAGATCAAATAGGCAAGAACAGCTTCAATGGAAGGGGGAGAAGAGGGGTCACCATTGAAAAAATCAGGATACCCCTTTCAAAAGGTTTCCAGCTGGTGAGTACCTGGGAAGAAAAATGGCAGCAGTAGTGGCAACAGAAGGCCAGATCCTTCCTGCTACACCCTTCAGTCATTTCTTCAAGGCACCCAGGCTCTTCAGGGCCTCCTGGGCCTGGGTCAGCTGCTGCTGCAGCCTCTGGCGGGTGCTCTCATTGGAGGCCCGTTTCAGGAGGCTCTGCATTTCTTCCACGACTGCCCGATGGCCAGGGGAGTTATGAAACAGCCGCACTGCTCTGTCCCCACAGGAAGCCAGAAGTCGGCCAGTGATATCAAAGGACAAGTCAGTAATACATTCCCCATGGACCTGCTCAAAGCATTCTTCTTTCTCACCCCGTCGGGTATTGTAGAGATGAATACTGCTGCCACTGGCCAAAGCCAAGACCTGAGCATCAGGGGACAGTGCCAGGCGGCAGGGGATGGTGCTCGCCTCTTCAAAGCGGCCTGTCCTCAGCAAGTAGGGGTCCTGCTGCTTCTTGTATTCCACATCTGTGTCCCACAGTTTCCATGTACCATCCTTAGAGACAGAGGCCATCCTGCAGCATGGAAAATCATGGCTCTAGTGCCAACTCACCCTGGAGAAAGCACTAAGGGCTCCAATTAGAAAGCCAACTTCACTGCTATGTCTATTTCCTGCTGAGTGAGGGTCAGGCATTCTACCCACTTTAGAGCTGCTGCAGTTAGTGGCTGAGAGCCACTGGTAAGAAATCAGAGAGAACTCACTCACCTTCGGGAGTCATTGGAGAAAGCAAAGAAGTGGACAGCTGCTGAGTGGCCCTTCAGTTCAAAGGCTCGTACAACCTCTTGGAAGTCACCTTTTTTCCCAAAGCAGACTTCCCAAACTTTGACATCTGGAGTGAAGCCACATGAGGCCACAAACCTGCCATATAAGTGGGTTCCTTTAAAATTTAATTTTAAGGGCATCTTGTTTCTGCAAATCCATTAAGCCTCTTCCTTGAAAAATTTAATAATCTTATACCTAAATAACATTATCTTTTTAAAGTGCTTTTATACATATTTCAGTTTACCTACATAGTCATCTAAAAACTATAAAGAAATAGAGACTAGGACTTAAATCTAGGTGTTCTGATTCCACACTGTATGCTCTTTCCATTATTTATAATTGGCTCACTGCCCCATCCCCAGCCCCCAGCCCCAACCTCTATCTACCCAACCCAGTTGCCAAAGTCCCTCCTTCCTCACCTGCTACAAGGGGATATAGCAGCATGTGCATTGTTCATCTGGTTGGTGTTAATGGTAGACAACACCTGACCTTTCAGATTCCAGATGAGGACAGTTGTATCACTGGAAGCAGTCATGATGAACTTTCCTGAAGAGTGAGGAGTGATATAAACTGAGGCCAACTGACCAATTATCAATCTAAGGAGACACTTATGAAGGCCTCTGCTGCCCAAAGTATCCTTGCTCCCCTCCAGGGCTAAGGGTCAACACAGATAAAGATTTTGCTAACGAGTGTGGCTCTTGCCAAGGCTGGTTTGGCTCAGTGGATAGAGCGTCGGCCTGTGGACTGAAAGGTCCCGGGTTCGATTCCGGCAAGGGCATGTACCGTGGCTGCAGGCACATCCCCAGAAGGGGGTGTGTAAGAGGCAGCTGATCGATGTTTCTGTCTCATCGATGTTTCTGACTTTCTATCCCTCTCTCTTCCTCTCTGTGAAAAATCAATAAAATATATTAAAAAAAAAAAAAAGAATGTGGCTCTTACCTGCCTTCCCTAATTGATTTACTATGGCTCCCAGACTCCAGGGGAACACAGAGCCCCTTTATCATGCTGGGGCTGAGCAAAATGCTGAAAGGCAGCATTAACTCATTCAGTACATATATCATTAACTAGGGCCATGCCCTCCTGCCTTGGGCAAGGTCCACCCCTGAATGTCCCTTACCTGTGTCAGCAATGCCAATGTTGATGACAGGTGCCTTGTGCTTTTTAGGAAAATCCTCTGGGGTGGCTGTGAAGGTATATCCCCCATCCTCTCGCTTGGTCATCTTGAAGACACGGAGGGTATCACCATTGGCCAGCCAGGCAATGAAGGCTCTAAAGACAGGTAGCAGACAAGTAATTCATGCATTTGAACAGAGTCCTATGTATGCCAGATCCTATGCTAGATTCTGAAAAAAATCAAGACCTCCCCTCATGCCCTATAATCCAGCCTTACAACTTTATCCCTTGGTTCAAAATCTCTTAAAACTCCCCCATAAGATAGACCTCTAATAGCTTTTGCTCATTTAGTTTCTTTAGGGCTCTGAAAATCAATATAGCTTCCAAGACTAATCTGGAAACCTGACTTTGGTACTTCACAAGTTGCTTCCTTCCTATATAGCAGCATAACCCTCTAGGGAGCACCAAGCAGTGCTCAATCTGTCTAGATGCTCTTTTTCTGCTACCCAAAGGGAAACCTTGAGACCCTGCCCTCACTACCCCAAATCAGATATGGGAAAACCACCAGCTTGGAACTAGCAAACCTGAAGGTCCATCCTGTCCCACCTGCAGTCAGGGCTGAAGCGCACCAGGGTGGCATGGTCCAGCTCCACATTGGCTCTCATGCTTCGGTGCTCCCGCTGTAGGAAGTCCTTTGTGCTCCAGATGCGGATGGTGCGATCATCTGCACAGGTGGCCAGGTACTTGCCATTGCTGCTAAAGTCCATGCAAGATATGTTCCCACTGTGACTCTAGGGAAAAGGGATGCAGGAAGTGTGAACAGGAACCCCTGGGGCAGATGGGGAACCCTATTGTGAACCATGACTCCAGGGCCCTATAGCCTGGATTAACAGCAAGATGGTGATGGGATGTGATGAAAAGGGACAGAATGTGGCATCCAGACTGACTTTGGTCAGAGTCTAAGAGGTCTGTAATATGCACAGAATACTACAAAGGAAAAATCTGTATGTGTGTTGTGCATGGTACCCATGTACCTTCAGTGCTGCAGCCAGGAGACGGTGGGTGAAGTTGTGTTGTTGAGGCTTCTCCTTACGAATACGCTGTTGCTGTTTCTGCTTCTTGGATCTCAAGGACTTGTCAAGCGGAAATCCATTTGCTTTTTGGCCTATAAGAAGGGCCACGTCACCCATCCATTTCACTCAATAAGCATTTACTAACCACCTACAATCGGCCAGGCATTGAAGGAAGCAACAAGAGATGAACAGATATGGCCCCTGTCCTCAACAAGAGAGAGTGATACAGGCAAAACTGGAGGCTTTGGATTGTGACCTTGAGGAGGCTGCTTGCTGTGAGTCAATATAGCACCTCAATGCAAATTAGAAAAGGCACCCTCTCTCGGCTGGTACAGTTCAGTGGGTACACAGCATGGCCAGTGGAATGTGATCCTTGACCAGACATACCTATATAGGGAATAATGTGCACAACCGAACCTTGGTAAGTTACTTAACTGCTCTGGGTCTTGGTTTCCTTAAAGTTGTGAGGATTGGATAATATATACAAAATGACAAGGAGAGTACCCAACACAAGCATCCAAGGCTCAAGGACTAAGAACTGAGGGATAAGAGACAGTCACCACTCATTGAGTTACCCGGAGCCAGAAACAGTGCCAGGCACGTTAGCATGAAATAGCTAATTTAATTGAGAATCAGGCCAGGTGCAAAGTAATCCAACAGTCACCACAGACATTCCTCAATTCCCACAAGAAAAAAAACTCCTGAGGCCCAAATGCAAAGATGGCCACAATCTGCCCTCTGCTTACCTCTCCAGCCATTAACAAAGTGTTCTGTTATTTTATGTTAATTACTTATTTCAGCCCTCTGTATTCAGCATGTCTCTATCGAAATAAACCCACGTTTCTATGAAAATTGAAGCTTTTGTTTTCTTGCAGCCCACGTAAACTTAAACCTTATTTGGTCCGTGTTAGCCTTTGAGTTTGACATGCTTGCCTTAAGGCCACATCTCTTGTGTTCCCTGCTCTCAGTGAAGATTTCCTTGATATCCCCCCACCAAAAATAAATTAAAAAGTAGGGCTGACCACTCCCAGACCTGAGTTTCCTGTGTCTAGTACTAACCTTTTCTAGGAAACCTATTACACTGTATTTTTCTCTTACATATTTAGATTTTTTTTTCCATTACCCCACAGTGGACTCCCTAAAGGAAAAGACCCCAAAGCCTACTGAGATGGTAGGTACACAATAAATCGGGGAACTAGTCAGAGTGCTTACAAATGAATGTCGGTCCGTCCCTCCCCCTTCACCTCCCCCCCCCCCCCCATTTTCATAAAATAACGAACAAGTAGAGCGCTCGGGAGTTTAGAAGCGATCTCGCAGCGCCCCTGGGACAAGCTGAGACTCAAAGGGCAAAGTGGCCTGGCCTCGGCCCCGAGCCAGCGGGGCCCAGGTGCTAACTAGTCTTTCCGAAGGGGCGCGACCAGCCGGGCCACGCGGCATCTCCGGTCGGGAAGCGAAGCTCATTCCGCAAGAGGAGAAACTGAGGCCCAGGGGGAGCCGGTACCCCCTCGAGCCTAGGCCGGAGATCGGACCACTGGGAAGTCCGAAGCCAATTCGCCGCAGGCTGCCCCTGCCGCCCCGGCCCCACTAACCCGCAGGCCGGCCGCTTGTCTCCTCTGAGCGTAGCCACCCCCGCGCTACCGCCGCCGTCGCCACCAGTGCCAGCAGCCCGAGCAAGAGCGACACTCCCATCAGCTCCGGCATCTGCGGCAGTTCCATGTTGGCCAGAGGGATGCCACCTCAGCCTCAGGCTTCGCGGGCGCCAGCACGTCTCCGCAGGGCCGCGCACGCACGCGGGGCGGGGCCTGACCGTTAAAGCACCTCGAGGGGCGGGGCCTGACCACTGGAGGGTCCCGAGGGGCGGGGCCTGACCGTTACAGCACCTCGAGAGGCGGGGCCTGACCACTGGAGGGTCCCGAGGGGCGGGGCCTGACCGTTAAAGCACCTCGAGGGGCGGGGCCTGTCCACTGGAGGGTCCCGAGGGGCGGGGCCTGGCCGTTGGAGTGCCCTAAGGGGCGGGGCCTGGTCGGGGGTTGGGGGTCTTAGCATCAAGGAAAATTAAAATAGACTTTTACTATTAATGGAGAAAGTATAGAGTAGTCCTGGAATTGGAGTGTGGGACAGCCTCAGCAAAGACCTGAGAAGAGGGATGCTGTGGGGGAGGCAGGACATGAGCAAAATAAAAAGTAGCAGGTAAGCCCTTGCCAGTTTGGCTGAGTGGATAGAGCCCTTGGCCTTTAGACCGAAAGGTCCCCAGTTCAATTCTGGTCAATGGCTCGTGTCTGGGTTGTGGGGGCGTGCAGGAAGCAGCCAATCAATGATTCTCATAATTGATGTTGCTATTGCTCCCTCTTCTTTCCTCTTTGAAATCAATAAAGAAAAAAATTTTTAAGGTAACTAGTAAGACTGGAAAGGTCTAGAGGGCTCTGGAGGGCCAGCCAGCTCAATCCAACAGGCAGAGATGAACCTCCACTGGTTATTACAGGGAGAAGAGGGCAAAATTGGTGTCTTCAAAATTTTCTGGTCAGACCGGTGGATGCCAAGACCAAAGACAGAGGGAAATCAGCAGGTGTTGGCTAGGATCCAAGAGAGGGATGATAATGGCTTAGACTTAAGGGCAGCCTGGGGAAGTGGAGAGGAATTTGAAAAAATTTTAAATAAGACATTTCTTTTTTTAATCCTCACCCAAGAATATGTGTGTTTTTTAAATTGATTTTTAGAGAGAAATAGAGAGATTGATCAGCTGCCTCCTTGTCCAACCCTGAGCAGGATGGAACCTGCAGTCTTTTGGTGCATGGGACAGCGCTCCAACAAACTGAGCCACCTGGCCAGGGCAAGACATTTCTCATTTTGAACATAATTAAAGATTCACTGTGAAAAGGAAAGTTCCATGTACCCTTTATCCCATTTCCCCCAATGGTAGCATCTTCCATAACTACAGTGTAATATCAAAACCAGGAAAGTGGCATTGATACAATCTATACAGCTTATTCAGATTCCACAAAAAAGGAAAATATTCTGAAAGACTAATAATAGAATTTAGATTAGACATGCTTGGTTGGAGAGGGAATAGTCCCAGGACAGACATGCCCTATGGGCCTCCCACCCCTGAAACCCACAGCAAGTTGAAGTATTAGGGTCAGAAATTCCATATTCAAACATTTCCATGCCCACCTGGAGCCTCTTCTGACAGTGCAGGCTCTGGTCTTTAGAAAGTCCCCCTGAGAAGAGAGGCTGCTGCAGAGACTAGATGACAGAGAGACACCCCCACAGCCTTGGTGAGGAAGCAGATCCAGTCAGAGAGCAAAAGGAGCAGCCTCACTTCCTTCCCCTTTGTCGTGTGTGTGTGTGTGTGTGTGTGTGTGTGTGTGTGTGTGTGTGTGTGATGGCACTGCGAGCTGTGGACAGTGTGGTAGGGAAGGCTAGAGTGGGTGTCCAGAGCATCCTGGGGCTTTTCCTCCTAATTTGCTTTTTGGAACTATAGGCCCAGCCAAGGACTACTTTCTTCACTACCTGAAGACAAAGCTGTATTTAGAAGAATTTCATTCATCATGAATTTTGCATGTGACATTGATTAATCCTGGAACTTTGCATTTCATTTAATCTTCTCATATTTCCATCCTACAGATTAGGAGACTGATGCTCTAGTATTGTGGTCGGCAAACTTTGGCTCGTAAGCCACATGCGGCTCTTTGGCCCTTAAGAGTGTGGCTCTTCCACAAAATACCATGGTCTGGGCAAGTCTATTTTGAAGAAGTGGCATTAGAAGAAGTTTAAGTATAAAAAATTTGGCTCTCAAAAGAAATTTCAATCATTGTACTGTTGATATTTAGCTCTATTGACTAATGAGTTTGCCGACCACTCTAGGAGAAACTCATTAAGTGACTTTTCAAAGGTCATACAAGTGAAGATTGAACCTGGGTACACATGCCGGTCTATCACTTCAACTTATTGATGTCGAGGACAGAGAGAAGCAAGAGTAGGGCTCAGCGGTGTACAGCTCAGTCAAGGATACAAAATTCTTTCACATCACAAATTCAGTTCTTTTCATTTTTATTTATTTTATTTTTTTTGTTACCTGAGGAGTGAGGATATTTTTCCATTGATTTTTAGAGAGAGTGGAAGAGAGGGAGAGGGGAAGAGGGAGAGAGAAAAAAATCCACTGTGAGAGCTACATTGATTGGTTGCCTCCCACAGGTAAGTGCCTGACTGGCAGTGGGATCCAACTTGCAACCCAGGTATGTACCCATGACCTGGAATCAAACCCAAACCCTCCTGGTGCGCTGGCCAGGGCTTAGTTGTTCTTAAAATAACTTTAAACAGGGTAAAAAAAATTAGCTTGGGTCAAGTAACTTACCCAAGTCAACAAAGAAGCCAGGGATAGAGTCCAGAGTCAAACTTGGGTCTGTTACACTCCTAATTCACACTCCTCTCACACACCACTGGGATGTGGTAAGTAAGGTCTTACTCTTGTCCTCAAGCCCACTTAGAAGCCAAGGTCAACATGCGAAAGGATTTGGCAAAGCTGGGCAGATCAAGAGGGAGATCTGTCAATGGATTTTGAGGGGCATCGAGAGCCGGCTATACCTTTAGAGGTGGCATTTTTACAGGTGAAGCAGAGAATAGGAGGGCATCCTAGGTGGGAAATGTGACATGAGCAAAGGTGTGGGAGGAAGACCTGATTCCGGTACAGAAGGGAGTGACTATGACAGCCTGTCTGGGTGAGTGTTGCAGATGGCATCAGGGAAAGGATGCAGTAAGAAGTGGTATGTATGTTCAGGGTGACAGAAAAGTCTCGGCCTCTATATGAACCAGCCATTCCATTTTGGGGGATTTACCCTAAGAAACCCAAAACACTAATTCAAAAGAATGTATGCATCCCTATGCTCATTGCAGCATTATTTGCAATAACCAGGCTATGGAAGTGACCCAAGTGCCCATCAATAGATGAGTGGATAAAAAAGCTGTGGTACATTTATACAATGGATATTAGCCATAAAAAGGGAATGAAATCTTACCATTTGTGATAGCATGGATGGGTCTAGAGGGTATTATGCTCAGAGAAAGACAAATATCATATGATTTCTCTGATATATGAAATCTAAAGAACAAAACCAAAAAAATCAAAACAGACTCAGATACAGTCTGAGAGGGAGAGGGTTGGGGGACTGGGTTTTTAAAAGATGGGAGGGCGTTAGAGAGATGGGTGAAAACAGTGAAGGAATTAAGTACAAATGGGTAATTATGGAACAATCACAGGGATGGCAAGGTACAGCAGAGGGAATCTATATATATATAAAAGCCAAACGAACCCTAACTGATTTGGCTCAGTGGATAGAGTATCGGCTTGAGGACTGAGAGGTCCCAGGTTCGATTCTGGTCAAGGGCATGTACCTTGGTTGCGGGCACATCCCCAGTAGGAGGTGTGCAGGAGGCAGCTGAATCAGTGTCTCTTTCATCGATGTTTCTAACTCTCTATCCCTCTCCCTTCCTCTCTGTAAAAAATCAATTAAATATATTTTTAAAATATAAATATATTAAAAAAAAAAAAGCCAAGCAACCAGAACGGCCAGAACAACTGGTCACTATGATGCGCACCTCAACCCCCGCCCCCACCCAGGCTGGCCAACCCATCCCCAATCAGGGTGGGCTAGCCAGACCCCACCCATGCATGAATTTGTGCACCGGGCCTCTAGTATAGTCAATAATATTGTAATAATTATGTTTGGTGTCAGGTGGTTATTAGATTTATCGGGATTATTACTTAGTAAGTTATATAATGTTAATCACTGGGTTATACACCTGAAACTAATATAATATTGTATGTCAACTTTGAGAAAAATTTATTAAAAGTTTAGGCCTGCCCCCCTCATGGGCTGATCAGGTCTTGCTGGTAAAGGCAAATTGGAATGATGCATCCCAAGAACCACTGGAGATTCAAGACTCCTTGGGATGTGAAAGGAAGGAGGCTGTGGAGAGAAATGAGGCTACAGGGGTAGCAGGGCTCAGTCACAAAGCACCTTGAACATCTGTTCAAAAACATGGCATCATTGGAGGGAAGAGGAGCCAAAGAAGCAATGGAAACATAACTTCAATTTGCAATTGAAGATCCACCTTGCATTGACTGGAGTCTTCCCTACCTCAGGCCTGTGTTAGGTGGAACGATAAATTTCATCATTGTTTAATTAGTGGTTTTTCAAAGTTTGAGCCCTGAACCTAGCATCATTAAAAATGCAAATTCTGCCGAGACCGGTTTGGCTCAGTGGATAGAGCGTCGGACTGCGGACTGAAGGGTCCCCGGTTCGATTCCGGCAAGGGCATGTACCTTGGCTGCGGGCGCATCCCCAGTAGGGGGCGTGCAAGAGGCAGCTGATCGATGTCTCTCTCTCATCGATGTTTCTGACTTTCTATCCCACTCCCTTCCACTCTGTAAAAAATCAATAAAATATATTTTTAAAAAAATGCAAATTCTGCCCTAGCTGCTTTGGCTCAGTAGATAGAGGTCAGCCTGCGGACTGAGGGTCCTGGGTTCTGTTCTGGTCAAGGGCACATGCCTGGGGTTGCAGGCTCAATCCCCAGTAAGGGGTATGCAGAAGGCAGCCAATCATTGATTCTCTCTCATCATTGATGTTTCTATCTCTCCCTCTCCCTTCCTCTCTGAAATTAATTTTTAAATGTATTTGAGTAAAATACATTAAAAAAAAATAAATGCAAATTCTTAGATTTCATCCCAGATTTGCTGACTCAGAAACTTTAGAGGTGGGGGTCTGGCAATCTGTATTTAACATGCCTACTAAGTGATTTCTGATACATATTAAAGTCTCTGAATCAGATTTAAACTAACTTGGGCCCCAGGCATATAATTTGCAGCTCAAAGCCTCTATTACAGTGGTTGTTAACCTAGGTTGTATATTGAGAATACCTTAAAAGATGCTGATGTCTAAATCCCATTACCAGAGATTCTGATTTAATTGATCTTGATTGGGCTTGGTCATGAAAACAAATTATTTAAATGCACATTTAAGTTTGAAGAGCAACTAGGGACACAGGATGCTCAGGCAAAGACAATGTTCTGTTGGGCCAGGACAGTGACTGTGGAGATGAATGCTTACAAGGCCAACTGGCCAGGCCTGTGTAACAGATACTGTAGCGTAGTGGGGTGAGGGAAATCTACAGAACAAAACAAAACAAAAAAAAATGACTTTTTGCGGCTTACACAAGTGTCTGAATGGTGGAACCTTTCCTGAGGATGGAGTGCATGGAGAGGATCAAGTTTGAGGGGGAAGACTTGGGGTACAATCTTAGAAATGATGAGTGCTGATTTGACCCCTTCAAGGCTAAGGAAGCTGTGGAACATTCAGTTGGAGGGGTCAGGGTGGCAGTTGGATATGTGGTTGTGTAGTTCTGGGGGGCTCAGCAAGATAGAAACAGAGTAGGTACTCAGGAGAGAGGTGGAGGGGATGGGATTGCCTGGGACTTGCCATAGTGAGAGGGAAGCAGGCCAGGGAAAGGGACTGATGGAGCAGGGTGGCTCCCACAGCAGGAAGGCACTGTCAGGAAGGATGCAGGAAAGCCCACCAGGAATTCGGGATTTGAGAGGAGAGTGGTTAAAGAAATGGGGAAAGACAAGAGCACACAAAGTGGTTGTTGGATTTGGCAATGAAGTCAAGGGACTATGGTGAAAGAATCAGTTCTGGGGTATGGCTAGGCTGGAGGGGGGGTAGAAGGACCCCAAAGGAGGCAGCTGGGGATAAGTGGGAGGGGAGAGGGAGAGCAAGACAACTCCTTCACGGGACGGTGGCATCTAGGGAAGAATTCAGCATCAAGGGGATATCTTATGAGAATCTTCCTGGTGGGTTATGAGCGGGTGAAAAACAGCAGAGCACAAACTGCCAGGATTTTACCTTTCAGTGTCACTTCAAGGTGTGGCCTGGAGCGGAAAAATAGCACTTTTAAGTTTGTGTGCACCTGTCACTGCACAATAAAGAGAAGTGTCTAAAGGCAGAGATGTCATTCTGAGTGGGCACCTCGTTAAGCATGCAACCAGGGGATAGTTAACCTCTCTGTGCCTCCAGTTTTCACCTATGAAATGGGGATATTACAACTCTTATGTAGTGTTCTTTGCCGGGCACTGTTGTGCTTTATATATATTTACTCTTTTAAAAAATTGCTCTGAGAGGGTGGGAGAAAGAGAGATATTAATTTGTTTTTCCACTTATTTATGCATTCATTAGTTGATTCTTATATGTGCCCTGACTGGGGCTCGAACCTGCAACCTTGGTGTTTTGGGATGACGCTCTCACCAACTGAGCTGCCTGGCACTCGACCAGGGCTTGTGTTTACTCTCAAATCCTCACAACAGGCCTGTAGAGGTAGGTATGGTAGGAATTAACTGAGTAAGGATAAAGCTTTTACAATAGCTTGGCATGTAGTAAACACTGGATAGATATGCAGTTATTGTAATTATTCTATATGAATGAGAAGGGCAAAGCCCACGAAAGACTATGTTTGTATCTGCAAATGCCTCCATAAGTTCTGAGATGTGAGAGGATTCAAACTTGCCAGGCCTGAATGGTCAGCTCCATGAGAGGAGTACAGCAGAGAACAGAATCCCGAGAGCCACAATATCACCTGCTTCACAGCAGGCCCTCAGGAATGTTTGTTCAACGGGCCAATGAAAGGATCAATGAAGGGCTGGGGTATTTTACCCCACTCCCATCTGAACTATCAGTTGCTTCTAAGACACCCCAGCCAAGTGGCCATCCGGTCTGCTTGAATATCTTGCACAGTGGGGACGACACTGCTCTCTGCAGCAGCACATTCTCCTTCTGGATGATTCTGATGGATGGCCCTGTCACTTCCACTCCAGAATCCCAGCTCTGCTCTCTTCCACCTTGGAAAGTAGTGAGCCTCTATGAACCCTCTCCTGGCCATGGAGGGAGGATTTCCGAGATGAGTGCCATCTCCCGCCTGGATGACAGCAACAGCCTAAATCCGGCTGCCTTACTTTCACCATTGCCCCATGGTGGCCTATTCTCAGAGAAATTCTGTTCAGCAGTTAATATCGAATCTTGTCTCACCTCTAGTCAGAGCCCTCCAAGTGGCTCTCCAGCTCAGAAGCCACCTCCCACTGCCAACCGACTCTCCATTCCAGAGCAAGATACACTGACCACCCCTGGCAGTTTGTTTTTATTGGTCAAGAATTCTCTACAAAACACACACACACACACACACACACACACACACACACACACACACACACGGTGACTGCCTTGGTTTGGCCACCACCCCTGCTGGTGCTCTCCTGGGACCAGAACGTCTAGGCTTCATCCGCCATGGGATGCTATCCTGCAGCACCCCCAGGTTACCAGTGAAGGGAAAGAGAGAACCCCCTTTTCTGCTTCTCTGCTCAGAAAGAGGCATGTGCTCTACCTGTTGGGGAGTAGGTGGGAGTGATAGAGTAATAGGATCTTCTCATTCTCTCCTTCAAGTTCCCTGAGTTGCCAGTTTAGGCCCCAAGTGTCACAGCTGCTAAGGCCTTGGGATCATCATCTGGCTGAACCTTCCTCATCCCTGTTTTGCAGACTGGAAAATGAAGGTCCAAGGATGGAGCATGAGTCCCCTAGGTAACAGTGTAGTCACTGGCAGAACAGACACTGGAACTCAGTTTTTTCTTATTTCCAGGAGGTGGGAAGAGGCTAGGGGCCTGCTTAACTCTCAGGAAAGGGGACAACCAGGGCCTGGGGCAGGAAGGGAGTGCCCAGAAGCTGTGTCTGGAGCCCACGTCCAAGGAGAGTAGTCCCCAGGGCAGCTGAGTGAATGGCAGGGTCTGGTCAGCACTATAATGGTTTGCCCTCCGTGACTGCCCGTGTGGCCTGCTCAGGTATACAGCCTGGGTCCGTCAGGATGGTGGTCGATGTGCTCAGCTGGCGGAGAGAGTTCAGGACAGCTGGGAAAAGAGAAAGATGCCTCCTGTGGTCAGGGTCTTACCCTTGGATGCTGAAGACAACGGGGTAGGGGGAGATGCTGGTTGGCTAGACTGTAGTGTCTTGGTAGCTGGGGAACCATCCAGAAAGCATGGTGGGATGGCCAAAACCCTAGGCTATTTTGAAGGTAGGCTTCCCCTGGGGTCTGAGCAGAGTGGAATCACTGCCCTGAGGCCTGGACATTCCACTGGGCAGGTAGGTGGCTCACGTACTTGGCCGGAGAGCAGGCAGGGAGCAGTACTGGTCCAGCCAGGCCAACGAGGTCTGCCGGAGGCTCTGCAAGCTTGCCGTGGACACCATCCCATTGAAGGACTCAAACAGAGGCCTGATGAGGATGCTGAACTGGCCCAGGTCAAGGAACAGGCCTGTTGTCCAGCCAGTATCCTCATCCACTTCACATGTAGCCCTGACATCTGGCCCAAACCAGGGGAAAGGCCTGGTGACAGTGAAGCCTTGAACCCCAAGAACCCCCACTGCAGCCATCCTCTAATCCTGCCAAGGCCTGCCCAGCTAACTGCCTCAGCTCCACCATGGCCCTTCTTCTGGGCTGGTCTATCCCACATTCCTAGCTTCCTGCCCTGGCTCAGTAAAGAGCTTGATTAGGTAAGGGGGTAAGCAATTCCATGTCTTGCCTAGGGTCCAGCCTGCTCAGGCCACTCAGAGTTTAAATTCTTCCCTTGAGACTTCCTGTAGGCAAGGCTATGGCCCCCCCACCTAGGGGCTCCTCCCTCTGCTCCCAGCCCATCACTGGGCAATCCTGCTGGCCAAGATGCCAAGGCCTGGAAGGAGGGGTTGGAACTGGAGTCTCTTCCCCTGGGAGCAGCTCTGAGACCCTGCCTGGCCTGTAAAGCTGAGCCTGCAGTCAGGCACAACCTGGTCTGGCTGCAGCATTCACCCAGCCACCGGCAAAGTGAGGATACTACCCAGAACTTCCAGTTGTGCAGTGTGCGGGCCCGGACATAGTCATCAAACATGTCTCGCATCTGGTCGAAACGCTGGTGTGTGATGGGCACCCCAGTGGCCGGCAGCTGTTGCTGGCATAGGCTGGGGGCATGGAGAGGGTCAGAGGTTGAGATTCAGGTAACTGGCCCACCCCCCTTACCCCCACACCTGCAGGTTTCTGCATACTTAATGGCAGCATTGAGCTCCTCAATCTGGTCCCGTAGCTGCTGGGCCTCCTCCTGCAAGGCCGCCCGCTCCTGCTGCAGCATGGTGATGTACTCGGCCGTCTTCTGCAGAGTCGTTGCTTTGCTCACCTGTGGGCATCACCAGTGTGGGACCCACTCAGGCACTGGGGAGGCGGGAGGAGGCAACCGGGTATCTGGAGGGTCCTGAGATTTTTGGTTTTATGTAGAGGGTTCATGAAGAGGGGGTACCAGCTTAGGGGCTCACCTTGAGGCTGGGCTGGGTGCTCAGCGTGCTCACCAGCCCATGCAGGGTATCAAACCCCAACTTGATATTGAAACGCCGCTTCTGCTCTGCAGATATGTGGGTGATGCGCCGGTTTTCAGTCTTATGGGGGCAGAAAGTGGGGTGAGCCTAGGAAGGAGTGTGGGAGGGTGTAGGGTAGCAAAGAGATCTTAGGGTGAAGGGATAGTGCCACCTTGTCTGGACGACCCCGGCTTAGAATGGGCTGAGGTGGAGAGACTCGGACACTCATAGTCCCCGGGCCAGGCATGGAGTTAAGCTCCCCAGACAGCCGCCGCTCACCACCTATGGCAGAGACAGACAGACCACAGACAGACCAACACAGGAAAGAAGGTCCCATTAGCCTGTCCCCAGATATAGCCCCCCCTTCTTCCTTTCCCTCCCTCCAACCCCTAGAGTCCTCCAATCCCTGCAACCCCTCTTTACCGCTGGGTGCTGGGGGTGACAGCCGCTCTACTTTGGGGACAATCAAGGGCCTGGGAGAGGCCAGTGTGGCCGGGCCCAGAGGTGCCCGGGGTGGTGTGGGGGCCGGAGTCGGGGGAAGGAAGGTGCAGGGGAATTCAGGGACCGTCTCCTGAAGAGAAGGGTGGAGAGTTGGGGTGAAGCTCTCAGGTGGAGAAGGATGGAGAGTTGGGGTGAAGCTCTGAAGCTCCCCTCCACTCCCAGAGTCTGCCATCTTACCCGGGATTTTGGGGGCCGCAGGAGGGCGTTGGACACAAGAGGTGGCTCCAGGGCTTGCTCAGGCTTGGCTGTGTACAAGCAGACTGTAACGGTTCTCTCAGGGTTATCTCCTAAGACCCAGCCCTCCACTCCTAATAGCCCATACCCCTTTTGGGGTCAGGGTTCATATCCTTAGTTCCTCACCACCCTGTCCCCCCAGCTGAGTCTGTCCCTTAACCTTTACCCTCTGAACCCATAGGCTCCCCGCTTCCACATTTGGCTCCCATCTCACCCTCTGTCAATCCTGCCCCTTCTATCTCACCTGCTGTGAGGAGCTGTGTGAGGCAGGAATTGTTGCCCCCAGCAATGGCAGGGGCCAAGGTCCGAGGGCTGGAGTTCTGCTCCCTAGGGGGTGGGGTAGGGGGCTTGCCTCTGGGCTGCAACCCTTGGGGCTTTGTGAAGTGAGGCCCAAATGGGGGTTCTGGATACCCCGAGGATAGAAGGTCCATGGGGAAGTGGATGGGGGCAGGGCCTGGGCCAGACTGTGGGGTAGGTGGGAAGGTTGTGGGAGCAGGTAGTGGGGACCCTCCTGACGCAGGAGAGACTGTTGGGAGGGAGAATCTGGGAGAGAAAAGAGGCTCTTCTTGTAGCACAGCAGGGAGTGGAGCCATGGAAGGGAAGAGGGGTGTGGGACAGGGCTCTAGGCCAGGCCCTTTGGCAGGGACAGGGTATTGGAGGAGGGGTGGGGGTGTGGGACAGGGAGGGAATTTAGGCTTGAGGTCTTCAGAAAGGCGGAAGTCAGAGCTCAGGAAGACACTGGAGTCCAGGGAGCCAGCACAGCTTCTCTGAGCCTGGTTGGGGGGACAGACAGAGAGCAAGGGAGAAAGCTGGCCTTTATAGCCACCCAGGCAGCCTCCTGCCCTGGCTCTGGACTGGGCAGTGGGGGAGATAAGAGAAATGATCCCTGCCCTTTAATCCACACAGCAGGGAAATTATAATCTAATGAGGGTAGGGAGTGGAACATATTTATGCATAAATTGGGCATGAGAAAGAGTATCAGTCTTCCTGACCTTTCATTCATTCACCAACTAACTTATGCATCCATTCTTCCATCTATCCATCCACCTACCTATTTATTCTATCATCTATGAGCTAGTTCATCTTTTACCAGCCCACCAGGTACTTACCTATTCACCAATCCATCCAACCATCTATGCTTCCTTCATCCATCCACCATACATTGACTAGCCACTTATCCACCCTCTAGCCTATTCATTGATCCACCTAACTATTCTTTCATCTATTTCTCCATCCATTCAACCAACCACTCACCTACCTGTATATACACCAATTCATTTAAATATCTAGCCCCATCTGCAACCCATCTATCCATTCACCAACACACCCATCCATTCATAGACTCATTCATTTACTCACTTGCTCAATCATTGGGCAATCATTTACCTAGTGCTGTTCGTGTGCTTGAACAGTGGTAGGTATGGAAGATGCAGTGGTGAGCAAAACATAGCTCTTCCAGCAAGGAGCTCACTGTCTATTCCAGGAGAGAGACCCCTCACTAATAACTACAACAGTGCCTGAAAAGTCTGATGATGGAGGGAATGGCATCTAACCAAGCAGCAGAGAGACAACATCCGAATTGGGTCTGGGAGTTCTTGAGCCAAAACGGTAGTCACTGTTTCCCAGACACACGTGTCCAGTTTTCGACCTCCAGGCACTCGTTTGAGCTTCTCCTCCCATCTGACTTGCCCTCTACTGGTCTCTCTGTCCAAACCTGAACTGTACACAAAGGCCCAGAACTCCCCGCATCCTGGAAGCCTTCCACAGCAACCCGGCCCTTGGTGGTGCCTGCTTCATGCTCCTCCTGCCCTCAGCCCGACTCCCCCCAGCCATCTTGTCAGTTCTGCTTCATAGGAGCTTTCCCTTCCAGCTGAACTGCACCCTACCAGGATCTTGCTCCCCTCCAGTCTCACCCAGTGGACCAAACGAACACAGGACTGGGCCCTCAGAAAGTACCCAGAATACCTCCTGGACATGGGCAGGTGAGCTAGGGAGGGCTGGAGTGAACTCACCTGCTGGTGGTTATGCCCTGAGAGGTGGGTCATGCCCGAGGAGGCGGGGGGCACCTCTGAGCACAGGATCCCGCTGCTGAAAAGGGAGTCAGCCATGGGATTGAAGCTGGGGGGCTCCAGGAAGTTTGAAGGCGTGGCTGTCTGAGGGGGGCGGTAGTTGGTGAAGAAATCTGTAATTCAGACACACAGGGTGGCAGCAGTTAGGGCTAAGGCCATGGCAGCTGGAAGCTGTGGGAGGAGACCGGGCCTCGTGCCCTGTCCTCAGACTGGGCTGGGACAGGGGGGAAGGGGGGGCTTCCACAGGAGATTGTGAAACTGTGAGAGTTTCTGTCTCACTCAGGGGAAGCAGCAACTTAGGCCCGGGTGGGATGGGCCTGAGTGGGAGACAGCAGGGGACTGTGTAGGGTTGTGAGCAGGACCTCAGAAGTAGCCCTCCAACAAAGCACCACATTCAGCTCATGAGGCCCCCTTTCCCATCCCCAGGGCTGGGCCTCCCTTTGCTCAGCTGGGGAACTTGAAGTGGGGGAGGGTAATAGGGTATGTCAGGGAAGGGAAGGGGTGAGGTCCAAGGGAGGAGCCCCAGAATGACTAAAGTTCAAGAGGTAAGTTAGGGGTAAGAGGGGTCAGGAGGTCATGCGTCTGGGTCAAGGTTTGCTGGAAGGTCAACAAATAAGACCTCAATAGTAGAATCCAGGAATGGGGTGAAGGAGCTAAGAGGGTGATAGCAGGGGTCAGAGGATGGGCTCCGAGGGGGCTGGAGTGAGGGGTCCTGGAAAGCTGGGAAGAACTGGGGTGGGGGGCAGTCAGATTGTTTGAGGTGCAGATTGTGTAAGCCCCAGGCTATTCTGGTTTTGGGAAGCAGCTGCCTGTGGCCTAACCACATCCCGGGCATGGGTGCCGCCTGCCCACCCGCTCCCTTCCGGGCACCTTTCTCTGACCCTCGTCAGCTTTCAGTCTGCACCAGCTCCCAAGGCCTCCTTGTCTGGTCAGACCTGACCCCACTGGCCTTGGGTGGGCCTCAGCCCCCCAGCCAAAGGAGCTGGTAAGGCCTCTCCCCCGAAGGCCCCCTTAAAGGAGACCCAGGAATGAGACAGAGAAGACCACACCAAACCTTGAGCCTGATGGGCATCAAACCTGTGTGTACATCTTTTGTGACTCTGGGACTCACATGTGACAGGGCAGCTGGCTCTGCAAATCAGTGCATGGTCTCAGGCAGGGTCTGTCTCCCTCCCTGTCTGTCCCACTGTCTGTAGCTTTAAGTCTGTGTGTACCTGCCCTGATGTGAGGTGGTTGGTGTGTGCATATCTGCCCTGTGCCTGTGTGTGTAAGAGATATTCTTACTGTCCTGATGCCTCCTTTCAATGAACGACTGGGTGGCCGAGGGTGAGAAGTCACTGGTCCTCCATTCCCCAGCCCCCAGGTCTCCTCACTTCACCCCTTGAAGCCCAGGCTCTAGAACCAGCCTTGTCCTGGGCCTGGCCCCATGATGCTGAGGGCCACAGAGCAGCCCCTGCGCCGTGCTGTTGCTGTCTCTACAGGGCTTGGCAGGCCTCATGGAGCTGCGAGCCCAACTCATCACTGAGTCACCACCATCCCCTTATCTGATGTCCCCACCCAGCCTCTAGAGAAGCCACCCACTGAGTCCCTCCCTAGCCTCAGTTCCCTCCAGTGACCGAGCATCCTCTCTCTGAGCCCCTCTTATCCAAACCCCCTTTCCTTCTCTGAGCACCCTTCACCAAGCCCCTTACCCTCACTGAACCCGCCCCTCACCAGCCTCCTCATGGTTTTCCTTTCAAGGGAGGAGCTCTTGGGACAATCACAGCTGCAGTCACTGTAATCCCAGTGCTTCTTGCCTTCCAAGTGCATAGAGCACTAGAGGGGGCCACATAGCCACCTCTCTGCATGACATCCCTTACCATAAGCTGTCCATGCTTGTCCCCAATCCCCACCCCAGTAGCCACCCTAGGCTGAGAGAAGTCACTTCTTGGCCCCAGATTTTGCCCAGATCCCGGGGTGGGGGCAGTTGAGCTCCTACCTGTGGCAGGGGTCTGTGTACCCAGACAGGGCGGCTGCCCTCCCAGGCTGGTCTGCTCCCAAGGCACTGCCATCAACACTTCTGCCCCTCAGCCCCCACCCCTGTCCAGAGCTGAGGCAGGGGTGGGGGTGGTTCCTCATTCCCTAGTCCCCGCCCTATAGGCCTCCACCTCTTGACTGATAGGCCCGGGACCCTGTGGGAAGGAGTAAAGGGGTCACCGAAGCTAAGTCTCTATCCCAGGAGTGCCCTTTCTGACCCCTAGGCCTTGGCTGAGAACCGATGTCTACCTGATCACTAAATGGCTATTAAGGCTCCTAAATGTCTGAATATCAGGGGCAGTCTCCAGAATCTACAGCTAAGTGAAGGAAAGCAACGTGAGGAAGAGTCTAGTGTGTGTGCTTATTTTATATAGACATGAGCATCTCTGGGAGGACATACTCCTGTGATCTGTTGGCTCTGAGGGTTAGAGGGGGAACAGGGAAACATACAACTTAAAAAAAAAGCTTTACCAGATGTAATTCCTAAAATTTTCTTCAAAATAACAAAGGAGGAGAGAAGTGGATGAGGTCTAGATAAAATAAGATTGACCAAGATTTGATAAATGTTGAAATCAGTGACAGTTACATGAGGATTTATTGAACTCTCTGTTTGTGTGTTTGATATGTTCTTTAATAGTTTTTTAATGAATTATATAAATATATGGACTCAAACAAAACACAGTCCCTCTCTCCCCTGAGAGAGTCCCAGCATCCACTGCTTTCCTGGAAGCTCCCTGAGTCTGAAGCTTCAATGACCCTGGTCCCCTGATCTCACCTAAGGCCACATCAGCTTCACCCCAAGGGACAAAGGGACACCAGGAAAATCCCTCAGAAGTCACTCAGACCATCTGCCCTCCCAGAGGGGCATAGAATGACCTGAGGTCAACCCAGGGCTCTCCTGCACTGACCCTGCCCTTCCACTCCAGGGGAGGGGCGCACCCCACCTGAGGTCTCCATAAAGTCATCCAGGCTGGGCTGCAGAGGTGTCAGTTCCGGCTGGATCATGTCAGCATTGCCAACGTAGGCTGCAGAGGGCAGTGGTGATGTCAGGAGCAGCAGGAAGGGTGGAATGGGGACAGCTGTCCCCGGCCACCCTCCCTTGGCTGCCTGGATTCTCACAGGCCTCCTTTCCTGGGTACAGGCCCTCACCGTCCTCGGGAGGCAGCTGCAGGGGTGTGGGGCTGGGCTGAGTCATGGTGAAGAGCGTGTCAGAGATGTCAGACAAAAAGCAATCGAGGTCCAGAAGCTGCAGCCCACCGGGGTCCTCCTCTGGGCCCCCCAGCAGCACAGGCACCACGCTGGAAAAGAGCTGCTCGCACCATCGCTCTGGTGGCTGCCATCCCCCTTCCACCTAGGGAGACAGAGCCAGCAGTAGCAGCCTGAGGGCTCCACTGCTCCTACTCCTCCCCAGACTGGGGACACAGGGGTCTCCCACTTCCCCTGGCCCTTCCACATCACCCCCTGCTGGGGGATGAAGTCGTCAGCCAGCCAGACGGCCTCTCTCTGCACAGTCCTCACCTCTCTCTGGTGGACCCAGTTTACTGCCTGGAAGACTAGGATCACCCCTTTGGCCTCTAACAACTACCCACAGGAGCTAGATTGGAAGATGAGGGTGCCGCCTTCTGCCTCCTATACTTGTTCCTGCCAGTTTTTAGGACCCTATATTCCCCCGTGCCTCCCCACCACGTGCTCCGTCAACCAGAGCCTTAGGGTCTTCCCACCACTGCTGCAAGGTGAGGATGGCTCGATTAATCAACCAGAGGACAGAGGCCATGCCTTACGTTTGGGGTCTTCCCTCATGTTCCACCCTCACACCTCCCCCCTTGGCCACTGCCTTGACTACCCAGATGGACGCTGTAAATTCTCTGGGTCCAGGGAACACCCACCTGCTTTGGGGCCAGGAGATCGCCTTCCCTGCTGGACTTACGGAGCTGCAGGAACACACAGACGTGGACACTGGGTTTCTTGCCCCTCCTCCATCACT
Source organism: Antrozous pallidus (assembly GCA_027563665.1). Lineage (NCBI taxonomy): Eukaryota > Metazoa > Chordata > Mammalia > Chiroptera > Vespertilionidae > Antrozous > Antrozous pallidus. The sequence continues at coordinate 87,958,472 of CM050512.1, forward strand.
CCCAGCCAAGGCCTCCTCAGAAGCTCCACGAAATCAAAGGGACCCCCACTTCCCTTCACGAGCTCCTCCTCCCGGGGAAGTAAGGAGACTGCGAGAAGATCCTAAGGCCACACGGTGGCGCTGTCAGCCTGGGTCTTAACGGAGGTCGGGGGCGCCTCCTTGGGCTCTTCCAGGAGCAGCAGTGGCCAGCACCCGCAGGGGACAAGTCTGGTGCTTCCCCCGGGGTCCCCACTGACCCGTTTCTTGTAGTAGATGCGCCACTTGTGGTACTCGCGCATCACCACCTCGATGCGCCGCTTCCAGTAATTTCCTTCCAGGACAACAGCCTGGGGAAGACCGGGAGGGGGCTCACTGCGAGGGGTAGCACTGATTTCGCCCCTCACCCAATCCCCTTCTGCCGGCCCAGTGCAGGGAGGGATCCGAGGAAGGGACCTGGGGGAGGGGGCGGGTTTGGTGAGGAGGCAGGTGGGCGGTGGTCCCCTTAGTCTCACCTACCTCCGGTTTCCGATGCGTGTCAGCCTCAGGCCCTTGCAGGGGGGTCACAAAGCCACAAACGGGGCTCTTCCTCCTCTCCACATCTAAAGAAGGGGGCCAGGTCAGGGGTGCTCAGCTCCCTTATCTTCCACCCCCAGAGGCCTGGGACTCAGGTGCCACCCTTAGGAATGCTGCCTGGCCTTCTGTGTTCAGATTAAGTGTCATCTCCTCTAGGAAGCCTCCTTGCCTTCTTCTCTAGCACTACCTCATCCCCCTCTTCTATGCAACCCTCTGAAACTAACCCAACCCAGGTGTGAAAACCAGGCTTGCTGAATAGGATTGGGGCCACAGAGAGTGAGCTGCCTCAAGAACATCCTGGTCAGATTGGCCTCAAGAACATCCTGGTCAGATCGGCAGGCCAAGGGCCCCGAGCCCCTGGCCCTTGCCTCAGGCTCCTTGGCACTGCCCGATGTGATCTCAGAGAACCACCCCTTGTCCACTTCAGGCCACCTCCCCAAACCCGCTTTTCACCTCCTCCACTCCCTTCCCTGTCTCTGATGCTGATCTCTCTCAGGCCCTTTTTATTTTTGCTTCTAAACACATTCCAGGTTCTCCTTTGCCTCCCAGACTTTTCCCTCCCTGTGCTACTCAACAAGCCAACCCTTCTTGCTTTCCCCTTCACCCCTTTGCTTTCCCTTCAAACTCTAGAACAAGCATGTCACTTGCCACCTCCACTTCTGTACCTCCCAGTCTCATCTTCACCGCCGTTCTCAGCATCTGCCCCCATGCCCACCTTCCAACCACGCTTCAGACCCATTCCCCAGTTGCTAGGGACCCTATACTAGGATGTCCCAAAACTTGTCACTCTCAGATGCCTGGGACATTCCCTCTCCTGCCTGTGCCTCCTCTGGACTTCCAGCACTGACTCCCAGTTCCTGTTTAATCCATGGACTAGCCAGTCATCTCAATCCTGAGGATGTGTGACATTTCTTCCAGTGTCCCCTCCCCGCTCCCTGTACTCTCACTGTAACCCTCTGGCCTGTTGTCATTTCTCACCTAGGCCTCTCTGACTCCAGTCTCACACTCTCCAGTCCACTTCCTGCTGCGGCCAGGTCAATTCTTCGTAAAGCGCAGTTTAGGCTTGAACCCCTCCAGGGCTCCCTACACCTCCATGAAGCAGTGCACACCCCTGAATGGCTTCCAAGCCCTCCAGGTCTAGTTCCACTGCTTTCCTGCCTTTCTGTCTCCTTAACGCCCCACCTGGAAGCCAAACAACTCCTCCCCATACAGACTACCCTCTGGTTTTATTCTACATGGAAAGCCCCTCCCTTGATTGCCCAGAGCAGCTCCTCTTCCAGAAAACCTCTCCTCCTCTGAACCACCCTGGTTATGCCTGCCTTCATCTTCACCTGCCTCAGCCATTTCTCTGAATGCCGGCCTCCCCGCTGGGAGTGCAAGCAGGAGTTGTGCCCTTTAGCCCAGAATCCCTGCATCCGACACAGAGGTTGGCACACAGAAGGACTTCAAAACCCTGAGCAGTAACTTTTTCTAATATTCTTGACACAAAGAACTTGCGCTTCCTGCCCAAGCCCTGAGTGAAGTTCCTCTAGGACAATTGATACAGAGGAGGAGGGATCACCTGAACATGACATTTCTTGGGACCGTCAACAAAGTTCTGACTTAAAGGACATTCTCCAAAATGATCCCTGTGAGATTAAGGAGGAGGATTGCTGAGCCTGCTTGGACAGAAGACAAAAGGAAAGCTCTTAAGTATGTGGACTCCAAGGGTATAAGGGTCTCAAAAAGCAACTGTCCCTGGCTTTCCAGATGAAGAAATGAGCAGAAAAGAGTAAGTTTGCCCAGGGCCCTCAGAGAGTCAGGGCTGAGCAGGCCTGGTCTGCTCTCTCCTCCCCCACCCAGGGACACTGTGCTCTGGACAAAAGGGCAGTGACCTGGAGGTAGGGCAGGCTTTATTTAACAATGAGAATTTCATCCATTCATGCAGCGACCTAGCCCCTTGCACCTCTGCTGGGATAATAGCTGGGTCAGAATCCAGGGATGACTCAGGGTGCTCACAGCTTGGTGGTCGAGATGAGGAAAGCACACACTTAACATGAGCTAATACCAGGTGGACATTCTGCCCATGAAAGGGGCACAGTGCTCTGTGAGTTCAGAGGAAACTGAGATGAGTTTGGGGGGGAAAAAGGAGTTCTGGAGGCCAGGAGCCTGTAGAGGGGTGTGGCAGGTGCCTGGGGGATGAACCAGGCAGCCCTCCAGCAGTCATTCCCCTGTCTCCATTTTCTGAAGTCCACCTCCAAATCTTTGGTGCTCAGGGAGGAGGAGGAGCCCTGGCATTTGTTCCCTGCCTATCTGTGCTGTTGCTATTATCACAATAGAGATAGACTCCAGGGTTTGCTCTCAGGGAGCCCTTGTGTGTGACTGCCTGGTGGTGCTGAGATGTGATCACATTGAAAACCCACAGCAGACTTCAGCAGTAAGACCTATCATCATGCCTACCTTATAAATGAGCAAGCTTCGGTTAGGGGAGGCTGGGAACTTTGTAAGGTTCACATAGTAGGGCATATTAGAACTTGACTCAAACCCACCTTTGTATGACTCAGAACTTGGGGTCCTTCTAACAACTTGTACAACAGCTGGAGACCACAGTCCGTCTGGGTGAGGACCCCGGGTTTGCACCCCATCCAGCTTTGTAGAAAAGGGGAGACAGATAGTGATACTGCTTCCCCTGGTCTATCAGCTCCCTGGTCTGATCAGGCCCATTCTCAGGTGAGCCCTGGAAGCCGGTCAGCAGGATTCAATAAAAGGAGCACTGGGCTCAGAGTTGGAGAGCCCTGGACTTCCCAGCGACAGCTCTGCTCCTTTTCTGCTCCGTGGCCCTGAACAAGACACTTGCATGTTGGGCCTCACTTGCATTTGGGCCTAGGAAGCCTCAAATAAAATGATTTAGGAAAGTGCTGGACACACAGATGAATAATAACCCAAAACACACTCTCTCTATTTAGGTGGAATCTCGTGGGGCCAGTACAGAGAATACTGGTTCCTCCTGGGCTGTGTTCCCAGCTCAGCACAGCCTTTGATCCTGCAGCAGGACCTAACTAAGTTGGACAAGGTCCCAACACGGGGCCAACTAGTCTGATATTTCTCAGTCTCTGCTGTCCTGCCAGGGGGAAGGAGAAGAGGTCTGTATTCCTAAATGAATGACTATGATCTTAAGGGTACCTCAGTTTGAACCATCATTTACTGAACATGTTGTGCCAGGCTTGTTCATACCCGTTATCCGCATACCAACCATGAAAAGTAAGGCTATTGGCCTCATTTTATAAAGGAGGAAATAGGTTCAGAGAGCTTAGACAACTTGCCTGCAGTCACACAGCCAGCAAGTGACAGAGCAGGGTGGGAAACCAGCTCTGAGTAACTCTGGAGTCCTTCAACTCTACCACGTGGCCTCTCTAGGCCCTATCCCCCCAAATCTCCATGGGGATCACTTGGTGGGAGTTCAGTAAGGACTTTAATGAAAGGCTGGAAGAGAACCATGCAGGATCCTTTGCAAAGTGATGGAATTGGCCCAGGCAGTGTCTAACACTTCTTTCTAATCTGGCATTTGAAGCACCTGACTACACTACTGGGATACAGAATAAGTCTTGAACTGTTTCCCAAGTCTCAGGCCAACTTAGGGCTTCCAAAGGGTGACTTCTGTTGTGCCCAATTCTACAATGGAGAGCACTCTTAGAGAGTGCCAGCGTCATTCCCCAAGACTCTCTGGGGGTCAGAAGCTGTTCAGGGGTGCTTGTGCTGATGCTTCCAAAACACTCCGTTGGTGCAAGCGGAGGTTCCTGGGTAGTCTTTTCCCACTACCCCCCGCCCCCAGCCCTTGGGCTGGAAAGGCCCATGGTACCCACTCACACTGGATATACCAGGCTCTCCAGATGGCGTTGTTGAGGCGGATCTTGTCTCGGCAGAGCAGCTTGAGACCTTTGAAATTCTTCCACTTGGGAGACACCAGCTTACCACTGTCAGAGGGAGAGGGCTGGATTAGGGCTGAGGGTGGGGAAAGGGGCTTCTGCAGAGGCTGGCTCTACACAAGCACTAGGCACTCATCTATGGTGGGCAATTTGAGGGACTCTCTCAAATTCTGCCCCTCACTGTAATGAAATTCCTACCTTGAAAGTCAGGCTTTAAAATACCCTCTCAGCCCTAGCCGGTTTGGATCAGAGGATAGAGCATAGACCCATTGACTGAAGGATCCCAGGTTCAACGCTGGTCAAGGAAGGGCACATACCTCGATCCCTGGCCCTGGGGTGTGTGAGGGAGGCAACCAATTGATGTGTCTCTCTCATATCAATGTTTCTCTCTCTGTTTCTCCCCCCCGCCCTTTCCACTCTAAAAATCAATGGAAAAATATCCTCAGGTGAAGATTAACAAAAAAAGTAATAAAGTACTCTCCCAGGTCCCCACGAGGGGACCTTGTGTTCTTTGGTGAGAGCTGCTTGTTAATCTACTACCAGAACTAGGGCCTGCTCAGTTTATCAGTTTAATCTTCAAAATACTACCCAGTGGCCTTACAGGCAACTGTCTTGTAGGCCAGCTAGATACAGTTGTTACTGAAGAAAACTGAGGGTCAGGAAGGGAGAGAGACATACCCAAGGTCACATGGCAGAGACTCACCCAGGCCCTGTGGCTTTTTTTTTTTTCCCAGTCTTGCTGGCTCCCTAGGTCAAGGGGATGGGTAAGGTTTGTCTGGCAAGGAGAGGAAGCCTCGTCACCAGAGGTGGCCTACAAGCAGCCGGCCACTGCCTTTTCATTGGCCTTCCGGTATCTGCCCAGCCCCAAACCCCAGAATGGCGATCTGGACTGAGCTGGAAGGTATGCCCCTTCTCGGGGATGTGCCCAAGACAATACCATTCAGATCCAAAGGAAGGCATCTAGGATAATGGAGTGGTGAGCACCGGGGAGGCTGCACCCTGACCCTAAACCTAACCCTAGCAGTCAATTAAATTTATGAGATGAAAAAGCTCTACACAGATGAGGAGCTTGCCTCTCAGGGTCCTCTGGGCACAGGCCAGGTTTGCCACCTCCAGGGAGCTGACCTAGGAGGTCAAGATGTTCAGGGTCTTAGACCGTTGCTCGTCCCTGCCTCCTCATGATCCACAAGCCAGGGTTGTATACCAGTCCCTTCTGGCCCATCCTTATCCAACCCTTATTCACATAGAAGGCTGAGGCCTCAAGGCTTAGTCGTGGTCTTTCAGAACACCAGGCCTGCTCTGTCGAGGGGCCTCTCTCCAATCCGGGGGGTAAGGGACAGGTGGATGGCAGTCTGACTCCTACAGCTCCTTGGGTGTACAGGTCACTGGGTCTCCTCTCCTCTTAGGTCTCCAAGCTCCTGTGTTTGCTTTGGAATAGGGAGAGGAGTTAACTGCCACCCTAGGGCACATCAGGCCTCATTACCCAAATAGAGTACATAACCCAAGCGCACAGGCCCGCTGGCTGGCCCCCTCCCTCCTAAGTTAGATAAACACCATCTGTCTGGAGAAATGGGAGAGCACTTAGACACATCTTGGGCCAGCTTCTTTTGTGGCACCTGGGGGACTGTGAGGGGGGGGGCCCTCCTAAGTTTATTGCCCCTGTCTGTATCCCAGCAACCTCCCAGCCCACTCTGGTCACCCAGTGCCCCACCTCCAGCCTGCCTGCCTTTCCTCCTTCTAGGTTATAGTGTTGTGGCCAGGTAAGACTAGAGGAGATGAGACAGTGACAGAATCTAAGCCCAGGAGGAAAGTCTGTGTTGAACTTGTTGGCTCCTGGGGGAGGTATTGGGAAGGCAACCTGGAGCAAAAAGCCTGAAGCCAGGGTTCAAGGACTTCTCATGACCAGAAGAAAATCAGGAAATCTTGGGGATGGGATGGGGAACAGAACTCCTAGTTCAGTTCCCCCTGCTCCCACACATATCTACCTTACAGCAGTTCCTTAGAGTCTCCCAGACAGGGTCCTGCTTGCTCCCCCATTTCCCTGAAGCCATTCTCTCCATGGCTCTGACCATGAACCAAGTGTATGCTTGGGACTTCCAGAACCTGCCTCCCTGGAGTTTCCACCCAAAGAACTATGGAACATGGGGTTCCTCCTAGAAAAGTCCTTCCTCTGCCCACCCTGCCCTTCTGAGGGTGAAAGCTGGCCAGGCTTCCACAGGCTCTCGTTGGGGTCAAGCTGGCCAGTTCCTCCCAACACCTCTGCACCCATTGCCTCGCTGTCCCTTCCCATTCACTCATTCTCTTGGGACACCCTAGACTCTAGGGCCTAGAGATTGCTTCCCCAATCCTCTCCCTCCAGGGAGCCCCAATAATTAGGGGTCTAAAGGGCTAAAACACAATCCCAATCTGAGCCTCAGTTTTTTTCTCTACCAATGGGGGAACCCAAAGGCTCCACTTCCATCCTTGGAGCATAAGGCCAACCAAGGCAGCCTGAGGGAGTGAATCTTCTGGTTGTTTAGGGAGAAAGCACAGCTCTCCATCCCAGCTGCCCCTGACTGGAGTCACACCAGCTTCCAGTCAGCCTCTCAGTGGGGGCAGTTCTTGGAATGTGTTCTGCCCCCTACCTTGCCACCTCCTCTGAACCTCCTCTTTTGGTCTGGTCACCCATGGTCTGGGGTTAGGAGTGGGTGTTAGCCAGTCCAGGTAGAGAGGCGTGTATAATATAACCTGGGAAGCTGAAGTTAAGAATGGGTGAGAAATGGGGGGGGGGGGGGGGGCGGGGAGGGGCCTGAGGGAGCCTGGGGAGGAGGGGTGCCAGCACCTGGTGTACTAGGACCTTAGATGGCCTGCTCAGGCGGTGTGTGATATGAGGGTGGGGGTGGTGTTAGGGGGAGGGATGGGAATTTGAACTTTCCACATTGGTCTGGCGCATGAGACGATCAGGTTGCAACATGACCCGGGCCCGGGGCCAGAGCTTGAGGGCCAAGGTTACAACGCCTCCAGCCAATGGGGTCGCGGCTGCGAAGCAGCTGCTGGAAGTGGGCAACACTCCCCCGCAATTCCCACCCCAACTCCGGCTCGGGCTCCGGGTCAGAGCAGCCCGACAGCAGTTCTCTGTAGGGGAGGAGTGACTCGGAGGAAGCGGAATCTTTGCAGAGAAAAGATCAAAGCCGGCCGCCCCCCCCCCCCCCCCCCCCGCTCCTTTATCCCGTATGGTTTTCGGTTGATAATTTATCCTGGCCCCGCAGCTCCCGGGAACTTTGCTCCAGGGCACTGGGCCAGGACCCGGGTTCGCGCCCTCCCCTGGGACACTGGCGGCGGGCGCGCTCCGAGAAGCGCCAAGCAGGGATCCTAGGCAGGATTAGGCGCCCAGCCTCTAAGAGACCGGGTAGGCGAGCCCAGGCCTCCCGGCACCAGCCCCTCCGGCTCGCAGCACCCCCTGCCCGGAGACAGCGGGGCACCTTTGCGAGCTGCGCCCCCTTGGGTCCGCCTGGGGCACCCTCTCCAACCAGCCCCGACCCGGCAGTTGAAAAAACAGGTGCCCGAGCAATTGGGGTGGGGGCTGTGCCGGATGAGAGGCTGGATGTCAATCGACCATTGGCTATGCATTGGGACAACTACGGACGCGAGGCGTAGGGCGAGGGCGCAGGGATGGAGTGGGTGTGCGCCGCCGGGGCTGCCGGGCAGGCGGAGGCTGCAGGTGGTCGCGCGGAGTGGCCCCGGGTGGAGGGTGGGACTGGCAGGATGGCCTGGGATCCCAGGAGCGCGAGGGATTCTCTGGCATTTCTTGGGGAGCAGAGGAGTGGGGCGTGGGAAGAAGGCCCGCGGGGGGCCGACGGAGGTGGAGGTCTGCGCCCTGGGGCGAGTGATGGTCGTGAGGATGGGAACTGGGAGGTACGCAGGCCCGATGGAGACCAGAAGGTTGGGCCAGGGTCAGAGGACGCGCGGGGCGGGGGAGGAGGGTGTCCAGGATGTGGCCGGAGTCTCCGAGCGCAGTCGGGGACCAGGGCTCGGGACCGGGTCGGGTGCCCGGGGCCTCGGCGTGCGGTCCCGCCTGGAGGGCCGAGGCCGTCGGGTCCCAGAGCCGCCCTCACCTGTAGGCCAGGCTCATGCACTCGAAGAGACGGGTGAGTGTGGGGTCGATGCTGCGCGGCCCGAAGTCGGCGAGCCCCACGGGCCCCTCCTGGTCCCGCCGTCGGGTCAGCGAGTCGCTGTGCGGCGACGACACCATGAAGTGACCGCTGTGGATGACCTGCGAGCGGAGCAGCCCGCCCGCGCTGCGGCGGGGACTCGGGTCCTCCGAGTCTGTGTCTGAGTCCGAGTCCGCGCTGGGGACCACCCGCGGGCCCTGCAGATCCGCGGCCAGACCCGCCAGCGCCCCGGCCGTGGCCATGGCGGCGGTCGCCTCGCCTGGGCTCGCCGGAGCCGCCCGCAGGACTGCAGGAGCCGGACAGCCCTCATTAGCATCGCCCTGCCCCCGGGTCCCAGTAGGTCGCTCCGCGGGGCGGGGCGGGGCGGCAGGGCTCCCCGCGCCTGAGCGGACCGACTGGGCGGGGCTTAAATGAGTATAAAACACCAGGTAGGTGCGGGCTGCTGGGCTCCTGAGTCCATAGTTTGAAACTGGAGGAGGTCCCTGTCTTCCCAAATGCCTTTCCCTCTGCTGTGACCATGGAGAGCCTTGGCAGAAGCGCCCCTACTTCACCCCAAATGGGTTTCCGGATTTGATGATCAGTCATGCACTCCTGATCCTGAAAGCACCTCAGCGCCTGGGGTTCCAGCTTTTAGGGACAACTTCCCAGGAACCCCGCACCTAACTACCACCCCCCTGACCTCTGATCTCCCAGCTCACATTCACTCCCCACTCCTCAGGCATCCACACAGCTGGACGAACTCTCCTCTCAGTGACCTGGTCCACAGGAAGGTCTCAGGACCCCCAGTTGCCATATGGTCACCACTGCACCTGCACAGCCCCAGAGGATTACCTGCATGTGAATCCCGAGAGGCCAAGCAGGGTCAGTCCCAGGGGTGATGGGTGATGGCTGGCAAGGTGGGGCCTTGTCACCCTCCCCTGGATATCTCCCAGGCAGGCCCTCTCCTCCCACCCACCCTGAGGTCCAGCTTATGTTTCTGTTTCTGAAGTTCTTCCTCTCACCCTGGGGACTTAAAATCAGGATGTTTGGTCTGAGGCATTCAAACCTGTCACCTCTCTGGCACCTTTAACAATCGTTAGAGGTGGGGTTCTTGCCCCACTTTCATAGGGTACCAGAGTCCATAGGAGTGGAAAAATCCCCAAGTACTTGCAGAGAATTCCAGACTTCCTCTGGGGAGCAGGGGTAGGCTGGAGGCAAATGCTAACCCACTTTGGTTTTGACAAATATGTGGCTTACATGTGGTTACGTAAATAAGGTGGTTTCTTCCATGGCAGGGTCCCAAAGCTCCCACAATCAAATGGCAGTGCCCCTAGCCTGGCTGAAATTGTTACCGAAAGCTGCTCACAAACTGGCCCTTCCACCCACCTAAGTCCCTTGGCTGGGTACCCTCTGTCCCTGTCCCTGTCAAACAGTCACCTCATGTTCCCAGGTGCCCCAGCTCCTCTCCTCTGCTGATTCCCTGCTGTTCCCTGTGGGAGGTGAATTCTCCCTGCACATGCCTATCAAATTCTGGGTGCCTCAGGTACCAACCTCAGCCTGCCTCCTCTGGGGAGAGAGCCATCCCTCAGAGGCCCTTTTGGGATCCTTGGCACAGAGACCAACAGGGTCATTACTTATTCTTTATGCACCTGTCTGGCTTCTTTCCTGACCAGTGGGCCATGAGGCAGGACTGTGTCCCACATGGGGTACCCAGAGACTTGGGGAATGCTTGGAGCAGGCCATGATGCTAAAATGAGCTGGTGGCCACTCTGGGAGGTCGGGAGTAGGAAGCATGGCCCTTTGGAATCTTCTGGTTTCAGGGGCTCTGATCCTTACTCTGTGGGTAGCCTGGACAAATCTCTGTCTTTCTCCAAGACCAGCTCTTCCACCCACCTATGGACCTTGGCTCTGTGTCCCCATTTACAAAATGGGAAGTTGAATTCAGTGACTTCTCAGGGTCCTACAACTTTCACTGCCTCTGGTACTAAGTCTCTGCTATCTACATCCCCAGCTAACTCCACCATGCTCCCCCAGGCCTCCTGTCTCCAGGAGAAAATGTCCTAGTTGAATCTCCTTCCTTTCAAGAGACTTGTCCCTCACCCTATGCTCCTTCCCTTCCAAGCCACCAGTTGGCCCCTAACAGGCATCTGCACCCCATTTCTGCCCTCCTCGGCCTGATAGCACCTTTGGAGGCCTAAGAACTGAAAAGACAATCCTCCTGGTGTGAAAACACTAAACTGTACAATACGTGCAGTGAAGTTCACAAATTCTGATGTCTCTTATGACGACATCTTTAAATAAAATTACATATATAACCCCCTGCAACATTGCTGGGGCTTGGAGTGTGAGCTTCATCTGCCTTGGCCAGCCTCCCCAACCCATCTGTTTGGCCATTTAAGGAAGCGTGCACTCCTCAGCCCAGGCTCTGTATTTCAGTACTTTGTGCCACCATCTCTAACCCCATTGCAGTAAGTAACATCACCTCCATTTCACAGGGGAAGAAGCAGACTTATAGAGAGATACACTTGCTCCCCAGCTAAGCAAGGACAGAACCAGGCCCGATTCTGAGGTCCAACCTCCTTCACCAGGGAGGCTATGGCCTTCTCCTAAAAATGGTTCTGGCCACAGTGCAACTGAAGAAGTCAAACCAGCTGGTGGTATCAGGGGCCTGGCATGCCTGGCAGTGGGCACAGCTGGTTCAGGGTATTCTTGCCCAGATGACAGCACAGGCTTGTATGAGCTGACCGCACTCACCCTCTTCCTTCCTTTCCCATTTGGCCTCTATCGCCCTCTGCTTGGTGTTTATAGCTTCTCACTACCCGTGAGTCTTATTCAGGGCCATGAAGGTGCAGGATAAAATCCTTTCTGGGTGTAAAACCTGCTTGTCTCAGTGATCCCACCTGACACCATACCCTGCCTGTCTTCAATACTTTTTTTTTTTAATTCTCACCTGAGGATGGTTTTTAAAAATATTGATTTGAGAGAGAGAGAAAGGGAGAGAGAAACATGGATTGGTTTTCTTCCATACAAGCCCTGAATGAGGATCAAACTCACAACCTAGGTATGTGCCTTGATCAGGAATCTAACCTGCAAACTTTTGGTGTATGGGACAACACTCCAACCAACTGAGCCACCCAGCCAGGGCTGTCTCCCAGTCTTAGTTTCAGGGATTTGTCCCCCAAACTGCTCCTCCATGTCAGGAAATCTCAACCATCCTAGAAGCATCACAACCCTGTTCAAATACAACTCTAATCTCATTCCTCTCTGAGTTATACCTCTCTTTCCCACTAGATGGCAAATTCCCTGTAAGTGAAAAGCATATCAATTTCTCTCTATAGACCCTTTCCCTCTCAAGTGCAAATAAATATTTGTGTATGAATGAGTTTATATTATATCTATCTACTAAGTTGCTCTATTTAACCATACACACTCATGCAGGCAACATTTATTAAGTGTATATTATGTGCCTGTCCCACTCAGTACAAGGTATTTCACTTTTGCAAAAGTTAAGAAATATTCAGGCCCTAACTGGTTTGGCTCAGTGGACAGAATGTCGGCCTGTGGACTGAGGGGTCCCCGGTTTGATTCTGGTCAGGGGCATGTACCTTGGTTACGGGCACGGCCCCAGTGGGGGGCATGCAGAGGCAGCAGATCGATGTTTCCTAACTATCTCTCTCCCTTCCTCTCTATAAAAAATCAATAAAATATATATTAAAAAAGACAAATATTCAGAACTTTAAAAATCCATAAAGATAAGTAGTAGATTAGCAGTTTCCGGGGGTTGGGAGTAGTTGGGTGTGAAGAAATGGGGAGTGACTGCATATGGGTATGGAGTTTCTTTTATGGTGATGAAAATGTTGTGGGATTAGATAGTGGTGATGGTTGCACAACTTTGTGGATATACTAAGAGTGACTAAAAGAGAATTAATTTTCTATGTGTATTATATCTTAGTAAAAAATAGTTCATTTTTAAAAAAATATTTTTTTTATTTATTTCAGAGAGGAAGGAAGAGGGAGATGGAAACATCAGTGATGAGAGAGAATCCTGGATCGGCTGCCTCCTGCATGCCCCCCACTGGGGACTGAGCCTACAACCGGGCACGTGCCCTGACCAGGAATCGAACCGTGACCCCCTCGTTCATAGGTCGGCGTCCACCCACTGAGCCACACCAGCCGGAAAAAAATGGCACTTTAATACACATTTCCATTTGTTGGTAATCTTCTCAACTGTGTATGTATGTATGGATGTATGTATGTGAGTATTAGTATTTTTATCACCATTTTACAGAAGGGAAAACTGAGACTCTGGGAGGTGAAGTGATACAATAGGTTGTTGTGAGAATTAACTCAAAGTAGCTAATACTTATGGGGCTTAACATAATTGGTCTATGCTGTCTTCATAAGAGCCCCATGGTTTTCAACCCATTTTGTAGACAAGGCTTTGCTGAAAGTTTTAAGGTTAGAAGAGAACTGACTTTCAAACACAGACAACCTGCCCCACAAGCACCTATCTTCTTAAGTTACCGGGATTAGCGATCATTTGTGGGGATGTGAGCAAGCGTCATCCCATGCACCACTGCCGCTGCCACTGTAACTTGCACAAGCATCTGTCAGTGTCTACTAGAGCTGAATGTCTACATACTTTCTGACCCAGCAATTCCACAGAAATGTGTATATACGTGCACCAAAAGACAGGTGTAAGACTATTCAGAGCAGCATTATTCTTATTAGTCAATACTGGAAACAATCCAAATGTCTATTAACAAGCGAGTGGATAAATATATTGCAGTAAAATCACACTATAAAGCCTTAACTGGTTTGGCTCAGTGGATAGAACATTGGCTTGCAGACTGAAGGATCCCAGAATCGATTCTGGTCAAGCATGTACCTTGGTTGCGGGCACATCCCCAGTAGGGGGTGTGCAGGAGGCAGCTGATCGATGTTTCTAACTCCCACTCCCTTCTTCTCTGTAAAAAATCAATAAAATATATTTTTTAAAAATCACACTACAGAATATTAATACAGCAATGAGAGTGAACACTCTACAACCATATGGATGAATCTTACTGACAACATGTTGAGCAAAAGAAGCCTGACATGGGAGTGTATATGCTGGATGATTTCATTTATATAAAGTCCAAAACAGGCTAATCTATGGTGTTAGGAGTCAAGGTGTGTTCAGGCTGGGTGACTAGAAGGGATTAAAAAGGGGTTTCTGGGGTGCTGCTAACATTTTGTTTGTCTGATTTCAGGTTACACAAGTGTGTTCCCTGTGAATACATATGATGTTTGTACTTTTTAATATGTATGTTAGACAACTACCTTTTAAAAGAGAAACCAGTTTTCACATGCACACACATTCACAACCAGGAAGCCTCACTAAAACCTGCTTTGGTGGGGAGGAGGGGTCCTTGAGTAAGTTGGGAAAGTAGAGATGGGGTAGGTGGATGAGAGTGAGAGAGGATTCTTAGCTGTGTTTCAGTTTCTGGCTTGGTGAAATGGGTGAACAAATCATGAAGGAAAAATGGATAAATATGACCGCATTAAAGTGAATAAAATGGATTGATGTTAGTTTTCATATTATAGCAGTTGTTCTATCAAAAATATAGGTCTCCCTAAATATAGGTGTGGCTCAGTTGGTTGGAGTGTGGTCCTGTGCACCTAAGGTCTGGGGTTCAATTCTGGTCGGGCTAGGTTTCAGGTTTAGTCCCTTCTTGGGGCATAGGCAGGAAACAACTGATTGAAGTTTCTCCCACATTGATCTCTCTCTCTCCCTTCCTCCTTCTCTCTTTCTCTCAGAAGAAGAAGAAGAAGAAGAAGAAGAAGAAGAAGAAGAAGAAGAAGAAGAAGAAGAAGAAGAAGAAGAAGAAGAAGGAGAAGAAGAAGAAGAAGAAGGAGAAGAAGAAGGGGAAGAAGAAGAAGGGGAAGAAGAGGAAGAAGAAGAAGAAGAAGAAGGGGAAAAAGAAGGAGGAGGAGGAGGAGGAGGAGGAGGAGGAGGAGGAGGAGAAGAAGAAGGAGAAGAAAAGAAAAATGGATCTAAACATATTAGGAATTAAAAAGAAACCACACACTTTCCTTTGTAAGAACACTCAGTCCTGGCTTGTTTCTCAGTGGTTAGAGCATCAATCCAAAGACTTGAAGGGTCATGGGTTCAACTCCTTTCAAGGGCACCTACCTCATACCTTGGTTGCAGGCTCGATCTCAGCCCAGTTGGGACATGTATGGGAGGCAAATAATCAACGTGTCTCTCTCACATCGATGTTTCTCTCTCTCAGTCTCTCCCCGACCCTTCCACTCTCTCTGAAAATCAATAGAAAAAATATCCTGGGTGCTTGGGTGAGGATTAACAACAACAAAAGCACACTTTACATTTATAGGCTGTCTTCTTCTACATTTATGTTCAATGATACTATAGGAGTAGCAGTCAGATAGTTTATACATTCTTGAATTACGAAAATACCAACTTAAAAAGAAAGTCCTGTGTTCACTATCTATGACCCCAATTGAGAGCCATTGATCATTGTGCTCTGAAATTGTGAGAATGGAGGGGGAGGGGTAAGGTAAGGAAGGCAGAGGAAGAAGCACAACAAAATGAAGCTCATGTGAGTATCCAGCCATCTGTCTACCCATCATTCATCTCTTCACCTATTGGTACATTTACTCATTTCCTATCTATCCATCCATTCTATAATAGTCAATCTGTCCATTCATCTCCTGTCTGTCCATTCATAATCTGTTAACCCATCCATCGATCTCTTCTTCCATCCATTCAGTCGTCCATCCATTTCCTACTGATGTGTCCATCTGTCCCTGCATCCTTCCATCTATTCATCTATCTAACCTTCCATTTTTTCATCCATCCCCCCACTCACTCATCCGCCCATTCAGCACATGTATCAACTGCCTGCTGGTATCAGGTTCTCAGTTAAGCCAGGGATGGGAGTGTAGGGGGATGCTCAGATACTTATAACATGATTCCTGCTTGCAAGCAACTCAGCAGAGGAGCGTGAGCCACCAGTAATTCACTCTCAGAGTGACTCACTTACCAAGTTTAGCCCACAAAACCACCAGTCTCATGCCCTTGTCCGAAATAATACCCAGGACTGTGGAAGTTTAGTGGAGGACTGACGTGCAGTCTGGGAGTATGCTTGAGGTGGACCTTAAAAGACAGAGTGGGCCCTAGCTGGTTTGGCGCAGTGGATAGAGTCGATCTGTGGATTGAATGGTCTCTGGTTTGATTCTGGCCAAGGGTACATGCCTGGGTTGTGGGCTGGATCCCCAGTAGCGGGTGTGCAGGAGGCAGCCGGTCAATGATTCTCACTGATGTTTCTCTCTCTCTCCCCCTCCCTTCCTCTCTGAAATCAATGAAAAATATTTTAAAAAATAAATAGGAGCTATTATGAGTATGCTAAAACACACACACACAAACACACAGAGCAGGAGTTAGGGGTGCAGAGAGAGGAGAAGGTATTCTGGGAGGGACCTGCAGGGGCAAAGGCAGGGCGGGGAACTGCTGAGCGCTAAGCCATCCAACTGGCTGAGGTGAGAGCAGGGTGCCCACCGCCTGTGTAGCTGCCTGCTCCCTGGAAGCCACTCAGGCCCCACCCTTAAGCCTGTTTCCAGGGCATCGAGGCATCTATACCAGTCCCACTCAAAGTGTGGCCCATAGATTACTACCAGGTTATGAAGTCTCTTAACCAATCGGTGACATTAATTGAGTGTTTAGAAACATTTATATCAAGTTAATAGAGTAATCTGATATCTGTTGAATATAATAAAATATTCAGCTTTTAGTTTGCCTACTTTTTCAGTTTAATTTTTTTAGTAATTCACTTTTTAAAATATATATATTTTTTTAATTGATTTTTTTTTACAGAGAGGAAGGGAGAGGGATAGAGAGTTAGAAACATTGATGAGAGAAAAACATCTATCAGCTGCCTCCTGAACACCACCTACTGGGGATGCTCCCGCAACCAAGGTACATGCCCTTAACCGGAATCAAACCTGGGACCCTTCAGTCCGCAGCCAATGCTCTATCCACTGAGCCAAACCAGTCAGGGCATCTAGTAATTCACTTTTTAAAAAAATATGTTTTTATTGATATTTAAGAAAGAGAGCAAGGAAGAGAGAGAAAAACATGGATCGGCTGCCTCCTGCAGGCCCCTCCTGGGGATGGCGTCCAAACCTGAGCATGTGCCCTGACCAGGAATCGAACCAGGGACCACTTAGTTCACAATGGCAGGGAACATCATCCCCATTTTGTAGCATGACTGGCCCAGGCTTTCACACATGGTAGATGGCAGGGCTGAGATTTGAACCCGGACTGACACCACATCAGGCAGTCTCCCGTGAGCTCCTGCCTAGGCTAGGCTGAGCTGAGGGGTGGGGTGGGGTGGGAAGGCCCCAGAGAGGAATAAAGAAAAAACTGGAGAAGAACAGCAAACAGGGTGGGAGCTAGTATCCAGGGCTTGTCCTAGAGTGTCTGTGGGAGCTAAGAGCACTGAGGAGAGCAGCCTGAAGGGCACCCTGGGTTCCCCAAGATGTTCCTAGAAAAACCAGGCCAGGCCAGGCCTCAGATCTCTGTTTGGGAACAAGTGATGAGGCTAGATCCAGGCCCAGCCCACTTATATCCCTCTCCATCTTCATCCCTTCTCTTCTCCTCCTCCCTCCATCAGCTAGCTGGTGAGTTTCCTGAGCCAGGGCCGTGGTCCATCCATCGGTGCTCCTAAAGCCCACCCAAAGTTTAGCCAACAAAACCGACAAGTCTCCTACCCTTGTCAGGAACCACAGCACTTTCAGACACTCTCCCCTCCATCCCTCAGGGAAAATAATGAACCAGGATTATGATCACTCCATGTCACTGACAAGGGAATAGGCTCAGAAAAGTTGAGTCACTTGAGGTCATAGGACAAGTAATCTAAGGCTCTAAATCCTGACCCCGTACTTTTTAACTAGTATAGTTAAACTAGAGGCCTGGTGCATGGATTTGGCCTGTGAGGATCGGGCCCAAACCAGCTTTCTGATATCCCCTGAGGGGTCCCAGGTTGTGAGAGGGTGCACAATTGGGGCCGGGAGGGACCATGGGAGGGTTCCAGGGTATGTGTGGCCCGTTTTGCCCAGTCCCCAATTGGCAGGACCCCAGCAGCAAGCTAACCAATTAGTTGGAGAATCTGCCCCCTAGTGGTCAATGCAAGTCATAGTGACCGGTCGAATGGTCAGGCAGTTAGCATATTAGGCTTTTATTATTTAGAATAGGGCCCTGGGGTACAACCCATAGTGGGGTGGGAATGTGGTGGGTTGGTAGCAGGGTTATCTGTCCAGAAACATCTCCTTCTCTAGCACTTTGGCTGATTCCTTAACACCCCATCCCAGCCCTGGATAGTTTTTCTCAGTGGTTACATTGATCAGCAGACCCAAGAAGGGTCATAAGTTCGATTCCTGGACAAGAGCACGTACCTCGGTTGCAGATTTGATCCCCAGCCCTGATCAGGGATGCGTGTGGGAGGTAGCCAATCAATGTGTCTCTCTTCCATCGATGTTTTTCTCTTTCTCTCTCTCTTCCTCCTCCCTCCTTTCCATTCTCTCTAAAAATAAATAGAAAAAATATCCTGAGGTGAAGATTAAAAACTAAACAAAACACAAAAACATCTCAGGACCTGACCAAGAAGCTCAGCTGGTTAGAACATTGTCCTGATGCACCAAGGTTGAAGACTCGATCCCTGGTCAGGGCACATATTAGGAATCAACCAAATGCATGAATGAGTGGGAAAAAAATCTCTGTCTCTCAAATCGATAAATTAAAAATAATATTTAAAAAATTCCATCCCAGGTCAAGAAGAGACAGATCTGACAACAGTCATTACCCCTATTCTGTTAGTAGACAAGGAACATGGGCTTGTATTTTTGGAGGACCATTTGGCAAAATCTATTACTCCAAAAATGTTGGGACTCTTTGACCCAAGTTCAGTTGCAGGAATTTGTCCTATAAAAATATTTCCATCTGTGTACAAAGATGTGCAAGGATGTACCTTGCAGCACTCTTTATAATACTGAGGAAAAGGAGAGTGGTTGAATAAATTTTGATAAATCCCCACAGTGGAATATTATACAACTGTTAACAACCTCATCTGTAAAATGGGGATAATAATAGTACTTACCTCTTACAGTTTTTATGAGAATTAAGTGAATAAATACCTGCAAGGTGCTTAGTAAATGCTTTCTGTCATTACCATATAGGTGTAGAACCAGGGAAAGGTAGATAAGATGCAATTCTTGACTGCACAGCCAGTGAGGCTCAGTGGTTGAGCGTCAACCTATGAACCAGGAGGTCACAATTCAAGTCCCAGTCAGGGCCCATGCCTAGGATGCGGGCTCGATCCCCAGTGTGGGGTGTGCAGGAGGCAGCAGATCAATGATTCTCCCTCATTATTGATGCTTCTTTCACTTTTTCTCCCCCTTTCCTATTTGTTTTGAAGTAAATAAAAAAAAAAATATATATATATATATATATTTTAAAAGGATGCAATGCTGATTAAAAGATAAATTACAATATGTGAAGTGTGATCCCATTTGAGTAAAAATAAATAATAGAAAACATTCAATACAAATAAAGAAGACAAGTCTGGACGGATAGGCACCAAACTGTGACACTGATGGTCTTTTGTGGGGTGGGCAACAGAAACATTCACTTTGCAAATTCCTATAAATTTTAAAGTTGCATAATACCAGTGTATTGTGTTTGAAACCAGAAAGAAAAGAAAACCTTCAAAAAAAAAAAAAAGAGAGAGAGAGAGAGAAGATAGTGGCATAGATGATGGCATGGGAACCCCCTCTTCTCTTTCTGAGGATCCCAAAGTCCAGAGATCAGAGCTGTCTGAGCAATAGGAAGGCTTTTTATTTGGCTAGCCTGACCCTGGGAAAGTAAGGGTGCAGCTTCCCACCCCAGCATGCCTGACACTCATTCTCATTCTGTGAAGATGGGAGGGGGAAGGCTTCTCTTTATGGCCCAAGGAAGGCCCACGGGGCTGGTTCATCAGAGTCCCACGGGTCAGGCAAGCCAGTCAGCCTCTCTGGGCCTCAGCTGCCCTCCCTGTAGCAGGCAGAACAGCCCAGCCTCTCCGTATGTTGTGAACAGCCTGGGAGGAGAATGAGCTATCAGTCTCACCCAGGGCAGGGGTGGGGGTCAATCTGGAGTTAGTGTTTCACCAACAAGAGCTGTCATGCCAAGAGTCTCAGTCTGCAAGCATGTCCATGGCCACTGTTTACCAGTATTTGCCAAACCATTCTCAGTGCTGGAACACAAACTGGGTGTTCTCTAACTCAATTCAGTTCTGACACTCTGTACCTGAAGTTGGCATCAGATCCCACAAGTTAATGACTCACTCCCACAACACTGTCCCCACTCAGACACCAATCACAAGTTCAAGTTGTCATCTGTACTTCTGACCAACAGGCTATATAAATTAGGGATCCCACAACTTCTTCCTCAGGTTTGATAATTTGCTAGAAAGGTTCAGGAACTCAGGAAAGAACCTTATTTATGTTTAGGAGTTTATCATAAAGGACATAACTCAGAAAAGCGGAAGGGAGAGGAGGAACCAAGATGGCGGCATAGGTAAACATCTATTTTCCTGCCCCAGACAACAATTCCAAAACTACAACTTAACAACAAAATAAACATCATCCACAATCACCTGAAAGCTGCCTGAGTGAAAATTCCACAGATAAAAGTAAAGATAGGACACTTTGACTCAGCGGAGGGGTGGTGTGCAGCCTTGAAGATATGCGTGGAGAGAGGTTCGGAGCCTTGCGCACGCGAGTGGTGAGGGACGGGTGGCAGCAAACCCAGCTGGTTTTCTCCAATGGGGAGGGTGGAGACGTCCTATTGCACCGATCCCCCAGTTCCACGTGAGGTCCCAGGTACAGGAAAGACAAGCTAAAACCCGGGCGTGGCTGAGGTCTCTGAGTTTGAGGAGAGTGCCAGTAGCTTGGAACAGCAGTTTGCGCGTAGTAAAGCGTGCATGACAGCACAGAGAAGACGTGTGACTTGCTCCCTCGTTCGGGAGACCACCAGACTGCTTTGTTTTACAACCCTGGGTGAGACTTTGGGGGTGCAGACTCATTTTGGGAGAGGCAGAGTTGTCTGGCAATGGGTAGAGACCAGCAGCGGCTTTCTCTTGGAGGTGCTTGCAGCCATTACCTCCCAACACAGAGACCCGCACGCCGCATAGGGCTCAGCTGACGCTGACGCTGCCTGCTCAGCTTGGAGACTCCGCCCATCCAACCTGAACACAGTTTCCCTTCACAGCCAAGTGGCCTGGAGGTCAAACCCTCCTAGAGCTAACAACAACAAGCTGGGCTTAACTTAAAAAATACTATACAACCCATAAAGGATTGCAGTAAGAGTATCCACCTCAGGTAACTGGGGAGGCTGAGCCACTGTCCCTTAGAGGACACCTGCCACACACAGCTAAAGGACCAACTCAGCAAAGCAGCCACAATGCAGAGAAATGGAAAGAAATCAGGTGTGAAAGAAATGGAGGAAAAAGGACGACTAGACATAGAGTTCAAAACCACAGTAATAAGGTTTTTCAAGAGGCTCCTAGAAAAAGCCGATGAACTTAATGAGAACGACAAGGAAATGAATAAGACCTATGAGGAAATGAACAATATCTACGAGGAAATGAAAAAGGACCAACTAGAAATTAAGCATACACTGACTGAAACAAAAAATATTATACAAAGACCTAAAAGCAGTCCAGACGACTGCAAGAACCAAGTCAAAGATTTGAAATACAAAGAAGCAAAATCCACTCAGCCAGAAAAGCAAGAAGCCAAAAGAATCCAAGTAATTGAAGATAGTGTAAGGGGCGTCTGGGACAACCTCAAGCATACCAACATCCGAATTATAGGGGTGCCAGAAAAAGAGAGAGAGCAAGATAATGAAAACCTACTTGAAGAAATAGTGACCGAAAACTTCCCCCACCTGGTAAAAGAAATTGACTTAAAAGCCCAAAAAGTGCACAGTACCCCAAAATATCGGAATCTAAAGAGGAACACACCAAGACACATCATAATTAAAATGCCAAGAGCAAAAGATAAAGAGAGAATATTAAAAGCAGCAAGAGAAAAGCAGTTAGTTACCTATAAGGGAGCACCCATACAATTGTCAGTGGATTTCTCAACAGAAACAATGCAGGCCAGATGGGAGTGGCAAAAAATATTCAAAGTGATGAATAGCAAGAATCTACAACCAAGATTACTCTATCCAGCAAAGCTACCATTCAGAATTGAAAGTCAGATAAAGTGCTTCGCAGATAAGAAAAAGCTAAAGTAGTTCATCACCACCAAACCAATATTATATGAAATGCTGAAAGATATTCTTTAAGAAGAGGAAGAAGAAAAAGGTAAAAATATAAATTATGAACAACAAATACACATCTATCAACAAATGAATCTAAAAATCAAATGAATTAAAAATCTGATGAACAGCCAGAACTGGTTCGGACTTTGGACTGAAAGGTTCCGGGTTCGATTCCGGTCAAGGGCATGTGCCTTGGCTGCAGGCACATCCCCAGTAGGGGGCGTGCAAGAGGCAGCTGATCGATGTTTCTGACTTTCTATCCCTCTCCCTTCTGCTCTGTAAAAAATCAAATATATATATATATATAAAGAGACATAAAAAAATCTGATGAACAGGGTAAACTGGTGAATATAACAGAATCATAGACATAGAGAGGGAATGGACTGACAATTCTTGGGGAGAAAAGGGGTGTGGGAGGTACAGCAAGAGACTGGACAAAAATCATGCACCTATGGGAGAGGACAGTGTTGGGGAGGTGAGGGCAGAAGGTGGGATGGGTACTGGGTGGAGGGGAACTATAGGGGAAAAATAGGGGGAACAATGTAATTAATAAACTGAACAATAAAGATAAAAAAAATAAAAAGAAAAGCTGAAGGGAAACAATGCACCCTCTCAGCACCCCAATGTGCTCACCAGGGCCCTATCCTGAGCCTTGCCCTAGATCCGGGGCCTGGGCAGGAGACAGGGCAGGCCAGATGCTGAGAATAAGAGAACTTGGGCAAGAGGAAAGCCTGGGCTAGACCCAGGCCCCACCTACGACCTGACTAAGCTGACCCTGTAACATCACCCCCCTTGTAAAGAACCAGAGGGACCTTGCTTGGAGCGGGCCACCCTGTCTTCCAGAGCATCTTAGTGTCCCATTTTTAAAAAAAGACATGTTTTTATTGATTTCAGAGGAAGGGTGAGGGAGAGAGAGATGGAAACATCAATGATGAGAATCATCCATTGACTGCCTCTCCTGCACACCCTACTAGGGGTTGAGCTCACAACCCACCCATGTGCTCTGACTAGGGATTGAACTGTGACCTCCTGGTTCACGGGTCAGTGTTCAACCACTGAGCAACACTGGCCAAGGTGTGGTGTCCCATTTTATTCTGTCCCTAACTCCACACTAGCGGCCCAGGAACAAGCCTCCCCATGTCACTGAGGGAGAGTCAGGCCCAGAGAGGAAGTAATGTGTCCAAAGTCACACAGTCATACAGAGACAAGAACCTAAATTTGCTCACAGCAGCCCAGGTCTCACCATGGCCTACTTGACCACCAGGGTGGCCTCAGGAAACACAGGTGGGGGCAGGATGCCTGGGAGCTGCAAGGAAGTCCTGGCCTTCCCAGCCAGGCCAGTGGAAGTGGCCTTCACCACTTCTACAGCCTCTACTTGGCTTCCCTGCCCCACTGTGACATCTGACTTCTCCATGTCTAGTCAGGAAGAACTCTTGGTCCTTGCCCCAGATCCAAGGGCCCACCTGGAACCAGCTTCTCTCCTGGTTCTTCTCTACACCTGTAGGGCCCTCCCTTCTGCCTTCCTGAGCTCACTGAGCTTCTTAGGTCAACCCCAGCCCAGAGGCAGCAGTAACTGATGTGCACCTCACCCTCTGCTCCTGGAAGGGCAGGCGGGATGAACTCTTGAATTCTTGATCCTGAGCCCTCTCTGGGGTAGAGCTTGCCTCTGGCAGCTGAGCCTGAGTAAGGGGGCAGGTCCACAGAAGTATTAACTCCTTCCCCCCAGCAGAGCCATAGAACTGCCCCTCCCCACTAGAAAGGTGGGAGGCTCTGACTCCCCTCAGGCTAGGCACCTGCGCCCACTTGATACCCTCCATGTCTCTCACCTGGATTCCGTGCAATCTGAAAGTAGAATGGGTCCCAACTGGCACCGAGGGGTCCCCTGGGTTCCGTGAGATGCTGGGATGGCAGCTGCTCTCAGATGTCTCCTCTTCACCGGCAGCAGAGGGCTCTGTATGCTGTGCTGCACTGACCCTGCTTTTAGCAGTGGGTGTGGATGTGGGCACTGCCCGCCCCATCTGCCTGATGCCTGCTCAGGGTGTCCTTTGCCCCCTAGATCTGGTGCCTCCTTCTCTCCTTAGCACGTGGGTGGCAGCTGCTCACGCTGCTGGCAGCCTGTGGAGCAGTAATGGCCCAGACCATGGGCCTAGTTATCTGCCAATCCCTGTTTGGGACTTGCTCATGCTTGCTCACCTTTTACCCCTCTCTCCCCTGCTCCCAAACTCTGAGCTGGGTTTGAGAAGGGAGGAGCCACAGGTGTGGGGCCAGGCTCAAGTGGGCAGAGCCAGAGCCAGTGACAGCTTACAGAGCCTCAGCCTATCTTCAAACTTCATTCTATTCCCGAAATCCCTCTCTTGAGCTCCTAGCCAGCTCACTGAACCCCATTCATTCCCTGAGCACCAACTCTATGATCCCTTCTAAGCCCTCTCTGGCCTCTAAGTTTCTTCCTCATTCCCATTCCCTGAGCAGTGTCCTCCTTCTCACTACCCCTGACGGATCCCCCTCCCCGGCCCACAGAGCCTGTACCCCCCCTGCGCTCCCATACTCTCCTGGAACCTCTTTTCTCTATCCTGAGTCCCTCTCTCCTCCTAAGCCCCCTCCCTATTCTTGAATCCCAACCCTCAACCTGCACCCTACATAAGGTTGCCAGATTTCACAAATAAAAATCCAGAATTTTCAGTTAAATTTGAATTTTGAAAAACAACAAATATTTTTTAAAAATATATTTTATTGATTTTCCACAGAGAGGAAGGAAGAGGGATAGAAAGTCAGAAACATCGATGAGAGAGAAACTGCCTCTTGCATACCCCTTACTGGGGATGTGCCCACAGCCAAGGTACATGCCCTTGACCAGAATCGAACCCAGGACCCTTCAGTCTGCAGGCCAATGCTCTATCCACTGAGCCAAACTGGTTTCGACAACAACAAATATTTTTTTAAGTATGATTAAACCTCATGTAATATTTGGGGCAAACTTATACTAAAGGATTATTCATAACATTGTCTAAGTTTCTAATGTACTGAGCACCCTGCATTTGCCTATCCATGTGTAGAACAGGGGCGGCGGGGAGGTTTGGGCAAGATGTTCTCTCTCCAGGGCCTCTCTTAGCTGCAGCTGTAGCCTGTGAAAAACCTCGAGCTGACCTGGAAGTGATCTGGATCCCTGGAAGGGTTTGCATCCCTTGTAGAATAAGGGGAGAGCAAGGTGAAGATGGGGAGCAGGATGGAGGGAATAGCTGTGGTCATAGGGCCTTCGCACCAGAGAAAGGCCAAGGGGAAGGAGTTCTTTGAAGCAATCCAATGTTGGAAGGCTTCCTCAGGAGGATTTCATGGGTACTTTGATACTGAGAAAGAAGGGTTAGATGGCCCCTGGTAGAAGGCTCCCCCTTCCTCAAGGGGAGTTGGGGAGGCATGGGGATTCCTTCATTTAACCTTCCTTGAAGATTAATTGAAAGTATCTGCCCCTTCACATGAAGATTCTCTAGAGTGAGGGTGGGGTCTCATATTAACTTAACAAATCACGATCCCTCCTAGCTAACATCTGCCAGGCATTGGCTACTTGCCAGGGCTCCACCTACACCTCCTACAGAGAACTTGGAGATGTGGGTTAATTCATCAAATCCCTTTGGTGACCAGATGATGGGTATTTTCTCCCATTTTACAGATGAGGAAACAGACACACAGTGAGGTGGGTAATTTTTCTGAGGTTTATACAGGTGGGAGGTGGCAGAGCTGGACTTTGAGCCCAGGTGTCCTGGCCCTGCACCTGCTGTGTAGTAGATCCTGTACTGGAGGCTGGGACTGGAAAGATGACATAAATGCTGTCCCTGCTCTCAGGGACCTCTAGTCTAACAGCAGGAAACGGGCGGGTCTTCGATGATTCTAATACAGGTCAGGCTGGGATCGGTGCTGTGACAGAGTATGCCAGGAGAGGGGTCTGATTCTGTCTGTGGAGGAGGAGGTGTGTGTGAGTCCAGGAAGGATGGGTCAGGTTTTTTTTCCTAATATATTTTTATTGATTTCAGAGAGGAAGGAAGAGGGAGAGATAGATAGAAACATCCATGATGAGAGAGAATCATGGATCGGCTGCCTCCCGCAAGACACCACTGAAGATCAAGCCTGCAAACCAGGCATTTGCCCTTGACCAGAATCGAACCTGGGACCTTTCAGTTCGCAGGCCAACACTTCATCCACTGAGCCAAACTGGCCAGGTCATGAGTCAGTTCTTTCAGAGCTTCAGGACAGGCATTGGGAAGAAGGGCTTTCTAGGTGGAGGAATACTTGGGCAAAAGCAGGGGAGGTGTGGGTGCAGTAGAAAGTTGGGTAATAGTCAGGAGTCTGGCTTGACTGGAGGGGAGATGTCTATAGGTTGAGCATCAGAAAAAAGGGAGATTCAGGTAAGAGCAAAGAAATCAAACAAAGAAATGTAGATTCCATCCAGGGAGAACAGGAAGCCATGGAAGGGTGTCAGGCCAAGGTAGAACCAGCGGAGCGTGCTGGGGTTGCAGCTGGGAAGAAGCACTGAGGGAGAACCTGGGTCCACAGGGGGTGTGGCCAGGCTACCGCGAGACCCACTGGGGAGGTGGATGGAGGATGGTGGAGTGCAGGAACAGATTGTTGCTGTGGTTTCTGCATGTGCTTTTCCAAAGGGCTTGGGTCTCATTCAACTCTGGATCCAGCCCCAGAACAGGACCCAGAACAAGATAACGTACTTGTAAATGTCAGCAGAATGGCATGGAGAGGATTTGGAGACAGATGGAAGGTGTAGGGGTGAGAAAGGCGAAGGATTCGGGAGGCGTTCCTGGTTTGAGCCTCAGCACCTGGAAAGATATTGATGCCCTAAACCAAATAAAGGGCTAGAGGGGAGCCTGAATGAGGGCAGAGGTGGGAGATACTGCACTGAAGGGTATCCACTGGGTGACATCCAGCAGGCTTTGGTCCTCGGGTGGCAGGTAAGGTCTGAGCCTGTGACAAAGCAAACGGCAGAGCTGTGAGGCAGCTGACAGCGTCAGGCTGCTTGTTTCTTCAGCCTGGATTAATGCCTCCTGTGTGCCTAGCCCTGTGCGGGTGTGAATATGACTATAATGTGGTGGGAGGCTGTTCCCGCAGCAGAAAGAGGTAAAGTCAGAGCCTTCACTTTCTATGAGGTTCAAAAACAACTACAACTAATATATTATTTAGATGCACGTATCTACATAATAAAGCTATTTTAACAAAACAAAGGAATTAGACACCTGTTGGAATGGCTAAAATGAAAAAAGATTGATCATATAAAATATCGGCAAGGATGTGGAGCAACTGCAACTGATACACTGCAGCGGGGATGTTAAAACAGCTTGGAAAACTATGGTAGCTTTTTAAAAATGTTAAACATGCAATTATTGCCCTAGCCGGTTTGGCTCTGTGGATAGAGCTTTGGCCTGCAGACTGAAAGGTCCTGGGTTCAATTCCAGGCAAAGGCACATGCCCGGGTGCAGGCTTGATCCCCAGTAGCGGGTGTGCAGGAGACAGCCAATCAATGATTCTCTCTCATCATTGATGTTTCTATCTCTCTCTCTCCCTTCCTCTCTGAAATCAATAAAAATGTATTTTAAAAAATGCAACTGTTGTCTGATGAAGCCAAGCCATTTCACTCCTAGGTCAAGAGAAATGAAAGGGTATGACTATGCAAAGACTTGTACACAAATGTTCCGAGCAGCTTTATTTGTGAAAGCCTGAAACTGGAAACAAGTAAGATGTCCATCAACAGGTGCATGGACAAACAAATTGTAGTATATTCATACAATGCAAATACTATAATGGAATGCCATACAATGGAACACTATTCTGCAATGAAAAGGAACAACTTGCTGATAAATAGATGAATATCAAAATAATTATTCTAGCCGAGACCGGTTTGGCTCAGTGGATAGAGCTGCGGACTGAAGGGTCCCAGGTTCGATTCCAGCAAAGGCATGTACCTTGACTGCGGGCATATCCCCGGTAGGGGGCGTGCAAGAGGCAGCTGATCAATGTCTCTCATTGATGTTTCTGACTTTCTATCCCTCTCCCTTCTGCTCTGTAAAAAATCAATAAAATATATTTAAAAAATAATAATTATTATTATTCTAAGTGAATAGTATACTAAAAATACTACATACTGTATGATTCCACTTATAGAAAACTAGAGGCCAGGTGCACGAATTTGTGCACCAGTGGGGTCCCTCGGCCTGGACTACAGGATTGGGCCAAAACTGGCTCTTCAACATCCCACAAGGGGTCCCAAATTGCAGGCCAGGCATAGGGACCCCACTGGTGCATGATCCGAGCCGGGGAGGGATGTGGGAGGTTGGCCAGCTGGGGAGGGACCATGAGAGGGCTCCAGCACATGTTTGGCCCATCTCACTTAGTCTTGATTGGCCAGACCCCAGTAACAAGCTAACCTACCAGTCAGAGCATCTAACCTGCAGTGATAGAAAGCAGATCTGGGTTTATCTGAGGATAGAGTTAAAGGGCATGGGAGAGACTAGAGGGAGCTGAATACAAAAAAGTATAAAGAAATTTGGGGGGGGGGGTGGATATGTTCATTGCCTTGATTTTGGTTATGGTTTCAGGAGTATATACCTATGCCCAAGCTCAACAAATTGCATACTTTAAATATGTACAGTTTATTGTGCATCATTTATACCTCAATAAAGCTATTCTTTAAAAAAATACTTTAAGCATTTTTAATTAATTAATTAATTAAATTTTATTTTTTATTGTCTAAAATTTTACATATGTCTCCTTTTCCCTCAATTGATGCCCCCCCCCCCAGCCATTCCCACCCCAAGCAAGCTCCCACCGTCCCAGTGTCTGTGTCCATTGGTTATATAAAGCTATTCTTTAAAAGGCTCAACATTAGTCATTAAAAAAGTATAAATAAAAATTGTGAGATTCTACTTCACACTCACTAGGATAGCTATAATAAAAAAGAAGACAATAACCAGTGGTGGTGAAAATATTGTATGATGGTGCAGCTACTTTAGAAAATAGTTGGGCCTTTCCTCAAAAAAGATTAAACGTAGAGTTATCCAATATCTTCTCTTGCCCGGCCAGTGTGGCTCAGTGGTTGAGCATCAGCCTGTGAACCAGGAGGTCACGGTTCAATTCCCTGTCAGGGCACGTGCCTGGGTTTCGGGCTCAATCCCAGTCAGGGGTGCACAGGAGGCAGTCAATTAATGATTCTCTCTCATCATTGATGTTTCTATCTCTCTTTCCCTCTCTGAAATCAATAAAAATATAAAATAAAAAAAATGTTATTGGTATGTAACCAAGAGAAAAAAACAACACGTTATACAAAAGTTGTATATGAATGTTTATAGTGATATTATTATAATAGTCAAAAAACAATCCCAATGTTCATCAACCCATTAATGAGCAGACAAATTGTGGTCTATACATATAATGGAATATTACTCAGGAGGGAAATTCTACAACATGGATGAAGCTAGAGGACATTATGCTAAGAGAAAGAAGCCAGTCACAAAAGGACAAATTACTGTAATATTACACTTACATGAGCTACCTAAAGTAGTCAAATTCATAAAGACAGAAAGCAGAAGGGTGGGTGCCAGGGGTTTGGGGGAGGGGAGAATGGGGAGTTATTATTTTAATGGGTGCAGAGTTTGAGTTTGGGAAGATGAAAGGAGTTCTGGAGATGGATGATGGTGATGGCTGCACAATGTAAATGTACTTGATGTCACAGAACTATACACTTGCAAATCATTAAAATGGTAAATTTTATGTTATGTGTATTTTATTGCAAGAAATAAAAAGGTATCTTGTACTGATAAATGCTACAATATCAATGAATCTTGAAAACATTGTTAAATGATAGAAGCCAGTCAAAAAAGACCGCATATGATAAGATTCCATTGGTATCAAATGTCCAGATTAGGCAAATCAATAGAGACAGAAAGTATGTTAGTGACTGCTTAGGGCTGGGGTGTGGTGGTGGTAGGACTGGAGGAATGGGAGTGACTACTAATCGCTACAGAGTTTCTTTTTGGGATGACGAAAAATGTTCTAAAATTGATTGTGACAGTGGTTGCACAACTCTGTGAATATACCAAAAACACTGAATTGTACAATTTAAATTTGAATTGTCTGGCATGTGAACTATACACTGAGTGGCCAGATTATTATGATCTCTGAACACATAATAATCTGGCCACTCAGTGTATATCCTATATAATAAAAGGCTAATATGCAAATTGTCCCCTTGACCAGGAATTCGACCAGCAGGCAGCCTGCATCATCCATGTTTCCTCCCCCTGGCCAGGCTGGCCGAACCCCACCCATGCATGAATGAATTCATGCACTGGGCCTCTAATATATATATATATACACACACACACTGAGTGGCCAGATTATTATGTGTTCAGAGATCATAATAATCTGGCCACTCTGTGTATATCAATAAAGCTGATTTAAAAATATATACATTTATTGTTGAAAGTATTCTATCAACCCCTTCCAGACTATCTCTGCCCTTACCCCAGGCCCTCACCACCCCACTGTCTATGTCCATGAGTTATGCATATATAATTAAGTTGATTTTTAAAAAGAGAGTGGAGATCAGGTCCTTGGAGAACAATTAATTTTTAAAATATATTTTTATTGATTTCAGAGAGGAAGGGAGAGGGAGAGAGAGAAACATCAATGATGAGAATCATTGATCAACTGCCTCCTGCATGCCCCCTACTGGGGATTGAGCCCACAAAACCAGGCATGTGCCCTTGGCCAGAATTGAACCTGGGACCCTTCAGTCTGCAGGCCAACATTATCCACTGAGCCAAACTGGTTAGGACTGGAGAACAATAAATTTAAAGTCTGCAGAAGGGAGGAGAACCACAGAGGCGAAGCGTCCCTTTGCACAGTCAACTCCTGAAATTTCCTGGAAGATGGTTGTTCCATTAGTTATGAACCAAGATAGCACTTCTAGAAAGATAAGCCCATGGCAGCTGCTGGTTTGGGAGTACTGACAAGTGCCAGTCACCATGCTAGACACTTATATAAAGTCACCTAATCCTTCAACTTCTCATTTTACGTATAACTAAGTGATTGGTTCGGGGTCACAATAGGACGTTCAGAATGAGACCCAAATCTATCTAACTTCAAAGCTAAGTTCTAAAAATAGACCCTAAAAAATTCTTAATTTTATATAAAAGTTTACACCAAAAGTGTAAAGAATAATACAAAGTACACCTGTGTACCCCCACTCAGCTTAAAAAATTGAATTCTTGCCCAAGCCAGTTTGGCATAGTGGATAGAGCACTGGCCTGTGGACTAAGAGGTCCCAGGTTCGAATCTGATCAAGGGCATATGCCTGGCTTGTGCGCTTGATTTCCAGTGGGGGGCATGCAGGAGGCAGCCCATC
The DNA here is from genome assembly GCA_027563665.1 of Antrozous pallidus. Taxonomy (NCBI): domain Eukaryota; kingdom Metazoa; phylum Chordata; class Mammalia; order Chiroptera; family Vespertilionidae; genus Antrozous; species Antrozous pallidus. The sequence continues at coordinate 87,989,822 of CM050512.1, forward strand.
AATGATTTTCTCTCATCATTGATGTTTCTCTCTTTCCCTCTCCCTTTCCCTTCCTCTCTGAAATCAATAACAAAATATTTTTTAAAAAAGAAATTGAAGCCAAAACCGTTTTTGGCTCAGTGAATAGAGCATCAGCCTGCAGACTGAAAGGTCCCAGGTTTGATTCCAGTCAAGGGCATGTACCTTAGTTGTAGGCATATCCCCAATGCAGGAGGTGGCTGATAGATGTTTCTCTCTCATCGATGTTTCTAACTTCCTATCCCTCTCCCTTCTTCTTTGTAAAAAACCAATAAAATATATTAAAAAATAAAAATAAGAAGAAATTGAATTCTCTCCAACACCATTGCAGTCCCCGCTTTCTCCTCTCTGATTCCATCCCTCTTCTGCCATATAACCATGTTTCTGGATTTGGTATTTATTGTTCCCATAGTTCACTTTGTATATAATTCCAAGCAATGTGAAGTATAGTTTTACATGTTTCTAAACTTTATATAAACATCAGATTATACTGAATGCACTCTTCTGAGGCTGCCTTTTGTCCTCAGCATTTTTTTTTGTGAGACTTGTCCAAATTGACACGTGTACCCATACTCTACTCATTTTCATTGCCATAGAGTACGAAGCATTCCATTAAATAAAGGCATACTAGTTCTTGTCACTAGCCTGGGATTGGACATTTGGGTTGCTTCCAAATCGAGCTGCTGTGAACATTCTTGTTCATGTCTCCTAGATCAAGAGAGTGAACATTCCTAGGAATTTGTACTAGTTTCCTATGGCTGCTGTAACAAATTACAATACTAGTGGGTTAAAACAACACAAACATGTTATCTTACAACTAACTCTGATGTCAGAAGTCCAACGGGTTTCACTGGGCAGAAGTGAAGGTGTTGGCAAGGTCACCGTCCCTCTGTAGGGGAGAATCCATTTCCTTGAATTTTTGGGCTTCTAGAAGCCACCTGCATTCCTTGGCTTGTGGCTCCTTACTACATCTTCAAAGCCAGCAACACAGTATCTCCACATTTCTCTGACTCTGACCCTCTGCTTCCATTGTCACATCTTCTCTGATTCTGACTCTCCTGCCTTCCTCTTATAAGGACCCCTGTGATTACATTGGGTGGACAAGTTCTCCATCTCAAGGTCCTTGACTCAATCACATCTGCAAATTCATTTTTTTGCCATGGAAGATAACATAGGCACAGGCTCCGGGTTAGGATGTGGACATCTTTGGGGGCCATTATTCCATCTACCACCGAGGGAACACCTAGGCAATGTGATATGAACATCTTTGAATTAGGAGTTTGTCAAACTGCTCTCCACAGTGAATTGGTTCTCCACCAGTGAAATGGGAGTGGCAGGAGTCCATAAGCACTCCTGCCACTCCCATTTCACCAACACTTGCTATTCCCTGGCTTTTTAATTTTTGTCAACCCGTTGGCTGTGAAATATGTGGGCTCTACTGCTATGTGGTCAAAAAAGTGACAGTGATCAGTGGTGTTGAATGTGAAAAAGAGGAGTCCTGGCAGTAAGAATGTGGCTGATGACCTTGGCTAGAGCAGTTCTCTCCGAAGCGGGGAGAGGAAGTAAAGTCAGACCAGGTTAAGAAACAAGGAGGGCCAGGAAAGGGCCACAGGCAGTGCGGAGTGGAGAGGGTATGTCTTAACTGGGCTGCCACCGTGAAATACCACAGACTTGTGGGCTTAAACAACAGATGTTAACTTCTTACAATTCTGGAGGCTAGGAAGTCCAAGATCAAGGTGCCAGCAGATTTAGTTTTTGGTGAGAGAGAGCCTGCTTCCTGGCTTGCAGACAGCTATGCTCTTGCTGTGTCCTCACACGGAGAGAGAGAAAGAACTCTGCTCTCTTTCTCTTCTTATAAGGACACTGATGTCACCATGGGGGACCCAATCTTATGACCTCATCTAAATCTAATAACTTCCCAAAGGCCCCACTTTCAAATAGCATATTGAGGGGTTAGGCCTTCCACATATGAATTGGGGGGCGGGCCACAAACATTCAGCCCATAACAGGATACTTTCAAAATATTGGAGGATGAATGAAAGGGAGGTTATCAGTCTAATGGTAGAGAGAAAGAAAGACATAACTGATGGAATGGGGTGAGGCATCTTGGAGGAGGCAGGTAAAGGTGAGGCCTGTAGAAAGAGTATCTGGATTGGCTTTGGAAGGAGGAGAGGCTGCCGTTTCTGGAGGTGGGAGGGTAGGAAGGGCACTGAGGCATATACAGAGAAAATCCAAAGAGGTGAGGCAGAAAAGGGCACAAGCTTCTATCTCTGACAGGCAGCAGGAGTGGGGTTAGGGGTCTGAGGAGTGTGGGGAAGGTTTACAGAGAACATGGTTGTGGGGCATGCCCAGGACCATGGTGGAAGGAGAGCAGGGACTGTGGGAGCCCAGAGGAGAGGGCTGAATGCATGACCCAGCCTGGGTAAGTGGAGGGCTTCCAGGAGGTGGTGATGTTTCAGCTGAATCTTGAAAGGGAAAACCGAATTTTATTTATCATAAAAATTTGGAAGAAGTATTGGCTTTATAGTCTACTAATAAGCCTGTTCGATCCCACTCATCAGTTTTGTCTCTCTTGGATATCTGCCCATTGTGCTCTGGATGGATTGGAAGAGTCCTTGTTGGGTTCTTTCAGCTGTTATACATTGGCTTATGGACTTCTCTTTAGTTTAATTATTTTCTCCTTTAACTTCAGAACTTTTCATCCTTCAAAACCCAGAGCAAATGTCACCTCCTCTGGTGAGCCTTTCTGATTGCCCTGGTCCTACCTCTGTGCTTTCTTAGCAGTGTGAGAAAGTGGAACAAGCTCACTCATTGCTGTTTGATTTTAGACAAGTGGCTTAGTCTCTGAGTGTCTGTTTCCTGACAATGGCACCAGCCAAGACTAGCTGTGAAGACAAGGCAAATGATAGTCCTCTGGCATCACGTGGGAATCACTTAGGAAGCCATTGGGTGGTGAAACTTGACATTCTGACTTGTCCTAGAATAAGCTGTGTGAGAATATGACTGTTGGTCTAAGTCCACGAGTTCTGCAGAGAGGGTCTAGCCCAGTGGCCAGGAACCATGTGCTCTTTGAACAGAGGGAAGAATTGAAATTGCCTATCACTTACCTGTAATGTGACTTTGGGAAGGTGACGTCATCTCTGTGAATCTGTTTCTTCATCTGTAAAATGACAACATATTAGGGACGCTTTACTACAGGTAAAGCTCTAATCTCTAGCTCTAATCCTCACTTTGTGCATCATCAACCCATTTTACAGAAGAGAAAGCGGAGGTTTGGGGAGGTGATCCACTTGTTTAAGTTAGCCGCAGAGCAGGAGCACCTGGCGTCCTGCCAAACTCAGAAAATTGTTGTGCGAATCCAGAGGGGAAATGTGAAACAGTCTCTCAAATTGTAAACGCCCGGGGTGGGAGAGTCCGGGCCTGGGGGGGCGTGGTGAATGATGGATGGCCGAGAGGAGGGGTGCGGAGAGAAGCCGCCCCAGACGTCCGGATGGCGGCGGTAGGATGGTTTTGCGGGCCGATCAGCGGGTGCGGGAGGCCCAGAGAGGCGCTGCATTGCCCGGTGGGCTGGGGTGCGGCTCGCCCCCTTTCCGCCCCACCCCCAGCCCCAATATCGCGGCCCCTTTAAGGGCGGACAGGGCGCCCTCTGGCGGCGGAGCGGCGCGCGCACGGCCGGAGCCGGAGCCGGATCCCGGAGCCGGAGCGGAGCCGGGGCGGAGCGGGCCGAACGGGCCGAGCCAGCAGCCGAGCTGGGGGCGCGGGCGGGCGGCATGTACCGGGCCCGGGCGGCGCGGGCGGGGCCGGAGCCCGGCAGCCCGGGGCGCTTTGGGATCCTCAGCACCGGGCAGCTCCGGGACCTGCTTCAGGATGAACCCAAGCTGGACCGGATCGTGCGGCTCAGCAGGAAGGTAGCGCGGGGGTCGCGGGTGGGGGGCGCGGGGAATGGGCCGCGGCCTGCCGGACCTGCCGAGCAACCAAAGGGCCGCACGGGCCGCGGGGCCGCCGGGAGCCTGGCACGTACGAGTGGGCTCCACGGAGCCACCCCCGGGGGAGGGGGCGCCCAGAGCCGGCCTGGGGCGGGTGGGGCGCCGGAGACCCGGGGAGGCGCCTATGCACCCCCGGGATGGCCGCGAGGCGTGTCCTACAGCGGATGCTCCAGGGAGGTGTGTTCCGGGGGGCAGGGGTGGTTGTGTTGTGGGGGGCCTTGGCTCGCACACCCACGTTCTGTAGGGCCAGAAAGGGGAGGCGCCTTCCATAGGGAGAACTAGGGGCCTGTTTAACACCTGGGAGGACCGATGAGGGAGCGCCCGCATCTTGAGGGTGCAGGAGGAGGCATTGTCTTTCTTCGGGTAGGGGTGCCGAAAGCTGAGGTGTGTATTCCATAGGCCACCATAAGAGAAAGTTGTATATTCACAGGCGATAGGCCGGGGCTGGTTGGCTGTGGGGGGCAGAAAGGGAAAGTGTGTGTTGGAGGGAGGCAGGCAGGAGGGGCATATGCATCCTATAGGGGACAGATGGAGGGTAGTGTGTTCTCTAGGGGCAGCGAGGGGAGGCTGGGCACTCCTGGAAACAAGGAAAAAGCATTCTCCAGAGCCAGGAAAGAAAGGGGCTCTGCTTTCTGTAAGAGAAGGAAAGCTGGGAGGTGCTAGAGAATCTGGGAGGGAAAGGGGGTGTGTATTCCTTGGGGGTGTGGGGATTCCACTGGAGGGCAGAAGGACAGGTGTGAGGGGAAGAGAGGGTGGCTTGAGCGGGTACTATGCAGGGACAGGGTGAAGACCACTCTGGAGAGTCAGAGACGGGGTGGGAGTGTTTTCAGCACAAACACCTGAGGAGGAGGCAGACAAAGGCCTGGAATGAGAGGGAAGCTGCCCATGCATGGAAAATGGGACAGAGAAGGGAGGGGGACTCCTCAGGGACCTGGGCAGACATATTAATTGAAAAATTAAAAATTAACTAACATTTGTAGAGGCCTTCATAGTTTTCCTCTCTTCCGTCTCACCACAGCCCTAAATAAAGGTAGTGGCTTTTAGCTTACTTTGTAGAGGAGGAAACTGAGGAAGCTCAAGGCAAAGCTCCACCTGGGCCTCTTGCAGTCTTTCCACCTGTTGGCTCCTCGTCCTGAGACCGGGGTGCTTTCAGCTTGACCCTGCGCACTGTCGCTCAGGGTGGCAGAAGGTGGAAGTGGGCGGACTCCCTGAGCGCACCTCTTGGCTCTTCTCTGGTGACAGTTCCAGGGCCTGCAGCTGGAGCGCGAGGCGTGCCTGGCCTCCAACTACGCACTAGCCAAGGAGAACCTGGCGTTGCGGCCCCGCCTTGAGACGGGCCGGGCAGCCCTGGCCATCAAGTACCAGGAACTTCGAGAGGTGGCTGAGAGCTGTGCGGACAAGCTGCAGCGACTGGGTGAGGGGCAGTGGGAGGACTGCCTGGGAGGGTGGCAGTTGGCTAAACGGTTGGTTGGCCTTGGGAAGTGCTAGGCTCTGGAAGGTGGGACTTGGGCAGACCTATTCCCCAGGCAAGTTTGAGGGGTGCTACTCCTGGAAAACTAAGTTGGGGAAGTGAACAGTTGGGGAGCAGAATTGGGTTGTAGAGGCCAGATGGGGGCCCTGGCAGTGGGAGAAAAGGGGATCCAAATACCCAAGGGCCTGGGATATCCTAGGAGACAAAGCTCCTGCTCCCTCTTTTGCACTAAAACTGGGGGCAGAGTCTTGGGGGAAGGTGCACAAGCTGATCCCAGGGACACTGTACAGATGAGGAAACGGAGAAACGTAAACACAGAATCACACACAGGGTCAGTGAGAGTCAGGACTGGGCCCTGGGATTGGCCTGTCTGTCCTGGGTGATAGGCCCTAAGGGCAGGGGCCATTCACTCTGTCCCTCTGTGGCCCTCAGAGGAGAGCATGCATCGCTGGAGCCCCCACTGTGCACTGGGCTGGCTGCAGGCTGAGCTGGAAGAGGCTGAGCAGGAGGCTGAGGTGAGGGGGGGGAGGCTGGGCCTGGGGACAGGAGAGAGACCCATTCTGTCATCACCCCCCCACTTCATTCTTACATTGTAGGCTTGAGAGCCCCTTTTCCAGGAAGTATGTCCTAAGTGCCAGGCCCCCAGGAGAGCCCCCTGTGAATGTCTCAGGGCAGAGTAGGCTGGGTCTAAAGAGGAGCCGGCAGACTTCTCAGTGCTGGGCTGGTAATGCAGTGCTCAGTGAGTTAATGGAGGCAGGGAACGAGGGGGCCTGGCCTTAGTTTTGATGGGCAGCACCTAAGTCTACCTAAGTGGGTCCCCATCTCTGATCCTGCCTCATCTCTGACCTAGCGGGTCTGGTGACAGTAAGGAAATAGAGGCTTGAGAGTAGATGACATTTGTCTACAGTCACTCAGCAAGTCAGAGGCACCCAGGCTGGAACTCAGGTGGCTCTGTCCCCCAGCTGTGGTCACCATTAGAAGGGATTCAGGGGGGAGGGATACAGGCAGTCCAGTCTTGGTCATGCTCCTCCCAAACTGTGCCTTCCTCCCATCCCAGGAGCACATGGAGCAGCTGCTGCTGGGGGAGCAGAGCCTGGAGGCTTTCTTGCCCGCTTTCCAGCGAGGCCGTGCCCTGGCCCACCTGAGGCGGACCCAGGCTGAGAAGCTGCAGGAGCTGCTGCGGCGCCGGGAGCGGTCTGCCCAGCCAGCACCCACTGCTGCTGCGGATCCCCCCAAACCTTTCCCCGCTGCAGCTGTCCTGCCCACCGGGGCTGGCCGGGGGCCACCAGCAGTGCCCCGAAACCTGCCCCCCTTGGACTCCCGCCCAGTGCCCCCGCTGAAGGGCTCCCCCGGGTGCCCTCTTGGCCCAGCACCTCTGCTGAGCCCTCGGCCCTCGCAGCCAGAGCCCCCTCACCGGTAGGATCCAGGGTATGGCTCCCCAATGGGGGGCCCAGACAAAGTTGATGCGTGGCTCCTCCTCCTCCCCCACTGCTTGGGTGGGGGGAGGGGCAGGCCCCTCCCCTTGGCCTCAGGCAGGCCCTGGCCCTGGAGGCTAAGCTGGGGAGGAGGGTCACCTGGAAGATGCCCAGAGAGAGGGCTGGGGGTGGGTGGGCAGGGTTTTATGCCTCTAGCATTGAGGAAACTGCCTTTCTTTTGTCCCTGGCTGAGATCTCCCAGGTGATGGGCAAGACCCAGTGAAAGAACTTGACTCATGGCAACCTAGAAAGGTGCCCGCTCTCCCAAGGCCCTGCCTTGGGGGCCTATCACACCCTGCCACTCCACTGGGGTGGCACAATCAATGCCACGGTTGATAGGAGTGCTTTCCATCATGTACTGAGCCTACCTTTCTCCCAGTCCTGGGGCCCACCACCTAGGAGCCCCGTGGTCAGATTCCAGCTGCAGGGTCAAGGAAACCATGGCCCTGGGGCCCCACTCATGCTCCAGACACTGGGGCAAGGTAGGCCAGCGGCTTCTGACCTGCACAGGTGAGAGTGGGCCATCCCCAGGAAAGACCATTCTGTATTTTTCTGTCCCGTCTCCTTAGAATGGAACCTTTTTGAGGGCAGGTCCTTGTCTTTGTATGTTCTGTCCCCAGCCCCGCTTCGCAGGGGCCGTCAATAAATGTGATGATGAGGATGACGATGCTGCCCGACTCCTCTCTGCTCCCTCAACCAGCCACTCTGCTGTTGCAGCCTCTACATGTCAGCTCCTGCGCTTGCTATTCTTGAGATGCCCTTCCTTCCTCTCTGCCCATCCAAAGCCTGCCTGTCCTTCAGTCCAGCACTGCTCCTGCCTCTTCCATGAAGCCTTCTCTGGTTATCAATCTGTGGGAGACTTTCCTAACGTTTAACTTCCCGGCCCTTCTGGCCAGAAGCATACTCTACCTCTTCACTGTTCTCCAATTGCCTCACCTATATGCAATTTCTTTTGGGTCATATGTAAGCCCAATCAAGATATACCTGCTTCTTCTCTGGCCTGCCAAATGGTTGCTGCCAGAGTGCTGGAGGGGCTACATAGTGCTGAAAGTTATGTCTTCAGCTAGGGTGAATACTAGGTGGCTGGCTTGGCTGATGAGTGTGAGACAAGAGGATGGGAAAGCAGCTCTCGCCAGTTTGGCTTAGTGGATAGAGTGTTGGCCTGCAGATGGAAGGGTCATAGTTTGATTCCGGTCAAGGGCACATGTCTCAGTGGCAGGCTCGTCCCTGGCCCAGGCCCTGGTCAGGGCACATGCAGGAGGTAACAAATTGATGTTTCTCTCTTTCCCTCTCTCTAAAATCAATGGAAAAATATCCTCAGGTGAGGATTAAAAAATAAAGATGGGAAAGCAGAAACATGCCCCGAATCAGCATAAGTCAAGTCTGATGAGATGAAGTTTGGCAGTGAGGCATGGATGGCCTTACAAATAAGAGGGGGCAGTCAGTGCTATAGAAGCAAATGTAATCTTGGTACATGTTGATGGGAATAAACCATCTAGAAAGAGGGAAGTGTTGGGTTGTCTCAGCTTTTCACTGAGATCTTACGTTCTAAGAGGGATCTCCAAAGCAGCACATTTGGCGTAATGGAGATAAGGAGGAGGGCTGAGACGAAGTCCTTTGTGAAACAATTGAGGGATCCATGGAGGCCCAGAGGTCAGAGCCTAGACCAGTGGTCGGCAAACTCATTAGTCAGCAGAGCCAAATATCAACAGTACAACGACTGAATTTTCTTTTGAGAGCCAAAATTTTTAAACTTTTTCTAATGCCACTTCTTCAAAAATAGACTCACCCAGGCCGTGGTATTTTGTGGAAAAGACACACTCAAGGGGCCAAAGAGCCGCATGTGGCTCACGAACCTCAGTTTGCTGACCACTAGCCTAGACCAATAGGCAGAAACCACAAGGAGCCAGATTTTGGCTCATTATGAGGCTCCTAGGTCAGGGCTAGGCTACTATTGGAGGTAGGTGGTCCCCTTCTCTTAAATTTTGTGAACAGCACCTGAGTGCCTGCTTAATCTCTAGAGATGAAGGCCATAGTTGGGAGGGACTGGCCCAATGAACTTTTGAGAGCCCTTCAGGCCCAGACAGATTTATCACATAGGGGCATGGTCAAAGGAAGCACTACTAGTGCCCACTTGAGACTGTTCGTCCATACTGGGCTTGGCTCTACTCTCCTGTTAGCACTTGAGCTGCTGGGGGCTGAGGGACACCAAAACATCTCTGCCTGAGAGGACAATAGAACAGCTCTGGAAAACCTAAATGCTAAGCACAACTTGGGGCAGGCTGGGCCTTTGCCCTCGTCTCCCATTCTGGATTCACGCTTACAGTTTGTAACTGAAAGGAGAAATGGAGCTAAGGTGGACATGTCTGAGCCTTCCTCCACTATCATGAATTGAGGAGCAGCCTCATAAAAGCAGAGTTCAGCCTCCCCTCCCCAGGGCAAGTAAGAGAAAGGAACAGCCCAAGCAATGGAGGGACAGGAAGGGGAGAAGTAAGTGTTTCCATGGAACTGTATGGGTCCTTCAAAAGTCCTCACCTACATCAGAGCTCAGACTGTTTTAGAGGGGGAAGAGACTGAGGTCCCTTCCTGTTCAGCTCCAGCCTGAAAAAGACCAAGGCAGATGGGTACAGATATCACCAGAGTGGAGTGGGCCTGGTTTTGGGCCATGGGAAAGGGTTAGAATTGGATGGTTAATAAACTGCATTAATTCCCTTGCTGGAAAATACATGGAATGTTCTGGAATGTTGCAGGCAGGGCTCTCTTTCTGTTTGAAACCCTCTGAAATTTTGTTCCTAGATTCTGGGGCTCCAGGGAATATTCCTGGCTATTATCCACTGTGAGAGAGAGCAAACAAGGGTGTACATCAAGGAGCCCATGAGTAAGGAACCACCTATTACAGACCACCAGAGCTTTTACAAACCAAAAGCAAGAAGTGGTCCAAATAACAAAACTCCCTCCATTTTTGATAAAAAGAGTTCCTACCTCTCAAGAAAGTCTGTTATGTGCACCTCCTTGTTTAGTTATCACTAGCTTCTGCATGTTTCCTTAAGCTTCTCCCCTTGATTTCCAAATACAAAACGTAACATTAAATGTGTTTTTGTTTTGTTTGTTGCCAATCAAGGATTACTGACCTAAGCAGGCCTGAACCAGAGTAGACGCAACTCTTTACCACTGAATGTGATCACCGCAAAACCACAGCTAGGAACTTGCCCCTCGCCTCCAAGGTTAGAGAATCCAATGGTTTCCAAGAGACCAAGGTGGATTAGCTGTGGGTTTATCTCAATTTATATAAAGATTGTACACAAGAGACTGAGTGTAGGAATTGGGGTTATAGCATTCTGCAGAGGGAGGACCTCTGGCTTTGTTTAGGACCTTACCACTGCTGTAGACCTCTTCAAAGATTCTTCCTGTCCCACATGAAAATAAGATTTACACTCCGCCTCCCGCATAAAGTGTAAGCTCTTACATATGATGTAAATTCAAATGCCTGTAGGAACCAGGAAAATCACAGAGGTGCAAAGCAGTTAATTCCCACAAAGAAATACACCTCCTCCCATTTTTTCTGGAAATGTATAGTCCTTTTAAAAAATTTCTCCTCTTGAAGGTATGGGATAGAGAGATATTTCTCTACTGTGGGCAAAATGGTGAAAGTATCAAGGCCTTGCATACTTTCCCTCTGATGGTGGGAGTGCAGTGAAATGTACAGAAATATCTTAAAAGGCAGATGTCAGCTTCTCCCAGGTACTAAAGTGGGTATCTGAGTTCAATTGTGGCATTTCTCGTTTTGAGATAAGTCAAAAACCTAGACTTTATGCAAAGTCCCCTTAATTATGAATATTGGCTAAAGTTATTTTAAGACACTGCCAGCCACAGCCAAACACTGTGTGAACCATGCATCTTGGTCTGTTCTTGGTCATTCTCAAACAGGCCTTCTTTCGTCTAGTAGCAGTCCCCTCCAGAACTGAAACTATGAATGCTGATGAAGTTAAAGGCAGGATGGGAGGGCCAATCTACCTCAAGACTAGTGAGTGTCAGGACCTCAGGTTCAGACAGCCTTAAGAGAGAGTGGCATGATGGCTGATGCATAGTGACACTATGACTTCACGACACATGGTGAACTCTGCACTGGCTTCTTGGGGATGAGTGCACTGAGTATTCTAGCACATGAAGTCCAAACTCGGGTCGTTAACACAGAGGGACCCTCAGTTGCTCTGCTCAACCCTATGGCTGCCAGGGCTACAAGCAGGGCCTGAGGGCAAGCAAGGCAAGCCTTCTCCTATGATCTTGACCACAGCTGGGTGGCAGTGTGTGACCTCATCATAGGGCGAAGGAACTGAGAGGAGGCAAAGGCCAGGAGAGAACCCACTTTTCTAGTGCACTGAATTCAAGAGAGAGTGAATTTAAGTAGCACTACCACTTACCAGTTGTCCCTTCTCTCAGCCTCTCTTCATGAGATCTGGTGACCTTCCAGGAAGCCCAAAGGTCTAAGATATAGCCTCCTACCCTCACTATTTTCTAAAAAGGAAATGTGATGGCCACTCATTTGGGCTCCACCCTTGGTGCCTCAGCCTCAGGCTCTCTCTCTCTCTCTCTCTCTCTCTCTCTCTCTCTCACACACACACACACACACACACACGGTACATATAATTTTATATTTGTGCAGTCAATAATGACTAAATGGACAAGTCATTGGCTTTAGGTAGGCCATTCTTATATATTTTGGCTCATGCTAGAACCATTATAGTAGGCAAGGTACATCCTGTGAACCAAATGCTTAGAACCTCAGACGGAAGCAAGAAATCTTAATCTCTCAGCACTGGGATGAGTAAAGGATTTCACCCAGCAATAAATAAAGGGTAACAGAGGAAAAAGCAGTCTGGCTTAGGGGAAATAAAGTCCTGATCAAGTCCAAAGACAATTGCCTAGACATGTACACCTTTGATCCTGTCTTGTCTGAGTCTCCCCATTTAGGAACTGTGTGTGCTGCTCAATCAACTTTGCACTACACTTGCAACCTCATTTCCACCCCAATAAGCGTAGCCTGAGACAAGCTGGGCCCCTCCTGTCCATTTCCCGTCAAAAATGGACTAAAGTTGAGCATGTCTGAGCCTTCCTCTACTATCAGGAATTGGGGAACAGTGCCTAGAAGACAGCTAATGTCCTCAGCCTGGATCAGCCTCTTCTCCCCAGGATAGGAAGGGAGAAATGTTACAATGGGGACAAGGTAACCCTGGAGGGGGGCCTTCAAGAAGCCTTCCACACATCTCTCCTTCCATGAAAAACCCAGACTCATTTAGGGAGGGTAGAGAGAGGGGTCTTACAGGGTTCAAATCTGAGTCAAGCAGAATGGCACTCCAGTTCTAGGACTAAGAAGAAACTGAGTTAGATGGTTAATAAATGTTACTGACTACCCTGCATGAAATATATATTCTGGAATGTTCCAGAAGTTTCACACTGCTTGGACACCACCCCCAACACACATACCTGAAACCTTCTTGAGCTTTTTATCTATTTCCATGTTCTGGGGCCCCAGGAAATGTTCTTGATTGTGATCTTCACAGAAAGAAAACAAACTTGAAAGGTCTATGTCAAGGAGCCCATGCAAAAGGTCCCAGCTATTACAGACCTCTAGTGCTTTTACAAACAAGACCCAAAAGAACTCCAACTCCTTCTGATAGAATCTTGCCCAAAGGACACTGTTATGCACCAACTCTTTGGTGGAGAATCATTAGATTCTGCATATTTTACTAAGCTTTACTATTGTAGTTTATATTTCAAAAAGAATACTCAGCTGGCACCATTTTGGGGCTGAGCCATCTGGTTTTCCAGATGACCTAATGAATTCATAATTCTTTACCAAAAAAAAGAGAAAAGGACACTCTCACTCTTGTTTTTCAAATATGAAACATAATAACATTAAATGTTCTTTTTCAAAGTACATATGCCCCACCCCCACATCAAGGCTCATTGAGCACAGGGGGCCTGAATCAGGGTGGGCTCAAATCTTCCTATTGAACCATGTGGTCACTGCAAAGCCATGATTAAGGGCTTGTCCCTGACATCTAAGGCTAGATAGAATTGAAGAGACCAAGCTGAACTAGCTATGGTTTTATCCCAATTTTACAAGGATTTCACGCAAGAATGTGAATACAGGAATTGGTATTACTATACTCAAGCACCTCTGCCTTTGTTTAGTCTCTAGACTTAGGCCTGTACCCTTGTGGAAGATCTCTTGCAAAGGTTTTCCTATCCTAACAACTTTACACTCAGCCCCAGTGCATAAATCTCTGAGCACTGACAATCTCACAGCCGTGTACTCCATAAGTGCAGTGACTCAGGGTTGAGAGAGCCTGACTACTACTTCTCTAGTCAAGTGATGACTGACCAATGGCTGAGCACAAATTAGAAACAGAAAAAAGCCTCAAGCAGTTCTAAACAAGGGGTTTCCACCACAGGCCTCCTGGTCCTCCGTAGTCCCACCACCTCCCAACTCCCAAAATTCTCCATAGCTTCAAGCAACCGTGTTTCCAGTTGGCTTGTACCACCTGCAATAAGCACTCAAGATAAACAGGTATGTGTGTGGGGCTGGTGTCCAGGCTCAGAGGAGCTCTGCTTCTAGGCGAGGACTGGTTGCATTGTTAGGGGTAGGGCTAGCTGGTAAAGGGATAACCAGGTGACAGGCACACTATCCCAAGGATAAATGTGACTCTACTAGCATGTTTTAACCATTGAGCCTATTAGAACTATGGACAATAAAAGTGTGACAAACCTCAAGAGAGCAAATGGTTTGCTCTCTGCCGTCATGTCCACAGAGTAACTTCTTCAAGGTCATTTAAGTATGGACACAGGAACACTCATTCTTTATGCTCGATGACCTTGCTTTTCCGGACTCCCTCATGCCAACAGCAGAAGGGGGAGAGGGGCTTGGGGCTGACCATAGCAAGGTTTCTATATATCACATTTTTAGCCTCTATCAGATCTCACCTGTGGCTTGGGGAACTCACAGAAAGACAAGGTTGCACACCTCAGAATTTTTCTTTTGGCAGCTAGCAATTGGTCACATTGCTCGTTTCAAGGTTACAGAGCTCCATGGCACAAGCATGGGGCAGGAGCAGACATTTCTTTGCTCAGAGCTTTACAATAAAGTCAGAGCCCAGTGTTCCAGAAGTTGACAACATCAGGAAGGCAACCTCTGGAAGCAGGCACCCGAGGGGCTACAGAAAACTCTTCACTCAGGCTGTTCATGTTGGGATCTCCTTCTTGGGCATCGAAAAGCCTCCTTTTTCTGAACCGCAGGGAGAGGATGTGCAAGTCAAAGGCTAAGCTGGGCGAGTGGGGAAGCGAAGGGGGGGAGCGGTTCCTTCGGACCCCAGCAGAGGTAGACTGTGGAAAGCGAAGGGTTCAAGACAGGAAAGGCCATTTTCTGGGGTGTGGCTGGGGGGCTGCTCCCCTTCCCTTCTCTCTCGATTAAGAACGAATGCCTATGACGATGAAGATTGTGAGGAGAAGGACGACTAAAGCTGTGTCTCGGATCTCGTCCCAGCTGAAGCCCTTCTGAGCCCGATCCTCCTGCTGCTTGCGAAGGGCCTCTCGCCGGGCCCTGAGGCGGCGTTCGCGCTCCAGCTGTTCTCCGTAGTGCGCCTGGTAGAAGGCGTCAAAGTTGAACATAGTGCGGCTGGCGTCCGGCGCGGCCTGACCGGAACTGTAGGTACGAGAGGCGGGCGAAGGGGTGCGGGCCGGGCCGGAGTCCGCCGAGGGCGTCGTGGAGGGACGGACGCCAGGCCCGCGCAGGTCCAAGTCGCTGAGGAGGCCGCGGTCATACTTGCGGCGCAGAGTGGCACTGCCCAGCACCACGTACGCCTGGGAGATGCGCGTAAAGCGCTCGGCAGCCTCGGCGCTCCCGGAGTTGCGGTCCGGGTGGTAGAGGAAGCTTTGCCGGTAGTAGGCGGCCTTGATTTGCGCCTGCGTAGCCGTGGGGGGCACGCCGAGCAGCTCATACAGCGCCGTGCGCGAGTATGGGCCGTCGCTGCGGGAGTAAGTCCTCGCTTCTAGGCCTAGGCATGACACCCGACTTTGCGGAGGCCCCCGGCCCTGCCACAAGCTCCACAGTAGCAACCGCGGCCACCTCAGATCGTGTCTTGCTGCCATCTTGCATAGACCTGGAGAGCGGTGCAAAGATTAACTGGCCAATGGGAGGCGTGCGTTGTTCGCAGAGCGTCATCCTTGTAGCCAATCGAGTAGGAAAGAAGGCGGGGAGAGGAGGGGAGCATGCGTATTACGAGACCGGCGCGGCGCTGATGCTGTAGAAGCCGGACTCGGTAGCTCCCGGCAGCGGGTGTGTGGTTGCAGCGTGGGTATGGCGTGTCGCGGGCGCCGACCGGAGCACGGTGGTCCCCCAGAGCTGGTGAGTTCTGTGGCCCTCGGGCGCCCTTCTGTCTTAAAGAACCTCAGCGTCTTGATTTCTCCCCCAACTACCCTTTTCTCTTTCTCTTTTCCCGCAGTTTTACGACAAGAATGAAGCCCAGAAATACATGCGCAAGTAAGGGAGCCGGGATATTGCGGGGCGTCGGGGGTGGTAACCCGCAAATTGCCCTCATTGGGGGCGTTGCTTGGAAAGCATGAAGAATTTGGGACGGTTGGGTTGGGAGGAAGGGACCTGGGTTGATTCCACTTTTTACACTGGCAAAGGCAACTTCAGGTAAATCTCTGAACCACCTGGGCCTGTTACCTCAGCATTAATATGGGAGTGATCCTATTTTCGTCTGGGTTTTCAGTTTATTGTGACAACTTGTTTTAAACATGTGATAAAATAGGCAGGCGACAGTGGATATGTGTAAGTGGTTAATGCTATTGGGGGAAGGAAAATGTTCATAAATGTTTACTGTGAGCCCCTATTTGTATCATCTCAGTAGACCCTCCTGGCAACTGTTGGTGTAGTATCTGAATTTCATACAGGGTAGTTATTTCGGTAACTAGGTAAAGGCTAGAACAGACTTCCAAACCTTTTGATCAACCACACTGTAGAAAATTCTACAGATCCTTGACCTGGGAAAGCCAGATATATTATAGACCTGTTTTGCGCTACGGTAACCAGTAGCCATCAGTGTCTGAATTACTTAGCATAAAGAAAATGTAAAATATTTTGATCATTTTTATGCTGATTATGTGTTGAAATAATTTGAGCATATTGGGTTAAAATTATTAGGTACATTGGATTTGGTTAACTATTAGTTAATTTTACATATTTAATTTCATTTTATTATTATTTAAATATTTTAATCTCGATCAGTTTATTAATTACATTGTTGCCCCTTTTGTTCCCCCTATAATTCCCCACCACCCAGTACCCATCTCACCCTCCGTCCTCACCCCCCCACACTGTCCTCTCCCATAGGTGCATGATTTTTGTCCAGTCTCTTGCTGCACCTCCCACACCTCTTTTCTCCCCAAGAATTGTCAGTCCATTCCCTCTCTATGCCCATGATTCTATTATATTCACCAGTTTATCCTGTTCATCAGATTTTTAGTTCACATGATTTTTAGATTCATTTGTTGATAGATGTGTATTTGTTGTTCATAATTTTTATTTTTACCTTTTTCTTCTTCCTCTTCTTAAAGAATATCTTTCAGCATTTCATATAATATTGGTTTGGTGGTGATGAATTCTTTTAGCTTTTTCTTATCTGCGAAGCACTTTATCTGACTTTCAGTTCTGAATGATAGCTTTGCTGGGTAGAGTAATCTTGGTTGTAGATTCTTGCTGTTCATCACTTTGAATATTTCTTCCACTCCCGTCTGGCCTGCATCGCTTCTGTTGAGAAATCAGCTGACAATCGTATGGGTGCTCCCTTATAGGTAACTAACTGCTTTTCTCTTGCTGCTTTTAATATTCTCTCTTTGTCTTTTGCTCTTGGCATTTTAATTATGATGTGCCTTGGTGTGGTCCTCTTAGGGTTCCTATATATTGGGGTTTGGTGCGCTTCTTGGACTCCTAAGTCAATTTCTTTTACCAGGTGTGGGAAGTTTTCAGTCACTATTTCTTCAAATAGGTTTTCATTGTCTTGCTCTCTCTCTTTTTCTGGCACCCCTATAATTTGGATGTTGGTATTCTTGAGGTTGTCCCAGAGGCCCCTTACGCTATCTTCAATTTTTTGGATTCTTTTGGTTTCTTGCTTTTCCAGCTGAGTGGATTTTCCCTCTTTGTATTTCAAATCTTTAACTTGGTTCTTGCGGTCCTCTAGAGTACTTTTAGGTCTTTGTATAATATTTTTTATTTCAGTCAATGTATGCTTAATTTCTAGTTGGTCCTTTTTCATATCCTCATAGGTCTTGTTCTTTTCCTCGTAGGTCTCGGCCTTTTCTAGGAGCCTCTTGAAAAGCCTTATAACCGTGGTTTGAACTCTATGTCCAGTCGTTTTTTTTCCTCCATATCTTTCATATCTGATTTTTTTCCATGTCTCTGCATGGTGGCTGCTTTTCTGAGTTGGTCGATTAGCTTTGTGTGGTAGATGTCCTCCAAGGGACAGTGACTCAGCCTCCCCAGTTACCTGAGGTGGATATGGGTTGCTCAGTCTTGTTGAAGTTAAGCCTAGATTATTGTTGTTAGCACTAGGAGGGTTGACCTCCAGGCCAATTGGCTGTGAGGGTCAGCCGTGCTCAGGTTGGATGGGCGGAGTCTCTGGGCCAAGCAGGCAGCGTCAGCTTCACCCTATGGGGCACTTGGGACTCTGTGCCAGGTGGCAATGGCTGCCAGCACCTCTGAGAGAGAGCTGCTGCTGAGCTCCACCCACTGCCGGACAATTTAGCCTCTCTGCACACCCAACGTCTCACCCAGGGTTGTAAAACAATGCAGTCTGGTGGTTTCCCGAATGAGAGAGTAAGTCACGAGTCCTCTCTGCATGGTTACGCAGCTCTGCTGCTCCCAAGTTCACGCACACTCTGCACAGGCTCACCCTCTCCACAAGCTTGCAGACTCTTGCAGCGCCCAAGTTTCAGCGTGCCTCCCTACTGTCCAGTTTTTGCCCCGTATGATTGTGGGTTCCCTGGACTTCGCCCGGAGCTGGGGAATCAGTGCAGTGGGACGTCTTTGTCTCCTCCGTTCGAGAAAACCGGCCAGGTTGCAGCCACCCGCCCTATCCGCTCGCAAGCACACGGCTCCAAACCTCTCTCCGTGTGTATCTTCAACACTGTCCTCTGCTGCTCCTCTGAGTTACAGTGTCCTATCTTTACTTTTATTTGTGGAATTTTCACTCAGCCAGCTTTCTGGTGATTCTGGATGATGTTTGTTCTTTCGTTAAGTTGTAGTTTTGAAATTGCTGTGTATGGCAGCAAGATAGGTATTTACCTTTGCCACCATCTTGATTCCTCTCTACATATTTAATTTCATTTTAACTGTGGCCACTGGAAAGTCATGTGGCTTGCATTATGTTTCTCCTGGACGTGAGCACATCTGTAGATTTTTGTTGTGCATTCTTGATCCTTATATCTTAGACACTATGGTGGGTATTTATTCCAGAAAACTTGTTCTCTTTTTTAAAAAAATACTGATTTCAGAGAGGAAGGGAGAGAGATAGAAACATCAATGATGGGAGAGGATTATTGACCGGCCACCTCCTCTACTGGGGGTCAAGCCTGCAACCCAAGCATGTTAGCCTGGGATGGGGATTGAACCCATGACCTCCTGATTCATAGGTTGATGCTCAACCACTGAGTCATGCCAGCTGAGCCAGAAAACTTGTTCTTAAGTAATACTACATCAAAGCCTGATAGATTTGAAAATACCCAATGGTTAGTCATTAGTGAAGTGATTTGTTCCCTTTAGTTTTGCATCAGGTGCAGTTATAATTTGTGTCACAACAGAATAACATGTCACTGTTATTGGGGTTACTTTTAAATAACTGTAGTTGAGCCTTGGCCAGTTTGGCTCAGTGGATGGAGTATTGGCCTACAGACTGCAGGGTCCCAGGTTTGATTCCCAGTCAGGACACATGCCTGGGTAATGGGCTCAATCCCCATGGGGTGAGCAGAAGGCAGCCAATCGATGATTCTCTCTCATCATTGATGTTTCTATCTCCCCTTCTCCCTTCTTCTCTGAAATTAAAAAAAATAAATTAAAAAAAAAATATATATATATATATATGTAGTTGGAGTTGAGTTGGTTGACCAGGAAAGAGCACCTTGTTCTTTTTTCCTAGAAGTTCTTGGTGTTTTCCTTTGGTCTGGGTACAGTTTTAGCTCAGAACCTTACCGTTTGTTGGTGTTTCTGCCTTTCCAGCTCTAGGATGATTGATGTGCAGACCAAGATGACTGGGCGAGCATTGGAGCTCCTTGATCTTCCTGATGAGAAGTCCTGTTTCCTGTTGGATATTGGGTGAGATTCTGGGGCCTAGTCAGATTCCCCAGGTTGTGGGGCATCTTTGCTTCTCACACTGTTGAGTCCCTATTTGATTGTATCTTCCAGCTGTGGTACTGGGCTGAGTGGAGATTATCTCTCTGATGAGGGGCACTATTGGGTGGGCATCGACATCAGCCTTGCCATGCTGGGTAAGTATGTTCCGTTTAGCACTGGGGTGGACTACCCTCATGAGTATGGAGCAGCTATGCATATTGTCTGTTTCCCTCACTTTTGCTCTTCTGCGATGCAGATGCAGCTTTGGACCGAGAAGCACAAGGAGACCTACTTCTGGGGGACATGGGCCAGGGCATTCCCTTCAAACCGGGCTCCTTTGATGGTTGTATCAGGTAAGAGTCTTCATGCTTTGCTCTTCGTTTGCAGACCACTGCTTCCCATACCTGGCTGTGCAGCAGAGTCACGTGGGAAACTGAAAATTATACATCCTCTGGGATTTTTAGGTTAATAAGGTTAGCCAAGGCCCCCAAATAGGTATTTTTTGTATTTCAAAACTATCTACTGTGATTCTCTTGCACTGCCAGAGGTTCAGGCACCTCTGATATAATTTCTCTGTCTGCTTTGAGTGTATGGAGAGGGGTGATCTTCTAGACCACCAGTAACTATCTTGGGAGGCCCAGCAGCCAATCTTGTGGGGGCCTGGGGGCTATCTCGTTGCTTTTTTGAAGGACTCTGATGGAGAGTTTTCTAGATTCCTCTAGTCTCTTCAGCATTTTAGGGCTACTTTCTGGTGTATCAGTCAAGTTTTGAGTGTGTACATGGAGCTTTAATAATGGATCTTAGACCATTGATGTTACTGTTAAAAGACAAAGTTCTTTGTTTTATGTGGTAAGTTCTGTTTAGTATTTGGTGAGTGTTTTGTTGGTGGAATGGAGGTTAGGACTCGGAGAGGAAGTCATAGTTTAACCATTAAGTGGGAGAGACCTGTGATGTATGTTGAACAGTAAGGATCTGGGTGAATAAAAATTTGTACTGGAAGGTTTTCTTCTAGGCTAAGGAATTAGCTTACATCTGGGAACAAGATTGGAGGGGAAAAGACATTTCAAGGACAGCAATTGGTTTTAGTAATGATTGGATGAGATGTTCTAAGTTGTAGAAAACCGAAGGCCAGAGATTTGATCTGTATGTTTTAGTAGAGGTGAGATGGTAGGGCGAGCTTTCCTTTAATGTTTGTTATATGTAAGATATTGTACACCAAGCATGTCAAACTCAAGAGGACAACACGGACCCAATGAACAAGGTTTAAACTTATGTGGGCCGCAAAAAAACCAAAACCTTCAATTTTCATAGAAATGTAGATTTATTTCAATAGAGACATGCTGAATACAAAGGGCTGAAATAAATGAGTAATTGTTTACATAAAATAGAACATTTTAATAAAAATTAATGTTTTATGTATAATAGGATATTGTAAAAATTAAGTTTCTTGAACGTTAACTTACCAGAAGTTAAATAACTGCACAAAGTAATAAGCATAACGTAAATAAACCTATTTTTCTTTCTTAATTAAAAAAATATTTTATTGATTCTTTTACAAAGAGGAAGAGAGAGGGAAAGAGAGCCAGAAACATTGATGAGAGAGAAACATCAATCAGCTGCCTCCTGCACATCCCTCGTTAGGGATGTGCCCGCAACCAAGGTACATGCCCCTGACCAGAATCTAACCCTGGACCCCCCGAGTCCACAGGCTGATGCTTTATCCACTAAGCCAAACTGACTAGGGCTAAAACTATTTTTCTTGTTCTCTGAAAGCGAAATATTTCCTGTTGTGTACCATCAAACAAGTTAGTCCAAAACTAATGATGTGGCAATCGGCTGCTAAAATACTCGCTGCTAGTATTAGTGGAGAGAAGTGGTGCGCCTGTGTGTAAGGAATGTCAGGGAAATGAATCCAACACGATTATAGTAATCAGTCACTAGCTAACATTGTAGTTCATTATTAATAACTAGAGGCTGAGTGCACGCAATTCGTGCACGGGGGCGGGGGAGAGAGGATGGGGGGCGGGTGTCCCTCAGCCCAGCCTGCATCCTCTCGCAGTCTGGGAGCCCTCGGGGGATGTCCGACTGATGGCTTAGGCCTAGTCCCTGGGAAGTGGGCCTAAGCTGTCAGTCGGACATCCTTAGTGCTGCCACCACTGCTGCACTTGCCAGCTATGAGCCAGGCTTCTGGTTGAGTGGTGCTCCCCCTGTGGGAGCACACTGACCATCAGGGGAAAGCTCCTGTGTTGAGTGTCTACTCCCTGGTGTTCTGTGCATGTCATAGCGACTAGCCGTGTCACTGTCGGTTGATTTGCATATTAGCCTTTTAATTATATAGGATTATGTATAACAGGATGTTGTAAAAATTAAGTTATGAAATTTTTACTAAAACATATCTTACTGTTACATTGCCTAGGCTGCAAAAATACTCGTTGTGGACTGCGAGTTTGACATGCTTATTGTATAGGCTGCTGTGGAGTTTGGAAATAAAATAGTCCCTGTCATGGTTAATTAGCTGCTAAAAGACATGGACTGGTTAAACACAAGGTTGAGTGTGGGGTGTGCACTGGGGAGTCACGGGGTCACCTGAATTGTGAAGAGAAAAGCACAGGAAAGCCCTGGCCCGTGGCTCAGTTGATTAGAATGTCCCAAACACCAAAAAGTGGCAGGTTTGATCTCTGGTTGTGTTCAGGTGGCAATCTATTGAAGTTGTTCCTCTTTCCCTTTCCTCTTTCTAGAATCAATTAAAAAGAAAAAAAAGAGAGAGAGAAAAGCTTTAAAAAGAACACAGGAAAGCTTTGAGAAAGAAGGATTAGGGTTGGGTCTTGAAAGGAGGGAGAAATTTGAAAAATCAATGAGGGTTTCTTGAGTGCAGGAGTAGTGTGAGCAGAGGCATGGAAGTGGGTGGGAAAAGGAGTCTGAGAGATCATGGGCATGAGTGAGAAATTTCATGGAATTCGAGATTGTTTACTTGGGTCCCAGAGGATTTTTGTTATTTTTATTAATCCTCACTTGATATATTTTTGCATTGATTTTTAGAGAGAGTAGGAGAGAGGGGGAGAGAGAGAGAAACATTCATATGAGAGACGTACATTGATTGGTGCATGGGCTGGCACTCTAATCACCGAGTCAGATTGGCTAGGGCCTCGAAGGTGTTTTTTTAGACTCCCTCCTAAGAAGTTTGGGCTTTATTCAGTAGTTCTTTGTTTTAGGAAGATTATTTAGGAGGCAAAGAAAGGAGAGAGAGGCTGTTGAAACAATTGAGATGGTCATAAGTGCTGACCTAGGAGAGTGGTGGGGGAAAGTAAAAGCTTGGAGAGGCAGTGGGACAAATCAGGGTTTGTTTGGGGTCCAGTGAATGGATTGGGTGTTCACAGCACCGAGGAAGGAATGCCAGAAAGAAGGATATAGTAGCTGCTTGAAAATTTAAGTAGAAGGAACTGATTTTGGAAGAGAGTAAATGAAGGGCTTTGTAAGTGCTGTAAAACATGTTTCCCTTGATTTTGGAACACGGGAGTGTGAAAGGGTAGGTGGCAGAGAGAGCCTTGATATGATGAGTAATTATGAACTTGAGATACATGTAGAAAAAGGTTGAGAAATTGTTTCTTTGGACTGACTGCAAGGAAGTTAATGCCAACCTTCTGGATACCCTGTTTGGTCCAGTGTTGTACAACAGTGACCTGGAGTGGACCTGCACATGCCAAGAAAGGGAGTGGGCAGGAGGGTTTTACCTGGACATCAAGGATGTGTGGTGTATGAGTCCTGAAGAGGCAGGGATGTGCTGGTCACTTTCCTGATGAGGTCCCTTTCTGTTTTAGCATCTCTGCTGTGCAGTGGCTCTGTAATGCTAACAAGAAGTCAGACATTCCTGCCAAGCGCCTGTACTGCTTTTTTTCTTCTCTTTATTCTGTGCTGGTGAGTATAAGATTTCCCATCTGGGCTGGCCTGTCCTCCCTTGCCCTACGGGTAGAGGGATGAAGTAGAGGAGTTCCATGGCAGGGCTATTGAGGTGGGACTGCATGGGATGGCAGAACCTTATTGTGATCCTCAGCCTGAATAGAAAATTCAGTGGGCTAACACTCCCTAATGAAATGCAAAAGGTGCTGATGTCAAAATATGAGACAAATTAAAATTCTTGTGTTCACTGTGCTGAATTTTAATCAGAAATTGGTTTGGGGACATAGACTTCACAGAATGAGGACGGGGACATTGTGTCTAGGACACACAAAGCATATCTTCCAGAGTGCCCACATCCTTCAACTCCCACACCTTGTTCCTCCCACTGCTGATGCTCAGATGGGGAACAGGGACAAGTTTGCCTCTCTGTGAAGATGCTCTTCCCTCGTATGTTTGAAAGACCAGTTCTCCTATATATTCAGGTCTCTGCTTAAGTGTCTAAGACCAAAAGTAAACTCATTAGTCTCCTGCTACTCACAATCCCTTTGTCCTCCTGAGTAATTTTTCTTTTTGGCTCTTAATTACTACTATAAATTAGCTTGCTTCCTCTACTAAAGTGTGAGTTCCAAAAGTCCAGAGGAGAGGTTCTCTTTTGTTCATAGCTGTAACCTAAGCCCTAAGAACAGTGCCTTGCGCATAATGGGAACTCAGATATCAGGGAATAAGGAAGGGAGGAGTGTCTGGGTCCAGACCCCATGGGATACTTGTAAGACAGTGAATGTTTCTGTTTTCTTGCAGGTCCGTGGAGCCCGAGCTGTTCTGCAGCTATACCCTGAGAACTCAGAGCAGGTGAGCCTCTTGACTATAGAGGTGCAGGGAAGGAGGAGGGGCCTAGAACAGATAAACTGTTATCCTGCTCCTCACTAACTGCCCTCCTACTTTTGGGAAGTGACAGAACAGGGTCTTTTTGCTGGTTGGTGGGAAAAAGAGGCGTATCTGAGAGTGGTTCCTGTGGCTCCTGATAACATATTTTATGATCTGATATCCCAAGGAGGAGTGGCGGGTGTGGAGTAGGGTTAATGTGATCTATTAACTGATTTCCATAACCAAATATATAAATAGGGGTGGGGGGCTAAGAGAACATCAGCAGCTGTCTGTTCTCTGGAGTGTAATTCAATATGAAGGAGGAAGGAAAAGGATGGAGTTACCAACTTGAGAGACAAGTTGTGAGCTGTCTCTGACTAATACCATGAATGAGTGAGTCTGCCCCCAGTATTGGCCATTCATTTCCTGAGATTTGAGTGGGTAGATGGATCCCTGGGCTAGAAAGTGAGAATTGATGTTCTGTAATTCCCTTGAGGGGGCTGTATGCCATGGCTGTTCTGGCCTGTACTTTCCTCCATGTGGCTTTTGGAGACTCAGAATTGGGAACAGTCTAATAAAGAAGACCTTTAGTTCTCCCAGGCATAGTTCATCCTGGAACCAGATTGGCTTAAGAGGGAGGGAAAGCAGTGTGCTCCCCCAGCTTCTCTGTGATTCACCAATGTCCTCTCCTCAGTTGGAGCTGATTACGGCCCAGGCCATCAGGGCTGGTTTCACTGGTGGTGTGGTGGTGGACTACCCCAACAGCGCCAAAGCGAAGAAGTGAGTGCTGCGGGCCAGTGTGCTGCTTGCACTGCTGGATAGAGGTTGGTGGTGTGGATCAGAGGAGGAGTGCGGGAGGCACTACTGGAAGGGAAGGTGAGGACTTGACTTATACTACAAGGCTTTATAACTCCTTGAACTTTTCTTGTTTTAGGTTCTACCTCTGTTTGTTTTCTGGGCCATCAACCTTTCTGCCAAAGGTGAGGGACCCTGAGTTTTCAGGTGTGTGTCTTTCGTGTTCCCTTGTGAGGCTGGGCCTAGTACCTGTTGAAGGGGCTTAGGCTTGGTGGGTGCCCAGGCTTTGGGGGATAGGGCAGATGGGTTTAGAGATCTCTAGGATGCTCTAAAAGCACTTTGGTTCCTACAGGGCCTACATGAAATTAAGGAAGAAGAGGAGGCAAAGGAATCCACATTCACTAACAAGAGGTAAAGCGAACCGTAGGTGAACCTGCCTAAGGTTCAGGGAGTTACTGCCGCTAGGTTTATTAGACATGACAGAGGAAGCTGGAGGTGGCAAGACCACTCCGTTTTTTTCTCTGCTTTCACTAAGTTCCGGGTTCAGATGTGGCAGTGTCACCAACATGGTAATAGGACCGGGAACCCCTTGTTCCAGTGCCTGCTACTGTTTTAGGCTGTGATGCCTGTAAAAAGCCTTTCCTCTTGCTGTATCTGACAGGCTGTCCTCTCCTCCCCTAGACTGCCTCTGCCACTGTGTCCTGGACCCCGTCCCCTCCTGGCCCCATGACTGTCCCTTCTCCTGCATCCTCATCTTTACTCTCCCGGGCTATTTTCATCAGCTCGCAGACATGCTACACAATTTCTCATGTCTACTAAGAGATCATCCCTTTATTTCTTAACAACTCCAGGCTACCATCCTGTTTTTCGTTTCCCTTTATATCACAAAACTTTTGTTTTCTCCCCTACCATTCTCTCTGTCCTCTTCTCTGGCTTATGCTTCTATCTCATCACAAATTGCCCTTGTCAAGGCCACCACCAACCTGTCCTGCCAAATGTATGGTCACTTCTGTTTTTTCCCCCTATTTTATATATTTTTTCTCCCACTAATCCTCACCCGAGGATATTTTCCATTGATTTTCAGAAAGAGTGGAAGGGAGGGTGTTTTCCATTGGTTTCTAGAAAGAGTGGAAGGGAGGATGTTTTCCATTGGTTTCTAGAAAGAGTGGAAGGGAGGGAGAGAAACATTGATGTGAGTCACATTGGTTGGTTGCCTCTCCCACGCACGTAAGCCCTGCCCAGAGCTGGGGATAGAACATGCGTCCCAGGTATGTGCCCTTGACTGGAAAGTCAACCCTAAATGATGTGTGGATCGACACTAACCACTGAGAACACTGGGCAGGGCCTTTATCCTTATCGTGCCTGCTCAATAGGACCTGACTCGATAAGACAGCCCATCACTGTCTGAACACGTTCCTTACTTGGCCTCCCACGCATTATCACGGTTTTCTCTTAACCTTACTGTTGTTCCTTCTCAGTCTACTCTGCTGGACCTTCTTCTAGAGCAGCGGTCGCCAACCGGTGGTCTGTGGACACTGGTGGTCCGTGAGGTCTGAGAGGTTGGCGGCTGCTTTTCTAGAGCACTCTGGGCCCAACCTGGACCCCTTCTCTCTGCACCGCCTTAAACATCAACTGCAGGTTTATAACTCCCAGATTTATATCCTTGTCCTCAGTTCCACCTCTGATTTCCAGCCTGCCTTCTAAGTACCCATACCTAAACTTCCCACCCTATACATATCTGAACTTCCCGCAGTTGTCTCCAACAAAACAGAGCTCTTGGTTTTTACCCTCCTCCCCCAACTTCCTTTTTCCATTCTTTACCATTCTCACTTATTCTTATCTTCCTTACATCTCATAGCCAACCAGTCCATCTGCAAGTCCTGCACCCCTCTTCTCAACGTATATCCCAATTTGAACCTTTTCCCACTCCCACCTGGTGTTAAGTCCCCACTAGTCTTGCCTGGATTACTGAAAGCAGCTCCATGTGTCTCCTTGCTTTTAGTTTATTTCTTTCCATTTATTTTCTGTACAGCAGCATGACTGATTCTTTACCTTTTCTTTGTTAAAAAAAAAAAAATCTTGCCATTTTTCTGTTGGTTATCTTTAGTTCGGTTTTCCTTACCTTTATTTTCCTTAATACATTTAACTGCCCTAAATCTTGGCTATTTGTATCCCCAACTAGAATGAAAACTTGGTGGAGACTGGTATTATGTGCCTGCCATCAGAAGAGTATCTTGTTAATTAAAGATATTCAATATTTGTTGAACACATAATTAAAGATAGTGAAGGAGTTATTTCTTAGTTCTGGTTGGTATGGGTGGAAGGTGTTAAGACTTTGAAGACATTTAAGAAGAAAAATGGGCAAAGAATTGAATGAGTGTAGAAGGCCCACTAGTAGTGAAAATCATGATTGTGCTCTTTGCGTCCCTCACAGGTTTATGCCGTCTGATTGCTTGTCCCTCAGTAGTTACCTCTCTTAGCTTCCTTTCTCAGCGCATTCCCCTTGGGGACCTAGCTCTTCTAAATGTTTTCTGCTCTAGGGCGTCCACCACTTGCCCCCAGTGAGTGATCCCATTTCTTGCTTCTCGAGGAAGTACAAGTTGTTTTAACTCCCTCCATCCATCTTAGGATCCCTCTTGTCCTCACACTGGTGTTTACAGACTCTATGCCCTAACTGTAAACTTGGGTAAGTTTTGTGACCTGAGCATCCATTTTTCTATTTAAAAGGGGGGATATTGCCACCCACTTGGGCAGTGTCTTGTGTAGAGAGCATGTTTGTTCAGGACTCAGCACAGTGCCTGGCACAGACCTTGTCTCCCCTAGTTTTGCAGGCTCTTACTCTTTCCTTCCAAGTCCCCAGATTTGGGAAGGGAAGAAGAGGCTCTTGCCTATTAGAAGTATTATTGGGCTTCTCCCATTACTATCACTTTTCTCTCATCACATTCTGGTCACTTATAAATATGTGGGTTTAAAAGTTTTAAAAATCTTTACTTAGCCCTGGCCGGTGAGCAGTGGTCAGAGTATCGACCTGCTCACCAAAGGGTCGCAGGTTCTATTCCCAGTCAAGGGCATGTACCTTGGTTGCAGGCTCAATCCCCAGTCCTGGTTGGTGTGCATGTGGAAGGCTGCTAATGTGTATGACTCTCACCTCAATGTTTCTCTCCCTTCCATCCCCTCCACTCTCTAAAAAATCAGTGGAAAGAATATTCTTGGGTGAGGATTAACACAACAGAAACTTTACCTAATTTATACATTTCTTTTGCATCAATATTGTTCCACTTGTGCATTCCTTAATTCTTGCTATCTGGCCTCCACCCTACCAGGAAATGGTTTGAGTTATGCTGGAAACAGTGTAATCCCAACTACCAGGTGGCAAAGTGGTTTGGGAGCCCAGACTTTCCTGGTTCTCAGGGCCTCTTTTCCATGGGGCTGCAGGGGGTTTCTTTTCTCCTCAGCCAGGGCTAGAGGCCAAGATCAACCCTTGAGGGTTATTGTCAGGGCTGTCACGAGCTTGGCAGCCTTGTTTTCCTACTTCAGACATTTATTGCTGGGAGCCCCTACTTGATGGGGTATGCTGACCTCACTACCAGACTCGGGCCTTAAGTGGCAGCAGTGGGCATTGGGTCTCTGACTTTCTGTGGACAACGCTAGACTCTTGTGAACCAATCCTGACCCAGGTTGCCCAAAAAGTAGCCTTGCCCTCTGCCTGCCTGCTCCATAGCAGGATGTGTGCAGACCTAATCATTGGCCACCTACTGCAAATACGCCTGCAAGTGTGTGGGGCCTTACACCTCCTGCCCTCCTATATATAAATTGTTTTTGACCCCAGTGGATATTACCATGATGGAAGTGGTGGTGGAGAAGGGGTGGTTCAAAGATGCAACTTTTATTGTAGAACTAGAGGCCTGGTGTACAAAAATTTATGTACTGGGGAGGAGGGGGAAGGTCTAAACCCGGCCTGCATCCCTTCCCAAACTAGGAGCTCTTGGGGGGTGTCCGACTGACTGATGGCTTAGGCCCACTCCCCGGCCTCCCTCTGCGGGAGGTGACCGGCAGGGCAATCGGGGAATGGCGCCAGCCAGTGAGTGGCACCTGCCTGCTGGCACCTGCCTTGGCTGGCATGGTGCTGCTCCCTGCCGACTGGTCTGCCATTCAGTCATTTTGCATATTAGGCTTTTATTATATAGGCTGGGCATCTAAAGTCCCTAACTCAAAGGAAGTTCACCATTTTTTCCTGCCTGTATTAACTTGACTGTATCACCATTAACTTTCCAGCCTGTATTACCAGTCAGGCTGTTCCATCCATTAGTTCACAGCTGTGTCTCTGGCACAGGGTCCCGAACAGGATTGCACGGAGCAGGATGGTGAGGAAGACCCGGGAGTGGGTGCTGGAAAAGAAAGAGCGCCGTAGACGCCAGGGCAAGTGAGTACCTGGGTCAGGGGTAGGCTGCTGTGGATAAAGGGGGGTCTTGACGAGTAAAGGCTCACCTACACTTGAAGGGGTCCCAGAAGTACTTTGTTCTTTTTTCTGAAACTCTTCTATTCTTCCTGCCTGTTATTTCTTCAGGGAAGTCAGACCTGACACTCAGTACACCGGCCGCAAGCGCAAGCCCTACTTCTAACCAGTTCGCTGCATTGAATGGTGGGACAGCTCGGGGTCCACACAATTCTGAGCTGTGCCATCTAGCTCAGGCACTTGCCTCTGGAAAGTTTTATATATTGAAGCATCTACTTCATCAGCTGACAAAATAGGATCTAGAAAAGTTCTAATAGCCCTGACCTCGTGGCTCAGTGGTTAGAGCGTTGGCCTGCACACCAAAGGGTCATGGGTTCGTTCCCGCCCCTGGTCAGGGTGTGTGCAGGAGGAAGCCAATTGATGTGTCTCTCTCACATCGACGTTTCTCCCTCCCTTCCATTCTCTCTGAAGAAGGAATGGAAAAAGTATCCTCAGGTGAGGATTAACAACTACAAAAAAATTCTAATGCTATTTTCTTCTTTAAAGTTCTAATGGCATCTTATTCTGTTGTAAAAGTAATAAACCACTTTGTATGGAACTCTGGCATTTTCCAGTTCTGTGGTCCTAAAAAAATTTAAGTTCCTTTGTTGGTGGTAGTTACCACTCGATTCTATGGGTCCAAATAGAACTTAAGAGTGCTTTTATACACTTAAAGGAATAGGTAGATTTCTTTAATTTAGGCAAATGTAGGAAGGATGGACAGGATGAAATGTATTCAGAGTACCTAATGGCCTGAGGGAGGAGCCTGGGATCATTTGCCGTCTGAGCCCCTCCCCCATATTGTCGTACATGCTCACCTTTAAGCCCTAAGGCCATGACATTGTAATAGTAAGAAATCTAGAGCAGAGGCACAGTACAGATACAAATGTTTATTCTACATAAAAATTTCACAAAACAGGCAGCTGGTTGTACCAAGACCTTTGGTGAAGGGGTAAAGGAGGGGAGGGAAGTCATTAAAGAAGGCAACACGCGGACAGTGGTCACAGTCACTGGACAGGAGCAAAGCTGAGGAAAGGTGGGGCTTGGACATGGCCCCATCCCCTATTGCATGCACTCGCATGCACACTCCTTGCCTGTCAACAAGGAAGAGAGGGGTCTTGAAGTGAGGGCATGTTTCTAACTTGAGAAGCCCCAAGATGGTGGGGAGGGAGGTACCCCTCCCTGGCTGGCTGCTGAATACTGCATCCAAGACACCTGACACTCATGTGGCACATCAGTGGGGAACAGCAAGGGAAGGACATGACTGCAGGCCTGAAGTAACATCTGACTTCCCAGAGCACAAGAGTGGGGACTACTGTCCCAAACATGCAACACACAATGGCTTGAGGACCTGGCTAAGGCCTGCTGGGGAGAATGGCTGGCCCAGGCTGTGGGCTTGGCCTGACAGGTCTGCTCTGTCTCCCTGGCTCTAAGGGTGGCTAGAGACCAGGCACCAGCCAGCCTCTTCCAGAATGTTATCTGGGGTCAGGCATAGCCCAGGGGGGTTGCTCCTGGGGCTCTAGGAATGTGGGGAGGTTGAGGCAGCCAAGGACCTGTTGGCCTCTGCCCCCTAGGTAGGGGAGAGCCTGGTCTTGACACAGCCAAAAGCTACCTGGCCACAACACCCTGAGCCTCCCTGGCAGTGACTGGCTGTTAGAGGCTTAGAGCTGGGCTGTCTCTCAGGGCCATCCCTCCCCTAACCTGAAAAGCAGCACCATGTGGCCAGCTGATCCCCACCCCTCAGGGGGCTGGGCTTAGGGGGGACAGCTGGAGAGGACAGGATAGATGGTTAGATCAGCAGGAGGAAAGGTTGGGGTACAGAGCGCCTTGATGCAGGGAGAGGGCAGGCCCCAGGTCAAGAGGGGAATTATTGAAGGCAGAGGAAGGGGGAACATGGCTACTCGGGCAGCTCTGCCTGGAAGGGTGAGGCAGCCGGGCCAGGGCCTGAGTCTGTCCCTTGCTGACCTGATCCCCACGCGCTGGTTGTGTCCCAGCCTGGCTTCCCTCTGCCTCTCTTGTATAGACACACTTACAAAGATCATGCACATGACGGCTCAGGGCAGGGTGGGTATGGAGGGGGCCCCATGGCAAAGAAAGGAGGGAGCTCCGAGCCAAAGGGAGTCAGCAGCCAAGGAGCTTCCTTAGTGTGGACCATCCAGAGTGGAGAGGCAGGTGGGGTTAGTTTCTATCCAAAGATACCTCCAAAGATAGAGGCAATGACGATGCCCAGGACCACACAGCAGATGATGATCATGATCTTCTTCTGCACCAGAAAAGCAGGAAGGAAAGGCCTCAGAGCATGGGAGAGGCTGGAAGTGGGCTTTTAGGGGGGTCGGGGCTATTGGGGGAGAGGATTGAGGGTCGGAGAATTTGGGGGGGCTGATACAGAGGGAAGGTAATGACCTGGAATGGGCCTGAGGATGGTTAAAATGAGGTACTGAAACCTGGGAGAAGTAGGTGAAGTTACAGCAAGAGCTGAGAGGTGGGACAGGCAGATCGAGGAGGGATCTGTGGTCACTGATGGGTGTGCAGGAAATATGGTTGGGTAGAGTTGGGGTTACTGACCCGGCGCGCCTTGCTCTGATACTTGACAGCCTTTTTGGTGTCAGACACGGCCCTCTCCACGTAGTCCACCGACTGCTCCACGTTGTACTCGATCCTGTCAATCATCTCCCCCTGCAGGGCCAGGGGCACCCAAGCTCCAGAGAGCAGTCCTCAGGGTCAGAAGGGAACTTGAGGCAGGACTTTAGGAAAGTGCCCTGAGATTAGAGAGAGAAAAGGATTGTGAGGAGGGTGGGGTACAGCTTCTCACCTGTGTCCTGCAGCCCAGGCACCCCTGGTAGCTCCGGCCTCTCCCTTCAGAGTAGCCATCCTAGGGAGGGAACTGGCCATGCAGTCTCAGCCAAGGGCATGGGGACATGCAAAGAACACTCAGCTGAGGCCCTAACCCTGGTGCCTGGTGCAGGTGGGCCTGACTGTGGCCACAAATCACAAGGTCACCAGTGAGGCTCCCGTTCCACCCCGGGACCTGATGGTTTTGTCCAGCTCTGTATTTGGTCTCCAACCTTTAAGGCACTCCCCGACCCCCACCAGCCCCATAGCTCTCTTGGGCACTGCAGTCTGGTCCCATGCAGTAGGCAGAGGCCACTCTGACCGTGATGCTGCCCAAAACTCCCAGCAACAGCATGCTGACAACTGAAAGCTCTCGAAGTCCACAGGCATCCACGTCACCATAATCTCGCACTGGGACGGCAGCAGCAGCATCCTCATGCCTTCCCTGCTTCCTGACTCGGGTCACACACTCCCATATGTATGACCTGCCAATCTAGAAGACTTCATCTGCCAAGGCCCCCCTGTCTAGCTCATCTCCAGCTGTTCCTGTGCTCCAGCTGCAAGGACCTCCCTTTGCTCAAATATGGCAGGACTATGGTGTTGCTGGTCCCTCTGCCTGGGCCAGCTCTTCATTCTTCCTTTGGGATGCTCCAGAGCTCAAACACCACCTCCTCAGAGAGGCCTTCTCTAGGCACCCATCCAAAGTGGCTTCCCTATCAAAATGGTATTCCAAGTGTGAGCCTTGGAGTAGTAGCGTCAGCATCACCCTTGAGCTTATTAGAAATGCAAATTCACATGCTCTTACCCCGACCTACTAATCTCTGGAAATGGAAATTAAAACAGAAACAAGAAAACAATCCCTTCAAGTGATTCTTGGGCACTGTGAAAGTTTGAGAACCTCTGCTCTATCACCATGCTGCCTTCTAACATCTCCTGAGTACTTAGCACAACTGGAGAATATTCCAGTTGTCATTTACTTATGCTGCCCTTCATCCAACAAACATTAGCTCCAGGAAGCAGGCCCTCAGCTGTCCTGGTCACTCCTGTATCTCCAGCTCCTAGAAAAATGCCCATACACACAGTGCCTACATGACAAACAGCTGGTGGGTAAGACAGGGAAAGGTGGGTAGTGCCATGCAGGGCTTGGGATCCTGGAGGGCCAAGCAGAGCCATGCAGAGAGGGGCCTTTAGGTGAGGGAGGCCCTGTAGGCATTTTCAATAGCAGGTGGCTAGTTACCTGAAGATTCGATCCCTCCCAGGCAGGGCAGCGTGTTGGGCAGAAAGGGTGGGGGTTAGGGCAGACCTGGGTGTTTCCATGGGCTGGGGGGCAGGGCAGTGGGGCCCCAGACCCTCACCTGGCTCTCCACAAGCATGGCCATGTCCATGAACATGTCGTGCAGCTCACGGATGCTGTTCTCCAATTTAATGATCTCACTGTGCCGTGTCTCAATCTCACTCAGGGCCTGCTTCGAGATGCTGGAGTCCATGATGATCTAGGGATGGGAGCAGTGAGCTGGGACCCGGGCACTTGCAGAAAGGGGTGGGAATGGGGGCCAGGACAGCAGGAAGCCAACTACAAAGGCAGCTAGGATGGGCAGTGGCCTGTACAGAATGTTCTGGAAGGAGGGTCTGAGGCTTTAGCCCTCTCCCCACTTTCTGCTCAGCTCTTACTAGCTGAGACCCTATTGCCTACCTGTACTACGGGGCTATTAACACTCCCTACCTGTGCTTGTGCACAGTAACTGCTAAATGATAGTTCATATCATCAGTGTTGTATAGAGCCCAAGATGACTGCCCCATGGACCCAGACCTTAAACTTCCTTCCTTTCTCGTGTCCCCTCTCCTCCTGCTCTTCCTCCTGCACTGAACGTAGCTGTCCCTCACTTTCTCCTAAAACCCACACTCCGAAACTCCTCACTTGTTACTAATTCCTTCAGGAAGTGCTCTGCTCAGCAGAGAACCGAGCTTCACCTGAACTTAGAGATGGCTACAGGCACCATGTCCTCCGAGAGGGAAAAAGGAAGGTCCTGAGAATGGTGGAAGGAGGCCCACGCTGGTGTGAAACGGGCCGGGGAGCAAGGAAGCGGATCCAACTGAGAGGAACCAGACCTTTGCCACTAACATTTATATGACCTCCACCTGTCTCTGCCCCTCCTGGGGCTTGTCCTTCTCTAATAACTGTCTCACAAAGTGGCTATGTCCAAATACTGCCCATGCCAAGCACTCCAGGGTCATGGTGGGAGGGGTCCTGGTAAGGAGGAGTCCCTGTGGGAAGGACGGGGTCCACACTTACCCCAGAGGCAAAGATGGCCGGATTCCCACTCTCCAGCATGTCCTCTAGCTCATCACTGGTCGTGGTACGGCCAGCTGCAAGCAGGAGTCACAATGAGTGCAGCTCAACCCAGGGAGTTCAGCAGCAGCCTTGCTCTGCACCTCAGTCTTGGCCCCAACCCTAACCCCACCCCCTCAGCTTACTGATCTCCAGCTGCCTCTGTATCCGGCCTTTGCAGCGCTCCCTGTAGTCACACTGCGTCGCATTGTACTCAGACATGACTTCCACAAACTTGCGGGACAACGTGGAGTGCTAGGGGTCCGAGACAGGGGTACAGGTGTCAGGCCCAGCCCCACATGGCCCAAGAGTCTCGGAGGCCAGCTGCCTACTCAAGAGGTCCAGCCCGCACCTGCGTCTTCCGGATCCTGAGGTCAGCGGATGAGCGGTTCTGGCCTTCCTCCTGCTCGATGCTCTGCTCGATGCCTGGAGGAGCAGATGGCTGCTGAGCTATAACCGGCCCCACTCACCACTGACCCCCGCCCACACACTGAGGATCGGCTTAGGAACTCCCCTGGGCGGACTGTGTGGCCTGTAAATGGGATCACATGCGAACCAGAGGAAAAAGGAGGGCCAGGCATTGATGGAGGAGCCAGCCAGGACCCTTCTAGGCACGAGGTATGTATAGGTGTGTGCACATAAGCACTCACTCCCCTCAGTGTGAGCACCTACTGTATGTTAGGCCCAGTGCACAGGCTCATGCTGTGTCTCTTCTGCCCAGGAAGGCTGCACACCATCATGGGCCATGTCCAGAGGGGAAAGGGTCAGGTGGTTGCCACCTGCAGGGCACTCCAGGCATGCACTTCTGTGCTCACACAACCACATGGAGGCTGTGTGTGGAACAAGGCAGTGCTAGCTACTCCTCTAATCCTCTTTAGGTGAAGTGGGGGACAGTGCCCAGAGTGGAGCACTTCCTGGACGAAGCCAAGGGCCAGCCTAGAGCCTGGCACAATCAGGCCAACAAGATAACTGTTGAGTGGCACATGATGGTAGCCACATAAAAGAAAGCAAGACCCAATGTAATGTACCCCCTCAAAACTGATGAAACCCCCAGGGCTGCATGGAGGAAGCAGGCTTGGAATGCCCCCCACCTTAGACAAAGCTGGAGCCCAGACTCACTCTTCAACTTGGAGCGCACTTTGTTTGCTGTCTTCTTTATGTCGGACATGAGTTCCTCCAGCTCCTCCTTCGTCTCTAGGGAGGTAGAAGGGCGGGGGTAGACACCCTGGGTTCCCCCATGCCGATGTGCAGGCCCAGCCTCCTGCACCAGGGGTCCATGGAGGGGGGCTCTGGACAGACCTGGGTCTTCCTTCTTCCTTGACTAATTAAGGTTCTGCCTGCCTTTCCAATCTTGGGCCAGGGCCACACCAGCTGCAGCCTCACCCCCTCTCATGCTGCTTTCCAAGGAGCCTCCCTTCTTCTTTCACTGGCTCCCCCACCCCCTGCAGCTAACAGATGGGTCTAAATTTAAGGCTGAAAGAATCATGGAGCAGCTGGTGATGCTGGAGTTGGCACTGGGGAGCATTTACTTGATACTTGCCTGAGTCGAAGTGGGGGGTGTGAACTCACCTAGCATTACCTGGTGGCTAGGGGGCAAGCATCCAGCCAGAGGGCTGACAGGGCCAGGGACCCGGGAGGCAGAAGCCAGCCCCTACATCAAGCATCCTGAGCGGGGCAAACCTTGTTCTATTCACAAAACTCCCCTCCCCAGGTGAGTGCCCAGCGGGTGGATAGGGGCAGGAGGCACCTGGCCTGGGTGGGGTAGAGCTTCAAAGAGGTGGGCCCCCTGGAGCATAGCTGGCTCCGGGAGTAGCAGGCAGCAGGGCCCATGAGAGGGTGAAGTTGAAGAAGGTCGGTAGCTGATGTTTCTGGCCCTTGTTCCAAATGGAATCATCTCCCTAAAGCTGGTAGAAGCCCTGAGGGTGCCCAACTTGCCTCATTCCCTGCGAGGTGTTGGTTGGCAAAAGGGGGACCTGATGGCTGCTGGGTGGGACAATGGGTCCTGACAGCACCCCAGCCTCAGGGCAGCCTCTAGTCCCAGGAAACCATAACTGAGCTCCTGGCTGCAACCTTTTCCATCTCCCCTCTGCTTGCCTCCAGGGCTGGGGCTTCTATAGGCGGTTGGCGGGTCAGGTGAGGCCACTCCCAAGTGGAATAT
The DNA here is from genome assembly GCA_027563665.1 of Antrozous pallidus. Taxonomy (NCBI): domain Eukaryota; kingdom Metazoa; phylum Chordata; class Mammalia; order Chiroptera; family Vespertilionidae; genus Antrozous; species Antrozous pallidus. The sequence continues at coordinate 88,026,530 of CM050512.1, forward strand.
GAGTGAGGTGAGTGGGGGGCTTTAAGGAGCGGAGGAGGGAGTCTCTCCCTTGAACAAAGGAAAACTGGTTACCAGCTGCTCTAACGTCTCAGCCTTTTTAGCTCAGACCCAAAATAGCCCAGTCCAGATAGCAGCTCCCAGGAGGCAGAGCCAGCCTCAGCCCAGGAAAGCGTCCCTTCCCTCCCCCACCCCCCACTCACCACTATCTTTTCTCGTGACTCCTCAACTCTCCTCGCCTTCACCTTAGAACCCTTTACTCAGCCCACATCAGTGACCTCCTGACTGCTCAGCTCACGGGTGACAATTCTGAACTGGTTGCTGCTGACTAACATGGGGAGAAATGCCGAAGAGCACAAGGAAGGCAGCTCATCGCCCCACCTGGGCACCCTGCCTTCCAGCAGGTGAGAGGACAAACCTCAGCTATTTATAGCTCCTGCCCCATAATCAGCCCCCTTCTCACCAGCAGTGACCCACCACTGACACATACTGACCCACACACATGGGGACACAGACAAACCATGTCACATGCTGCTGTCCCAGACCAGTCTCTGGGGAGAGGGGACTGCACTGGAAATATGCCCTGTTTTGGGTGGTTCCCCTCTCCTTTGTACCCCTTTCTGGGACAGTCACCTAGGCTCCCAGTTCACTTATTTTTCTTTCCAAGGGCTTGGCACTGTGTGTGGTTGATGTGGCATTGGCCTTGGGTTCAAGCACACTTTGAGGCTATGAAGAGATTTTTTTTCCCTGGATAATTGAGGGTGTCTGTAGGCCTGGGGGTGAGGGGACATGAACAGGGAGGCAGTGCTGGAGATGAAACTGAAAGCAAGCCCAAGTGCCTGGGTGGCAGGCTGTGAGCCCTGGCCCCTGTCACTGCCCCTGGGGCTGAGGGGGCACTCCCTCCAGGGAAGGGGAGCTCCAGCCTGCATGTTGTCAGCCTGGCACATGATAGTGTAGTAACCAACACCTCAAAGATACTGTGACAGCTGGGTCAGGGAGACCTGTCTGGGGACAGAGCAGAATGCAGACACACACAGGCTCCCTGTGCAGAGGGACAGAGGTGACTTCCTGGAGTCCTGAGAATGCCTGGCTCCAGGGTACCAGTGGCCAGATGTCAAGGCTGCCAGCTCTTTCCGGAAGCTCTGCTTGCTCGGCCAGCTTGCCCTCCTACAGTGTTGCTGCTTCAGAGCTGCCATCTGCTCCCCAGGGAGGCAAGGAAAAGGGAGGGGCGAGGCTGAGAGGCCTCCTATTCGTAAGAGTAAGCGCCTCCTCCTTGCCTTCCTCCCAGAATCCAGGGCCTTAGGAAAAAAGCCAGTTTACCAAGGGAGGGCAGGCTGGCTGCCTGACCCAGCCAGGTCTCAGGAGGGCCACCCCTCCCACCACACAAGTCTTTGTGGGAGACCTGGGTCCAGTGTATGAAACTAGGCACTGATCCCCGCCTCCCTCCATCCTGGGCCTCGACAGCTGTTTCCTGAGGTTCTCACAGAGCCCTCCCAAACCCGGCCAGGCAGGAGTGCCTTCCTGGAGAGGCCTAAAACCCGCCCCTCACCCCTATCCACTCACTCTCATCAGGGTTGGGGGAGGCCAGGATGGCACTGTGCTTCCGCTTCACCTCCTCCACATTCTCGGAGATCTTGTCAATGAAGCCTCGGATCTCCTCTACCTGTAGACAAAGCCGGGTGGTCAGGAGAAAATGCACAGACGGGGCCTCTTAGGCCTATGTCCAGAGTGGGGCCAGAAATCAGGCTTAGGGCCAGGATTCCAATGGGGTGGGGCTGGCTGCTCCAAGTTTCTTTTAGATTGGGGTGAGGAGAGGTGGTCCAATTCTAAACTTTGCTCCCCTCTGAGCTTCAGTCTATTCACTCTCAAAACAGGTTCATTAATTGGTGCCAAGGGCTGCTGAGCCAGGATCAGGTGTGAAAGTGCGAGGCCTGGCTCCGAGTTGAGATGTGGCCACCGGAAGCTCTGCCTGCTTGGCCAGCTTGCCCTCCTACAAGCCTGCCAGTGCAGGGGGAGAGACTGGTGTGCTGGCTCCCACCTGTTCGAAGAACTCATCCATGAAGCGTTCTCGGTCCACGGTGACAGTGACATCATCGTCATCATCGCTGTCCTTGGCCTGCACGGGGGTGGGTACACATGAGCACACCTGTAGTGAGACCACTGGACCTGGGACCCAAACTGCCTGGCATCCATGTATAGCAGGCTTGCAGGTTGTAGGTCCGGGGCCCTAACACGCCCCTCTGTCCTCTTGGCAAGCATAAGCCCTGGCTGTGCCCTCAGCTCGCAGCCCGGGGAGACCCCTGGTGACCCAGCATAAGGAGAGGGGCCTTGCCTGTCCAGTTGGAAACAGGGCCAAGTCTCCATCTCCAGGCCAGGAACTCCTCCCGCCCCGCTGCCTGCCCCTTCCTCACAGGACTGGGGTCCTCCCAGAACCTCCCTCACTCTAGGGTGCTGCTCAGGAGGCCCTGCCATTGGCTGGGCAAGAAAACCTCAGGGACTGGTCTCAGGCCACGGGGCCCCAACTGGCCCCAAGTGGGGCTTGGCTAGGAGATTTATGGAGACAACTTGGAAGGGCCCCTCCCATCAAGCGATCACACCTCTTCCCCCAGCAGCTAAAATAACTCCAGGCCTGAGATAGACCACCTGGAAGCCAGCGTTGTCCACTCTTCTGGCCAGGAGTTTACAAGCTCTCTGTCCCCCAAGGGCTCTGGAAGGGGAAGTCTGGGCTTTTCCAGGCCTGGGCATGTCATCACCTCCCTCCCCAAAGGCTGGATGGTTCAGACACACATGAGGCCATCCCCACAGCACCCCAGACAGGCCTGAGAGAGACTCCTTTGTACGGGGCTCTGCCATTCTGCTTTACCCACTCCGTCCTCTCAGGATCCTCTCTCTCCTGGTTATTCTTGACACGGGACCTTGACCAGAACTGGCCCAACAGGTACAAGAGGCCAGTCATGTTACCTGGCTGGGGCTTGCCTTAGGAGCAGATGTACAAAAGCCACCCTCATCACGGGTGGGGATAATTATACCTGTGACTTCCCGCATTCTGGCCACGCTCGTTACTGTCCACCCCACATCTTGACTCGGCCATGGTCAGCCCACTCTCCACAGCCAAGGCCAGGATACCCAGGGCAGAACTGTCACCCATCGGACTGAAGTTCTCAGGCTCTGTCACGCCTCTTCATTTCTCAGTGCCCCAAGGGGAGGAGCACTAGCTGGCAAGGCACTGGCCCTCACCTCCACGCTCTTACGTCAGGGCCCAGGATAGAGGCAGGCAGAGGTCAAGGGATAGGGAAACTGAGGGATTTATCCTGTGGGTCTATCTCTTCTCTACAAAATGGGGACAGAGACACCTGCCTGCAGGGAGGGAGGGCTGAAGAAGGATGGGGAAGTGCAGCACGTTGTAAAGGGCTGTGCCCTTGGAGCTCTCGGGATCCCACTACTCACCAAAATGGGGCTTGGCGAGGAGATTTATGGAGACAGCTTGGAGGGGCCCCTCTCCTCAACAGATCACACCTCCTCCCCCAGCAGCTAAAATAAATCCTGCTCACACAAGTGCCTGCAGCTGCTACCAGGTGGCTCCCTTCCCCCACCAAGCCCACCCATAGACACAGGGAATCTAGGAGCTATTTCCACACCTTCAGCTCTCCCCACCCCACACCTAGGAGTTGAGCCAGAGGAGCTGGAAAAACTGAGGCAGAGTGCAGCCTGGAAGAGCCCAGTTCCCCTTCCTGGGCAGCTTGCCAGGTTGGCAAGTGACCCTAGGAGGTCCAGCCATTCAGCGCCCTGCCCTCTCTGTTCTTCTGGTGCCCAAAGAAAGACAGGGGTGGGCTCAAAGAGGCAGAAGGAGAATTTTCCAGCTCCCTTCCCAGGAAGAGCAGTGACCAGCTAGAGCGAAAGACAAGGGCACCTGAGTCACTAGAGATGAGAGTCATTGCCAGAGACCGCTAGGAACTGGTCTTGTGCCCCTCTCTGGGCCTCATATCTTCTTCAGATGTCCAGCCAGTCTGACCTGCTGCCTCCACAGCCCCCCAGAAGACTGAAGGCTGGACTTGGGTAGTTTCTCCAACAAAAGAAGGTTGGCAAGAGAGCCCTCCTCTAGGCTCTCCGTCTATGAGGATAGGGCTGGGGAACGGCACACCGTGGGCTAGGGTCTGACTGGGGCACCCAGGTTGAACCCAAAGACAAACTGGAGGGTTTAAAGCCTGACCTTGCAGCTCTGCTCAAACCAACCGGGGCGCCAAGCAAAACTTTGAGGGGATGCTCCAAGGGGACCCTTCCTTACTAAGTCCTACTTCCTTAGGACTTTTCACCCTCACCCTCCTCTTCACCTCACTGGCCCAGCCTGAAATCTGACCCCGGTTCACCCCACCTATAACAAGCTCCCTACCTCTACAATCCACCCTAAGTCCTCCCTGCTTTCCCATGTAGTTCCCTCTGCCTGGGGTGCTGGTTCCATGACTGACATTCTTCTCATCCTCAGATGCCACCTCCTTCCAGAAGCCCTCCCAGCTCCCTTGGGTCAGTATCTCGCTCCTCTGGTTCCCCATACCCTATTCACACTCCTACTGGAGCCATAGCCACAGACTATCAGGCCTTAAGGGATCTGAAAAGTCACTGCAGCCCCAGCTTCCAGCCTCAGCTTGCACACTTCCTGTGATGGTGAGCGCATTAGCTTCCCAGGCAGCTCTGCTCATCTTGGCAGCCCCAATTGTTAGAAAGTCCTTCCCTTTCCTGTGTGTTGGACCCAGGCCATAAAGAACTTTTTGATGCCCTCTCCCTCAGCTGACCCTGCCAGAAATCTGAAGGCAGCAGCCATATTCTACTTGGGTTTTTTTCCCCCCTCAAGTTCACCATTCCCTGCCCTTCAGATCTTTCTCGGGGGCCCTAAATTGTAGCTCCTGCCCCTGACTTGTTCAGTCTGGCCTCTGTCTGCCCCTGTAGTACAGGATGCAAACGGAACCTGTTGCTGATTGTGGTCTGAGCAGTGTCCAAGTACTAGCCCATCCCCTCCCTCTATCTACATATCCTACCTCTGTTAATGCAGCCATATGTCACATAAGTGATCCTATAGTACTTCCTGCCAAGGAAGGCCTCAAGTAAAGGAACTTTTTAATTTCATTTCTTCATTTGTTCTGATCCATGTGGTTTGTGAGTCTGTTGCCACCTGCAACCTCATTCATATCTAGGCCAGAGCCCTGTAGCACCTTTCTTAGAAATGTCCTCCAGATTATCGCAGACCCTTACTCAGTTTTCACCGGACATTGAATAAATGACAAGGATGCAGGATGCCAGCACCCCTACCCTCTTGCCCCAATACAAACACATACTCCTGACCAAAAGGAAGTAGGAACTAGGCTGGCATGGCATCTTCCTAGTCCCTGGGCTGACCACAGTGAATATCACACACATACATAAAGTGGGTATCTAGATATTTGCTGAATGATTAGGGCCTCAGCTCCCTTGGGAATCCACCAACCCTCTCTGAGTGGCAGTCACAGCTCTGAAAAGAGGGCTCGTTTGGAACTGGGGACTTGGGAGGCTTCTGCATGGAACTGGCAGCTGGAGCCATGGGGCAATTATAAGCCTGAAGGTTCAAACGTCCTCGGGATCAACCCACCCAGACGTCATGTGGGCATTCTGCCTGCCCCCTGCCCAACACTAGGCTCAGCCTCTTTCTCCCGAAATTCTTCCTTTGAAATTCCCTGCTTAGAACCCCTATTTCCAAAGTCTCCTCAAGTCAGAAACTGGGGAACATCTATACTTCCTCCTCCTCTCACCTTCAACTGACATTCGATTTGTCCTGGTGTTTTCTGTTCATCTTTCAATGGTTCTCAACCCTGGTCCAGCACCAGCATCCCTTGGCGGGATTTGAAAAAAAAAAAAAAAAACAAAAACTTTCCGGGTCCTACCCCAGAGAGCTCAGAATTTATGGGGGTGCGACTGGGAAGGCCACTCAGGATTGAGAACTGTTGGTCTGGTCTCACTCCTTTCTGGCAGGCCCCAGCCTGAGTAACCAGGAATAAACACCGGGTGGGGCAGAGAGGGTACTGCCCCCATCACAGCATGAGAAGACACTGCTGGAACCACTGGCAGAAAGCCCTAAGCTTCCCCTAGTGGAGGCCAGGCCGCCCCAGTGGTCTCACCTGGCAGAGGCTCCAGGATTCCAGGAAACAAGCCTTTGATTCCTCCAAGAGGCGCCTGCAGGCCAGTCCCCAGGGATGGCGGCAGGCCAGCCGGCAGGGTTGATTCATTCCTACTGAGTAGGAGTTGCTGTTGTCTGCCTCCCGGCTATTTTTTCCCCTTCTTCCTTTTAATGACTAATCAAAGTCAGGATCACTACAGGAGAGAGGTCCAGAGCCCAGGCCCCTGTGTGAGAGGCCACGCTGAGTCTCCAGGAAAGAGGGCTCTCCAGTCCCATCCCTTGGCCCTCTCCCCATCCTGTGTAATCCCTCCTCCATCAGATCCCCTCTTTTAATAGGGCCTTAGAGGAGCTCAGGCAGTTTCAGGCAATGGACAGGGGCTGGGCTCTGCCTTTAGATACTGTGTGACCTTGGATAAACCCCTGGCCCTTTTTGGACCTGTTTTCCAATTTGTGAGATATGAGGTTGGACTAGATAGTCCCTAAAAAACATCTCACCTGCATCTCAGATGAAAATGTGCTCAAATATACTGTTTTCTTTTGGGAAACCCCAAGGAGGTAATTGGAGAGAGGAGGGAGACGCTCCTCTGGGCCTGTACAAACCTGCCTGTTGTTGCTCTGGGACCCCCAGTCTCTTCCCACCAGTGAGAGCGAAAAGGGAAACTGGAGGGCAAAGGTGGATACTGGGGTTCCCATCTTCCCCAGCTGCTCCAGTGGGCTGGGCCCACTCTAGACCAGGTGTCATGACCACCCACCATTCTCTCTTGGATGGGCATTCCCACCTCTCTGCATTTCCTCACTCTGTCTGGTCCCTCCTTTTGGACCACCTTTCTCCCTCCATTCAAATCAAACTCCTCCTTCTGAGTTATCCCAAGTCCCCTTCTTCCATAAAGGTTTCTTCCCAGGTCTGGTAGCCCCAACTCTCCCTCCTCCCTCTGTTCTCTGGCTCCTACAGCAGGTCCCTTGTGTCCCACACAGCCCAGCATGTAGATAAACAGTGTTTGGGTCCAGGGAGGGATGGATCAGCTCCAAGAAGTTCTCAGAAAGGAAACCAGGGAGACTTCCGAATTGGGGAAACGAGGTAGCTGCATGCCAGGCAGGGCTGCCTGAGACACCTTGCCTCAAAAGTCTCCCAGGCTGTAAGGACTCTGGGCTTGTGTTTGCCCCTTTTAACCCTCCAGTTGCCCTTCTGATCTCTGAGGGCTGCCTACCATGTTGAGCCCTCACTTTCCGTACGAAACGAGGAGACTGGAGAAGGGTGGAGGGCCGCACCTGGCCTGCAGAGTGCCAAAGGAAACGTGCCAGCTCCTTTATCAAGTCTGACTTTTATAAATAAGCTCCCTTTGGGGGCCTTCCTTCCAAATGTAGCGGCATTGAATGGGGAGGGGGAGGAGTGGGAGGAAGAAGGACTGAGGGGGTGGAAGTTGTTATCCCAAGTACCACCTCTGTCCAACTCACTGGAGCAGCTGGGGAATGCCTGGATGGGAAGTACTGGCCTCGTGGTTCCTGGGGATTCTGATCTGAAAATTCTGACCCCTGCAAGTCTCCCCCAAATATGGAGTCAGGGTCAAGAGACTTGAGGAGCCACTCCTCTTGCCCTAAGAATCTGGGTTCTAGGTTTTCCTATCTTTACTTCATAGAGGGGAACTTGAGGCTCAAAGGGAAACTTGTGGGAATGGCAGCCCCCAACTGTTCCACTCCATCATTGTGGCTTCCTGCCAGCACCCCATCAAGGCTGCTAGAAACCCCCCAATGGGCATGCCTCCCAGAATAAGTATGGCAGCATCCATGGGCTCAGAATACCGGAGGGCTGGGGGTTGGTAGAGGAAGCCTCAGTTGATTCAGAGAAACCAGGTCTTACCATTTAAGGGCCCAACTGGGCTCCTGTGGGGTGGGGAAGGAGAGGGGTCACCGAGACACATACCAGAGCAACAGACCTGGGCTTGAGCTCTCTACAACTCAAGCTGTCCTGGGGGTCACCCAGTCCCAAACAAGCCTAAGTCTGTCTGTCTTCAGGACTAGGCAAAGCCCCTTTCTACCATCCCTCTTGACCTACGAGGTAAGCCACCTGCTCTCTTGTGCCTCAGTTTCCCCTTCAGCAGAGGGGATAAAGGCTGATGAACCAGAGGTCCTGTCAAATGTGGAGGAGGACTGTGTTCCCTCTGACCATTGGTGGCCACATGTACTCTTATCTGACCCGTCAGGCACCCAAACATCAGCAGAAGCACCATAAGACCATTCAATGCAAAGATGGCTCTTCCTGACTCTACACAGCACAGGAAACTTAAGGGCACCTGCATGGGCTGGCAGGGACGTGTTTAGACAACACATAGGCCATAAGGGATCATCTTCTTCCTTTGAAACCTCCCGGGGTTTACCCTGGGGGCTGGGCACTCAGCCAGGAATTGGTAGGGCAGGGGCTGGCAGTCAGAGCAAGGGGGAAACAAAGGCAGGAATGTACAGGTCCCAGCCCCAGGCTGCCTGGGGTACTAGTATAAAGGGGAGACCCCGGCACAAACAAACACAGGGAACCTCTGGACAGTGAGGACAAACCCAAAGGACACTTGAAACTTTCCATAGGAAGGGACCTAGGTCTCTGGTTTCAAGGTGGGCAGCAAGAGTGGGGTTCTGGAGAGCCACTGAACTAACGCTCCCCCAGAGAACAGCGGACAGGGCCTAGCAGCAGGGCTGTCAGACAGGGAACCAGACACAACACAACTTGGTCTAGAGCTACAGACAGGCTTCATTTTCCTTCACTCCCCCCACCCCCACCCCCCCAGACCTTCGGTCTAGCCATCCCTAAGGGCAGAGGCGCAAATCTCCAGCTGAAGGGCAGAAGCCTGGGGAGGGAGCAGGGTGGTGGAGGAGCAGGCGGCAGGGGTCGCTATGAGGTCCGGGAGAGGGTGGGCTCTAACTCAGAACCTGGCGCACCCTACTACTCCCCCTAAACCCCGCCCCAGGAGACACACCCCGAGGGGTTCCGAGACACAGGTGGAAAACAGGTTCAGGTCTGAATCTGACCAGAGGACCCCGGAAGGGTCTGGAAATGTTGTGGCGGGCTGCCCGGAAGCCAGGTAGGTGGACCGGGGGCGAGTCTGATCCCAATCTCGAACGGGTGGGGAGCCACAAGTGATGGGAGCTACAGGTGATGGATGGGAGGTGATGGGAGGTGATGGGGGAGGCGAGGAGGCCCGCGAGTAGAGTCCGCCACCGAGCCCGGCCCCACCCGACCGCCGGTCCCACAGCGCACCCCGAAGCGGGGCCCTGAGCGGCGGACCACTCCGCGCCCCTTCCCTCCGCGGTCCAGGCTGTGTCCAGGGCGGGGACGGGGGTCGGCAGTCAGGCACCGTGCGGGGGCAGGGGCCTGGCTTGCCCGCGGGCCGGGACCCAGGTCAGGCTTCTGTCCAGCCATCCACAGCCCATGACTACCCCTCCGACCACCACCCCAAACAAGGAGGCGCCCAAAAGTTTATCCAGGACCCCGGACTCCAGCCTCCAGCCCGCGGGCCAGCGGGATCGAGCTCACGCCGGCCGTGACCCCTGAGTGGGTCGGAGGGGTGGGATCCGATAGGGGGGTCGGGGTTCCCGGCTCCACCACGCTCCCTCCGGTCCAGGTCGAGGGCGCAGGGGCTGCGGCCCGGAGACCACCGGAGCCGGGCGAGGAGCGGCCCCGCGCAGACGGGCGGCGAGCGGCGGCGCGCGGGGGCCGGACTCACCGTGCGGAGCTCCTGGGTTCGGTCCTTCATGCTCCCGGGAGTGGCTGCGGCGCCGGCTGCAGCCTGGAGAGCCCCGCATGCGCGGCGGCCGCCCTGCGGCTGCGCAGCCCTAGCCCGGCCCCGCCCCGGCCCCCGGGACCCCGGCCCAGCCCGGCCTGGCCCCGCCCAGCGTGCGCCCCGCCCCACCAGGTCTCAGCTTCGCTTAGGATCTGAAAGCGCAGCTCCTGGTCCACACCCTCGACAGGGCCCTTTGTTGGGTTCTGGCCCTGGGACCTCTTCATCCAGCGTTCGTGATGCGCAATTCCTGCCCGGATCAAGCCCCAGAGCCGCTGCTCCCTCCCTTTCCAACCCTCCCTCATCCCAAACCCCTTTTGACTCAGCCTCTCAGTCTTGTTCTGGACCCTCCTAGATCTTTACTCCACAGTCCCTCCCATCCCGTGGGATTTGCTGGAGCTTGGACCCTCCACTCCCTTGATTTCTTTGCTCGAACCCTCCAGTAACCCCTCCAAAAACCTCCTCCAGAGTTCCAGCCTCTGAGCCCCTGCCCTTCACTTTTTTCCTCATCCTCTCACATATCAGGCTCTGACCCCACTTTTCCCCAGAATTTCTCAGTTCACGGGTCTGATGCTGGAGGACCATCCCCTTTCCTTTAGTTTCCACTCCCAACAGGATACAGGAACCCTTCTATCTTTGGGGAAGGGAGATCTAAGTTATACTCTCTCACTTTCCCCTACCCCTGTATCCCCAACCTTGAGCCCCAGTCCCAAGCCTGAGATCCTCTTTCCTATATAGAAGCTGGGACCCAGCTCCCTGTGGCACTAATGGGAAGATCTTAGCAGTGTTGTGTATGAGGGGGGTAGGGGAAGTGGTGGGGGGGCACTAGTCAGAGCAGATGCCCCTTTTCTGGTCTCTGCCAGCATCTTGTTGAGACAGGAGTCACACACACACACACACACACACACACACACACACACACACCAGCTGTCCCCTCTGTGCCCTGGCCCATACCTTCTTGCCCTCAAGCCAAGCCTACTCCCTTCCCTTTCCCAGGGCTGCCAAGGTGTTGCTCTGGGAGCTGGGCCAGCCCCCTGCTGCCCAACGTGTCAGGATCTGGCACTTGTCCCAGACTGTGGGTACAGGTTAGCTAGCTGGCAACAGGCTAAAGACACGGTTCCAGCCATCTCTGGAAAATCTGGCCCAAAAGTAGCTCAGATGTGGCTTGGCATGAGAGACGGCCACACCCCTTCCAGTTGTCCAGACTTTGAATGTCCCACAGAACAAGCTTTGGTGGTGCCCCACCCTTTTTTTGGTGGTGCCCCACCCTTTTTTGGTGGTACCCATTAGACGGATGCAAAACCAGGACTCAGCTGCTAGAGGGATTTGATCAGGATTACAGGGAACAAATGGCAGGGCAGGTGCTTCCTGGCTTCAGAGTGCTTTCCTATATGCAGCATAATCACAGGTGTACCCCAGAGTCATGTCTGGCCATGTGGGGAGAGGGCAAGAAGGGGAGACAGCTCCTGCCCTCAGAGAGCTCAAGTGTCAAGCCAAACATCATTCACTGAAATGTATTAAATGATAACATGGAAAATGAATAAGGAATGAATATGTGCCCTTCACCTTAAACTCTGCCTTTCTGATATGTCTTATTCTCATGCAATCATTTATTCATTCATCAAATGTTACCTTGGAAACCATGCTCAGGGGCCACTGTTCTGCAGTTAAGATGCTCCCAGTGTAGTGGGAGAGACAGACATGGCTTCAAATATGTGAGAGATCAGGGTGGTTTTCCAGAGGTGGTGATGTCTGAGCTGGTGTTGGAGGAGTGGGATTGCAATGGGGGTGGAGGTGGGCTGGGGAGTGGGGTGCAGGCTTCCTGGGTAGAGGAAGGAGTGTGCCCAGACACGGGGGTAGGAATAAGAGTCAGTGTGGGTAAGAGGTTAGTTAGTGGGGGAGGCCTTGAATGTTGAATTTTATTCTGCAAACAAGAAGGCAATCAAGAGTCAGACATTCATTCCTTTAATAAAAAGGTACTAATTGAGCATCTACTATGTGCTGATGGTTCTATATGTTGGAGATGTGGCAGAAAACAAGACAGACAAAAGTCCTTGTCCTCATAGAGTCCACAATCTAGTAGAGGAAAGAGATGATAAACAAAAATAAATGACTAAGTAACATATATAACAATGGTAATATACTATGGAGAAGATAAAGTAGGAAAAAAGAGGTAAAGGGTGTTGGGTTTAAGGTGGGAATTCCAATTTTATTTATTTACTTATTTTAGAGAGAGTGAGAACAGCTTGTTGCTGCAGCCTGCACGGCAAGTTCAGGAGGACTTGCAGGAGGGCTGACACAATGAGTACACTATTCAAGAAATACGAATTTTTAAAAAATATATATTTTATTGATTTTTTTACAGAGCAGAAGGGAGAGGGATAGAAAGTCAGAAACATTGATGAGAGAGAGACAGCGATCAGCTGCCTCTTGCACGCCCCCTACTGGGGATGTGCCCGCAGCCAAGGTACATGCCCTTGCCAGAATCGAACCCGGGACCCTTCAGTCCGCAGTCCGACGCTCCATCCACTGAGCCAAACCGGTCTTGGCAAGAAATACGAATTTTGAAGGCTGGGGGGTGGGCTAGGTGGAAACCTGTTGCTTGAAGAGGAACCAAGAGAACTGGTCCATCTACTTTTTATTCACTTTGAATACACATTTGCTCTTTAGCAATGCATACAGGAAGATCAAAGGTAAAGTCTGGTAACTGTAAGGACCATCAGGTCAGGAAATCGCCTGGAGCCATGGCAATCACAGCAGGAGCAAACCTGTGCTGATATTCAGCCCTGCTGAATATCCAAGTCCATTGGCCTTCCAATGTCTCTTTTGCACTTTTATGCTAGTACTGTTTGCTTTAGCCTCCAGTAAGTTGTTCCACTTATTTATGCATTCATTGTTTGTTTTTTTGTATGTGCCCTCACCAGAGAACAAACCCTGCAAACTTGGCATAGGTATGGGGACTATGCTGTAACCAATTGAGCTACCTGGCCAGGGCAAGGTGGGAACTCCCACTTAAATGAGATGGTCCAGGAGGCCTGAGAGGGTGGTATTTGAGTAAATAAATATCTGAAAGAGGTGAGGGAGGGAGCCATGCATACCTCTGGGCAGAAGGAACATTATGTGCAATGACCATGACAAGAGAGCATGTTGGAGAAAAAGCAAGAAGGCAAGGATGCTTGGAGCATTGTGGTGAGGGTGAGCTCCTCTGAGCTCACGTCAGAGAATTGAGGGAGAGGCCTTGTAAGTGATAGTGTCCTTTAGCTTTTAGTCTCTCACTGGAATGGGAGCCACAGGAGAGTTTTGAGCAGAGGAGGGACATGATCCATCTTGGCTTTAACAGGATTACTCTGACTGCTGAGTGGACAACAGACTGAAGGAGACACGAAGGGCGTAGAGACATCATTTAGGAAGTGGTTGCAATATCTCAGATGGTTAGGACAAAGGTGATGACAGTGGTAATGGTGAGACGTTTTAAAGGTAGAGCCACAGAGGAAGAGAGGACGCAAGGATGACTGGAGTCAAGGGTTGTTGTTTTTTAAATATATTTTTATTGATTTCAAAGAGGAAGGGAGAGGGAAAGAGAAACATCAGTAATTAAAGAGAATCGTGGATTGACTGCCTCCTGCACACCCCCTACTGGAGATTGAGCCTGCAACCTGGACATGTGACCTGGAGTTGAACTGTGGTCTCCTGGTTCATAGGCCGATGCTCGACCACCGAGCCTTGCCAGCCGGGCTTGGAGTCAAGGGTTTTGACCTGAACGCCTGGAAAGATGGTGTTGCATTTGCAAAGGTACATGAAGAACTGGAGGAGGAGCAGGTTGAAAGTAAAGGTAAATCAGGATTTGGGGTCTGGACCTATTAAAGTTTGAGTAGCACATTAGACTTCCCAATGGGGAGAACAAGTAGGCCATTGCCTATGAGAGTCTAGAATTCATGGGAGAGTTCCAGGCTGGAAGTGGCTAGCGTGGAAGTTTCTCAAAGCCAGGGAAGAGGCCCCTTTAGCAGCATGGAAGATTACTGGTTGCAACAGGCTGCTGTGGTATCCAGGAGAGACCAGAGACCGTGATCTGAATAAAAGCAGGACCCATTGGACTGCAGAAAAGTGTCAAAGGCATTCAAGAATTTATTTGATATTACTATAGTTTATTCCAGTAATTAAAAGCGTATGTCTGTTGTAAAACATGGAAACAATGACAGATATTATGAACTAGAGGCACCAGGCTCTGGTGACTCTGTGCAGATGAGAGCAGAACTGGTGCTTGGAAGAGGAGCAGATCCAGGGAAGGGGAAGACTTCAGACCAGGATGTGCAGCCCGACATCCAGGAAGACATGTAGATTGATGAGGATTGGTGTGGAACACCGGCTGGAGCCGTGGGAGACAGGAATAGTCTGTTTTGTGTAGAGACGGAAGTTGTGAGCCACAGTCCAGGGTGTGTGTGTGTGTGTGTGTATGTGTGTGGAAACCAGGGCTAAAGGTGGAAGTGGAATACTCCCTCACACATGAGGGATGGGCAGAGACAGAGGAGCCAGAACATGGCAGGGCTGAAATAGGCACTGCCACACAAGATGCCTTGGGTCCCCAGAGCAGCCAGCTTCCTGGGGTAAGGGACCACTCCACAGGGCGTTTGAATTGGTGGCCAGGGGGAGAATAGCAATTAGTGCTGTCATAGCACTTACTGTCCTGGGTGCCTGTCCCTCATTAGATGAAGGAAAGGAACCCGGTCATGTTCTCATTGCGTCCACGGCTGGCAGTGTGTTGTGGAATGAATGGTAAGCACCTGCGCGCTGGAATGAGCAGTGTTCCCACAGTGGGGCACTGTGAGAATGGCTGGGCTTGGAAAGCTCCCAAGTCCCCTCTGTTTCTATTGCACAGGCTAGGCGGGCGAGGCAACCCCTTGCCCACTGGATCCCAGATAGTGATAACTGCTGCCATCTGCTGGTCACGGCCAGTGTTGCCTCATCGATGCCATCACAGCTCAGTACCCGTTTGCCCAGGTTGGGATGACTGACAATCAACACCTGCCTTTCAGAAACCTGCGGACTGGTGGGAGAAACACCTTGGCAATGACAAGACAATGATGGGCAAGCATAAGGCTTCATCCTCTGGAGGAGGAAGAGGAGGCAGCTTTGTGTAGGATTCAGGAACAGAATTGTCTCTGGGGCAGATTTATGCAGGGTGCAGAGCAGGAAGGGGAAGCTGACTCAGGCTCCATTGCTGGAGGAGAGAAAGAGAGAGAGAGAGAGAGATTCTCCAGGGGTTGTTTTTCTTTAATATATTTTTATTGATTTCAGAGAGGAGGGGAGAGGGAGAGAGAGAGAAACATCAACGATGGGAATCATTGATCGGCTGTCTCCTGCACACCCTACACCGTGATGGAGCCCACAACCGGGCATATGCCCGGACCTCCTGGTTCATTGGTCGACACCCAACCACTGAGCCATACTGGCTGGCCTTGTTGTTGTTTTTCTGCTGCTTTCTGACAGGCTAACTCCCTCTTTCTCTTCTCCCAGGGAGTCTGGCTCCTGGCCCCTCAAAGTGCTGGTCATTGTGTGAGGTACCTCATCTAACCTTTACCGTGACCCTATCAGTGTCCCTCCATGAGTCCACTTCACAGGTGAGGACCATGAGACTCAGGAAGGTAAACACAAGCAAGGTCATGAGGGTCAGGTGACATGGTTTGTACGCTGCCCAGCTCTGCATATCCCAGCTGTTTAGGCCACAAAGCCCAGCCCCCTGCCCGGCTTGGGAGGCAGGAGTAGTCTGTTTTGTGTAGAGATGGAAGTTGTGGGCCACAGTCCACGGAGTGTGTATGTGTGTATATGTCTGTCTGTGGAAGAAGAAACAAGGGCTAAAGGTAGAAGTGGAATACTCCCTGACAGGCAGCTCTTTTTTCTCCTTCTGGCCTCCCCACCCCAGCCTACCATCATCCTGTAACCATCTCCCCTGATGCCTGGGCTCAGCCATGGGGGGAGTTGGGAAGCAGGGAGCTGTGGGTATTTGGAATAAGTCCCACTGATCAGTGTGTGATATTGAGGAAGGGCTTTGTGACAGAATTCACTATGTGCCTGAATATAAGGCTATTCATTTTTTTAACCAATGAGAAAATTTAAAAATTTTAAAACAATATTCTAATTTGAACATTTAGGGATTCAGATGAGATAAGCAGTTCCCTACTTATAATAGTTAAAATTTAAATATTTAAAATCACATGCTTTTTAGAATTACTTTATTTTGAGACAATTCTTTTCCAATTTCATGAAAGTGTATTCAAACCCTTCACTTGCATTTCTGCCTTCCACTGTCATATGTCATGTGTCATCCCTAACATCTCCTAATACAGTTTTCCTGAACATCTTCACTTGTGCTTGGAAACACAGCACTTTAAATCCATGAGTGATGCTATTGCTGGAAATAGTATCCCAATCACGAGAATGGCTGTTTTTCATCTAAGTGATGGATTGATATTTATGATCTCCTTAGGGTCTCTCATGGCCAGCATGGTTCAGGCGTTGAGTGGTGACCTATCACGGTTCAATTTCCTGTCAGGACACATGCCTGCGTTGTGGGCACGATCCCCAGTAGGGGACCTGCAGGAGGCAGCTGATCAATGATTCTCATCATTGATGTTGCTATCTCTCTCTCCTCCCTTCCTCTCTGAAATAATATATATATAGGTTCTTCTTCATTCTCTCTCCCTGCTTAATTTTTCTCCACAGCACTTCTTACCTTCTTCTATAATCATCCATTTGTTTATTGGCTATCTCTCCGCATTAGCATGTGAGCTCTGTGAGGTTAGGGAATTTTGTCTGTCTTCCTGTTTTATGTCCATCACCTGGAAACATCCCTAAGGGCAGAGGTGCAAACATGTTTGGTACATGGAACATATGCATGGAAACATGCCTGGTACATAATATGTGCTCAATAAATATCTGTGGAATGAATGAATGAATATAAAGCTCTTAGAAATGTTTGATAGCCCACTGGCAGCCAGAACTATGCATGAGGAAGGCACTGGAATAGGGTGGGAGGGCAGCCCTGCAGGAGCTGAGCCCACGTAAGGAGGGCATTTAAGTCAGGGGGAGCCAGTTGTTTTTGGAGATTAGCTACATACAGGGGGACTGGTAAAATTATGAAATACATTGAAGACAATTGTGGCAAGGGGATAAAATATGTAAAGGAGGAAAGCTGGGATGAACCCCATGCTGTTGGATTAGAATTTAAGCTCTAAATGTAAACTATTTTTCATATATGTAAATTGTATTAGTTAGGGTTCTCCAGAGAACCAGAACCAATAGAATAAATATAGAGAAAGAGATTTATTATGTGGAAGTGACTCACGGATTATGGAGGCTGAGAAGTCCTACAGTCTGCCATCTGCAAGCTGGAGACTTGGAAAGCTGGTGGTACAGTTCTAGTCTGAGTACAAAGGCCTGAGAAGCGGGAACACCGATGAGTAAGGATCAGTTCCAGGGCAGGAGAAGACCAGTATCCCCCGCTCAAGTGGTCAGGAAGAGAGAGAGAATTCAACTGTCCTCTGCTTTTTCTTCCTACAGCCCATCAGCGGATTGGATCATGGTTACCCATATTGGAAAGGACCATCTGCTTTATTTACTCAGTCCATTACCTCAAAAACCACTCTCTTCCAGAAACACACTCAGAAATCATGTTTAACCAGTCAAGTTAACACATAAAATTAACCATCGCATAGATAAAAAAAATAAATGTAGTTGTGTCCGTTTGAGTGTATAAATGTGTGGCTACGAAGTGGGCTGGGAGCAGAGATTACCCTAATTGCAACAAGCACACCTAACAACCAGATCTTGGTTTTTAAATACTATTTGCCATCAAAACACACACACACACACACACACACACACACACACACACACACACACACGACTCATCTTAAGGCTGGGGCAGGGTAAAACCGGATGAGCCTGGACTATCTTATTGAGCCATAAAGAAAGGCGGCTTTCAAAGGATAATGTCACATATCAAAACGGCAAGAGGTCAGCAAGGGGCACCCATTGACCAAACCGAAACCTGGTACAATTTGAGCACTGAAATAAGCAATAGGAATGGGCTCTAATACATTGAATAAAATAGGAAACCAGAGTCCATTTGATATAAATAAATGAATAAATAAATGGTGGTAAAGAAACAGTTCTTTGCAATAGAATGCCAACAAATTAAGTGTAGAAAATGGTGAAATTAGAAAATCATTATTTGCAATGGATGCTGAACATCCATGGATGCTGAAACCTATGGGTGAAAATGGGATGAAGAAAAGGAAGTTTCAACATCTCAAAGTAACTCCCTTCCCCAACACTTATCAGTCACTATCAAGGAATCAACATTCACACTACCAGTCCTGGTTCCGAACGATTTTGGATATGAGAACACAGCATCATTTCTGTGATTTATCTTCACAAAATGTGTAACAGTGGTCTAATCATGAGGATTGGACAAACCAAGGACAGTGTAAAATAACTTCTCTGTAATCTTCAAACGTGTCAAGGCTATGAAACTCAAAGGCTGCAAATTGTTCTAGAGTGAAGGAGGCCGCGGAGATATGACAACCAGTACAATGCTTGATACCATATTAGATTTTTTTTAAACCTTAAAATAGTATTTTTTTTGGACATCAAAGACTAGTTTTAAATTGTTGCCAAATGAAAAGTTAAAATAAAAAAAAAATAAACCTGGCAAAAACGTTAGCCCTTTCCTTGGCTGACCCTTGCTGGCCTGCAGATTCATTTTGGACAAGCTCCTGTGGGACCCACTTTGACTAACTGGGAATGAGGGGCCCTTGTGCTCCCAATGCCCCTGGACCTCCACCACCCCTTTCTGATTATATCTATGCTTTGCATTTACTAGCCCTGGAGACCCCTGTCTGAGTCATGGAACAGAGTAGCCTCTTGAAACACCCTGAATCTCAACGAAAGTGGTGTTGCCTTAGGGAGTACAGCTCAACCCCATCTCTTTGCCTGGGCTTCAGCCAAATAAAATGCCAAGTCTGGCTGCTGGAAGTGCACCTGACTGAATGGGACCTACCAACAACCAGGAGTGATGTCTGCAAGGGCTTTCCGGGGGGGGTCTTTATAGAAACTATTTTTTCCCCTTTTAAATAAATTTTTGGTTAACAAAAGTCTACAGGTTTGAGGCACACAATTCTACAATGCATCTGTACACTGTATTGTGTTCACCAGCCCAAGTCAAGTCTCCGTCCATCACCATGCATCCCCATTATACCCTCCATCTCTCCCCACCCGCTTGGGGCTGAGTTGAGGACCTAATTAATCCTCATGCTGTAACCTTGCTGAAGAGGCCTCTCAATGGGGAAAATTCCCTTTTACACCTTTGATGTCATTGATACGCTCAGTAATCACACTGAGAGAGGAGTGGGACACGGAGACCCCCTTCAGAGCCCAGCAGACCCACCCAGGCTCAAGGATCAGAATGGGAAATATTGGAGGAACGAAGAGCAATATTGCTAGGAAGGATGGACATTCAAGATGTTAGGAGCCCTAGTGGATAGAGAGTCGGCCTGGAGACTGAAGGGTCCTGGTTTGATTCTGGTCAAGGGCACATGCCCAGGTTGTGGGCTCCATGCCCAGTAGGGGGTATGCAGGAGGCAGCTGACTGATGATTCTCTTTCAGCATGGATATTTCTATTTCTCCCTCTCCCTTCCTCTCTGAAATCAATAAAAACTTATTTAAAAAAAAAAGATGTTAGGAACGCTAGCTAGCTTAGCTCAGTGGTTACAGTATCAGCCCCTGGACCGAAGGGTTTGATTCCCAGTCAAGGTACCTCCGTTACACATTCCCCAGTGGGTGTGAGAGGCAACCAATCAATGTCTCTCTCACATCCATGCTCTTGCTCTCCCTTCTACTCTCCTCCATCCCTTCCACTCTTTCTAGAAATCAATGGAAAAATATCCTCGGGTGAGGATTCAAAAAAGAAAAGATGTTAGGAGGAAATGTGCCAGGAGTGGTTAAACTTTTTCCTTGTTTTCTGCTGAGGTGAGTTAATAGTTATATGCGTGGAAATGCCATTCAAGGTACCAAGATACCAATCCTTCAACTTGGGGGTCTGGGCACCTGTTTCTCAGCATTAGAGCAGCCCTGGCTCAGTTCCTTCTTTCCAATTTCCTGCTGTGGGTAGAGCACCCCCCCCCTTGGGTAAGGAATGCAGAGAGGCCGGGCCCTGGCTGCAGGGTTCCAGGATCTAGGAGAGGAGGCAGGGACCCGCCTGCCTGCCTAAGGCGGGGCTTAACAGGGAGTGCCTTGCCAGGAAGGGAGGGCAAAGGGCTATGTCCTCCACCTGCCTCACCCCGCTGACAAGAGTTCCTGTCACCAGCCACCTTCTCTGTCTGGGGCCCTTGAGGGGTAAGTATCCTCCTCAACCCACCTTCTCTCTTTCCTTGGGGTCAGATGAGAACTCCTTTCCTCCTTGGGGGTCCAAACACGTGCCCTCTCTACTTACCCTTCTGCCAGGCATGGGCCACACCTGCTACCCCTCACCATGGCATAAGTCCCCCTGCTTTACTTTCACAAGTCCATGAGCCCGAGATACTAAGGGGCAGATACGGAGTGTCTCTGACCCTTCTCTTCCTGATACCAGCACAGGGCCAAGGCCAGAGCGGAGGGGCCCAGAGAGGGGCACCTCATCCAGGCCAGCCCAAGACCACTATTTCCTCCTCTTCCACCCTGCAACAGAGCCCAGAATCCTAAGCGGCTGGAGCACTGGGGGACGCCCAGACCGAGCCCTCACTGGACCAGGTCCTCCAGGAGCGGGATGAAGCCATCGCCAAGTGAGAGGCAGCTGCTTGTGGGAGTTGCGGGGGCAGGGCTGGCTCACCCTCAGGGCTCTGTCCTGCTGGAAGGGAAGGGGAAGTCAGGCATTCCTGGAAGAAACGCCACACAAACAACTTTCTGTGTCACAAGGCAGGGGCTGTGGCCCTATCTGCCCACCCCCCAGGGCCCAGCATCAGATCTGTAAGCCCTAGGCCTCAGGCTGTTCTTTCTGCCACCTGCAGGAAACAGGCTGTGGAGGCTGAGCTGGACACATGCAAAGCCAAGTTACGAGCTGCAGAGGCCCAGCTGTTGGAGGTCCTGGAGGAGAAACTGAGATTGAGGCAGGAGGTGGAGGCCTGGGAGGTAGGGTGGGAATGCCGGCTGGGCCTGGGAGGTACAGGGAGGCAGGCCCAGAGTCTGCCTGTGAACCTTCTCTCCTGCCCTTAGGAGGACATGCAGCGGCTGGTGAGGCAGCTGGTTGAGAGTCAGCTTCAGAGAGAGTCTGGCAGCACTTTGAGAGCCCCCATGCAACCCGGAACAGCCAGGACCCCCTGGGTTCAATTCCCCCAGCATTGGTGGAGGCGTTGGTGGTGAGAGTGCTCAGCTAGAACCTTGAGAGTAGTATCTTTATTCATTAAAACTTGAGGTCTGACCACCTTTGCACCTTGTGCCCTCTTCGTGCCAACGGGGAACAAGCTGCAGGGCCTTGACCCCCGGGGTTTCAAACATGACCCCTCTGGCCAGCAGCTCTTAGGCCAGGAAGCCTCGGATGGCAGCCATGAAGTCCTGTGGGCGGTCAGCGTGGATCCAGTGCCCGGCATCAGGCACAGTCTGTATCTGGGCCCCCGGGAAGAGTCGCCTAATCTCAGGATGGTGGTTGGGACTGTCCATTGAAGAGAAGGCCGCCAACAAGGGATGAGAGTGGGGAGATGGGAAGAGAAAGAAAAGTGAAGGTAGAGCAGGAAGAGGTGGAGAGCTATATGCCCCACGGTGTTTCCAAGCTCTCAGGAGCTCACTGCCCACACCCAAGCCCTCCCCAAGGCAGGCTCCCCAGGCTGGGGGCTGGGTAAGCAAGCCGTGCCCTGTCTACCACTCAGCCTGGCTTACCGCACGTAGTCAGAGTTTTCACCGAGGAGGAAGAGGGTAGGCCCAGGGTAGGATTCTTGTCGCGGTGGGAAGGCCAAGATCTTGTCCACATGCTGGGCCAAGGCATCCAAGTTCACTCTCCACACAAGGCGCCCGTCTCTCTCCACCAGGTTGGTGAGCAAGAACTGCCTATAAACCGTGTCCTGTGGGGGGTGTAGTGGGGGGGGGGGGCTCCCTGTGAGACTCGGGCTGCCACTCATCTCTTGACAGGTCCCAACCCAAACTATCCAGGGCCTTGAGGGTATCACCTGAATAACAGAGCTGAGCTGTTTATCGGCCAGTGTGCGGGCAGAGGAGCGGGACACCTTATCTGGGATGTCTATGGCTTTCATGGCTGCCATGCAGGCTGGGAAGTTTGAGCTGGATATAGTGTTCACTGGGCTGATGTCCACGGCAACCAGACGTTCCACCAGCTCTGGCTGCGGGAGAGAACTGGACTGGAAACCCAGCCTTAAGGCATGCACAGTGGGCCGCAGGCATGGTTCCCTGATCCCGAACTTGGCCATCCCAGGCTCCTTTGAGTCTCAGGTTGCCTGCTGGGCACTCAGGATCTATACTGGATGGGAGGAAGCCCTGGGTAAGGTCGGCTCACCCTCTGTAGTGCCAGCAACATGGCTGTCTTGCCTCCCATGCTGTGGCCAATGAGGACACAGGGCACTAGGCCCAGCTGGGGCAGGAGGTCCTGCAGGTCCTGGGTCATGGCTTCATAGCTCATGTCTGGGCTGTGGGGACTGTCACCATGATTCCGAGCATCCAATGTCAGCACCTGGGGAGTGGGATGAGAGGGGGCGGCACTAGGATCCACACTGGGGACACGGACAGCCAAAGGCCTGGAAGACCTTCAGGCTGAGCTGGTGGAGAACCTAGAGAGAGAGCCTGAAGCAGAAGAAGGACTCAGACGGTGAGAAGGCCCAGTTCCCAGACCTAGGAAGCCCAGTTGAAGAACCTGGGGTCACTGACACAAAAGAGAAGACAGACCCAGGGAATGTGACCACATCTCTGAAGGTCTGGCCTGGCTGGGTAGCAACCCCAGAGAAAGAAGACGCCGAGGATTTCCAATAATTGAAGCACAGAAGGATGGACTGCTCTGAGAGGTGATAAATCTCCTGTCATTCTTGGTGAACAAGCAAGGGGCTGGCCCTCATAGCGGGGAGGGTGTCTGCATTGGACAGGGAGCCCAGCTCAGTTTGGAGCGTGCAGACGAAGACGGGCTGGATGGATGGAAGCAAGAGGAAGGAATGGGCGTGGGTCTGCCCTGCCGGCTGCATCTTTATGTCAATCTCTTCATTTTCGCTCAGAGAGACCTGTCAGTGTTCAGCCCGGTCCCAGCGGTGAGGTAGAGGAGCTGGCCCCACCTCAGCCTCTTGCCCGATCCCCGCCCCTCACCGCACCCTCCTTCCCGCGGGACCCCGCCTCTCCCGGAAGCTCACCCTCCGGCCAGTCTGCCGAGCCAGGGCCTTGGCGATAGAGTTGAAGTTAGCTTTGCTGCCGAAGAGCCCGTGCAGAAAGACGAGGGCTGGGCGGCCCGCCTCCCCATCCAGGAGCTTGTAGGAGAGCGGCACCGATCTACCGGAAGGGGCGAGGAAGGGGCTGGTCTGAGCCGACTGGGGAAGAGGTTTGGGGGAGCGGCCTGGGAGGAGGCGGGCCCAGGCGGAGGAGGCGGGGCCGCCGGGGCCGCACCGGAGGAGGAGGGTTAATGGACGGCCTTCCACCGGGTGCCCTTGACTGACCTCGGCTCGGCGCCGCCTGGGCCGCTGCTGCTGGGTGCCACAGGCAAGCAGATCCTGGAGGGTCCGGGCCCCCCAGAGGGGAGCCTCCAGGCCCGGCCCCAGCGGAGCATGCCCGGGAGCCGCTCCCCGGCAGGCACTCCGCGAGCACGTTCCGTACTCAGGCTCCACCTCGCGCCTTTGCGGAGCCCCGTCCAGTTCCCATCGGGGCTCCGCCTTCTCCCCGCCCGCCATCGCGGGATCCCCGCCCTCGCTCACAGTTCCTGACGCAATCCCAGAGAACTGTCAGTCCCCCAGCTCCGCCCGCTCACCCCGCAGAGCCACAGAGCTGGCCCGGCTCGCGGAGCTCCGCTCGGCCGGGGCGGAATCCTTTCGGGGCGTCTGGGCCCTGCGTGGCCCTGCGTGTTCCCTCTCTCTCTCTCTCCCCCCCCCCCATATTTTATTGATTTTTTACACAGAGGAAGGGAGAGGGATAGAGAGTTAGAAACATCGATCAGCTGCCTCTTGCACACCTCCTACTGGGGATGTGCCCGCAACCAAGGTACATGCCCTTGACCGGAATCGAACCTGGGACCCTTCAGTCCGCAGGCCAACGCTCTGTCCACTGAGCCAAACCGGTTTCGGCATGGGCCGTGCATTCCGGGTGTGGAGGGGGTGGGGAGGAGCGTGGGAGAGAGGCCTGGGGTGGCGCCAACGTCAGAGGCACTGCTTGGAGGCACCGTGCTCCATAGGGGGCGAGGAGGACGCCAGATGAAGTGCCGCCCACCCATCCTGAATCGTGGACTAGAGAAAGAGCTAGGAGGGACTCTAGAGGTTCTCTTCATTCACCCCCCACCCTGTTCGTTACCAATGGGGAAACTGAAGCAAACCGGAACCTCTGGTCTGCCATTCATAATGCGAGTCAAAAATGGGTGTTTGCGCTGGTGGGGGCATCAGAGTTTAAATCAGATCATCTCCCTACTCCCTCCGCCTCCCCCCTTACAATCCTTCCACCCCTAGAGCTCAGCACATCTTGCAGAGAAATCGCCTTTCTTTGGAACGCTGACCCGCTGCCATCTTTTCTCCCTAGTCTGTGATAGAAGTGGCATTGGGATGTTATCTCAGGTCTCAGTTGACTTCCACTGCAGCCCATCCTTCAGCAGTTGCAAGAGTAGCTTACTCTTTCTTTTTTAAAATGTTTATTTATTCACTTTGGAGAGAGAGAGAGAGAGAAGAAACATTGATTTGTTGTTCTACTTGTTTATGCATTCATTGGTTGATTCTTTTTTAAAACATATTTTTAATTGATTTCAGAGAAGAAGAGGGAGGGACAGATAGAAACATCAATGATGAGAAAGAACCACTGACCAGCTGCCTCCTACATGCCCCACACTGGGGATCAAGCCCCCAGCCAGGGCGTGTGGAACTGAACCGTGAACTCCTGGTTTGTAGGTCGAAACTCCACCCCTGAGCCATTGGTTGCTTCTTGTTTGTACCCCAACTAGGGATAGTACCTAAAACCTTGGTGTATCAGGAAAGTGTTCCAACTATCTGAGTTACCTCACCAGGGGGAGTGGCTACTCTTTCTATAGTATCCTTTTGCTCAGAAACCTTCAGGGACTCCCCGTAGTTGAAAGTTGAAACTTCATCACCACATCCCAAGCTTCCCTCAGTACGATTATTCCACCCATGCCCCCCCTTATCTTACTCCCCAAGGAAGCACCCTGAGAACCACACTGCACACCCCCTTTTAGATCTTTACCACAATCACCCACTCCCCCTGCTGGGGTGCTGTGCCAGATTCCAGGATAACTGCCACCTCCTCCTCAAGCCTTCCCAGATTTCCCTGGCTGAAACTAATGTCTTCCACCCCGTGTTCTAAAGCATTTGTCAGTCTACTCTATGGTATTATAGAACAGCCCTTCTCTGTGTCCACCAGAGGCTGGGGGCTCCCAGAGGCCCAGAGCTGTGTTCTGTTCATCTGGTGCTAAGTGCAGTAGTAATTTTACTGAGTGATCTTGGGGAGATTCAGTGCAGTAGCTGAGGCTTAGGTGAAGGTTCAGCTGGTGGTTGCATCTGTGCCCCTTCGAGGAGATGACACCTGGTCTTGCAAGGATTACGTGGGCCTTTCTCCCCCTTTAGGGTATGCTGGATGGAATCAGGACCAGTAGGAGGCGTTCTAACTACTCTAAGGCCTAATAAATAAATGGCTCCCACTTTGAGTCAGCCTGAGGACTGGCAGGTGTTTCGTTCTAATCTGAGGAGCGCTTTGAAGTCACTGGTGACCCTACACACACCAGGTGGTGTAATCATTTGTTGTCAGCATAATCATTAGGGGAGTGATGAGGACAGCTGAGCCCTGGATGGGGACTGGTCCTAGCCTGGGAGGGGTCCTCAGAGAGTGGATCAAGCAGTGTTTTTCTAGAGTTGGTGGAAGAAGAGGAAGGGAGTTGGCATAATGTTGGTGATTCAGAAAGGTAGTATTTCGAACTGACCCCCACCCTCACGCCAACCTGTCTAGCCTGGTAAACTGAGCCTGGCCTAGGACCCCCACATTAGCCCCCAGCCAGAGCTCTGGGTCTGAGGGCAGAAACATCCTTGAGGCATCCCCACCCCGTCCCCCGCCAGCCCTATCATGTGGCTGGTTAGGGTGCGATCAGCAAGCAGAAAAACCAGTTGGCTTGAAGTTTTCTCTTGTTGCTCCCTGGGAAGAACTCTGGTGATAGTGTGTTGTGGGGGAAGGGTCCACCTGGGGCTGCCCACTCCTGCTTGTTAGGAACAGGCTATGGACTCAGAGTTGGTGAGAACCTCCCTGCGGGGGGACAAAGGGTGCAGTTGCTGGAGGGGAGGCCTCTGAGCCCCGATATGCTGAGGTGATGGGGGGAGAATCGGGTTGCAGAATAACTCACTACCTCGGAGGAATCTACCCTTCCTCGGCCCTGTTCCCAGTAGTTCCAACCTTCCCTGTAGAGTGAAAATGGGGAGGCGGAGGTGAAGAAACTCAGTTCCAATCGCTCAGCCCAGCCCTCATTCCTCCCCAGGTGCGGGGAGGGATGAGATGGGAGGCGGCTGGGTGGCAGGGGTGTGGCCTGCGGAGGCCGGGACTCTGCACCCTGGACGTGGCGGCGTCCCATGGGTTAAAGCGGGGAGGTGGCGGGTGTCCTATAACCGCACCTGGACCAGTATCGGTCACGTGGCCAGGGTTTCACCTGCCCCGCTGAGCAGGGACAATCAGGCCGCTTGTTACGAGGTTGGTCGCCATGGTGACAGGAGTGCGCCAGGGGAGGTCACCAGGGCAAATTCCTGCGGGCCCGCAGGGTGGGGCAGCGCTGTCAGTCCTGCAGGGGCGGGTTGGGGCTCCCAAGGACCCCTGGAGGTTTCCTGTGGAGCTGTCCCAAGGGGCCCCTATGTGACTGCCACCCAGCCGCCTCCCATCTCATCCCTCCCCGCACCATCCCATTTCAGCTTCTGTTCCCAGATTTTGAACCTGAGTTTATTAAACTGCCAGGACTTTCACAAACATTACCTCATTTAATCTGCTTTTCCCACGTGGGAGTGGTAATCCCCTGTCTCCCCCAGATTCCCTGAGTACTTTGAGAACATGCGCTGCTTCTTTTCTTCCTTCAACAATCAGTCCACGCTTTTGGAACCTCTTTACTACGTGCCTTTCTGCACACAGGCACCTTTCTAGACACAACCGTGCAACAAACAAAAAACTCATGAACCACACGACAGTGGATTCTGCAGAGTGTTTATTTCTTCAGAGCAGGTTGGGGAAGCCCCTGGGGACCATTGTTTGAAGGCAGGGACTGCACAAGATCATCCCATATCTCTGATGTCAAGAACAACACCTCTGGGGGCCTCTCTGCCACCTCCAGACACTACTCATACCTCCTCCCCTCCAAGCTTCCCCCAGGCTCAGAGATCCTCAATCTCTTACTTTCATCCACTCACTTTTTTTTTGCCCCAGGAGCTCTAACAGGCCCTACTAACAGCAACTGTTTGTCAACTTTTCTACTGAGTCTCAAGTGGCAGTCACTGTGCCCCCAGTAACAGACTCATCACACCCATAAATTCTTAAAGTGGGTGGGGTAAGGACACCTACCCTTTGGAGTGGAGGTGGTAGAGGGAGTCTGTATTTTTTTTTCTCAAACCCCACCCCCAGAGCTGTCTGCCTGCTCCCCGAGTCTGTCTCTATTTTGCTTGGTAGTTCCGTTTGTCCATTAAATTCCACATGAGTGAAATCCTATGGTACTTGTCCTCCTTTGACTGGCTTGTTTGACTTAGTGTAACGTTCTCCAAGTCTGTCCATGCTGTTGAAAAGGGTAAAATTTTCTTTCTTCTTACAGCAGAGTGATCCCATTGGTAACACAGTTTGCAACCCCCGCCACCCCCCGCAACACACACACACACACTCATCTACTGATGGACACGGGCTGTTTCTAGAGCTCGGCTATTGTAAATAACACTGCAGTGAACACAGAGGTACATATATTCTTTCAAATTAGTGTTTCCGGTTTCTTTGGATAAATTCCCAGAAGAGGAATCACTGAGTCACAGACAATTCCATTTTAAATTAAAAAAAATTTTTTTATTGATTTCAGAGAGGAAAGGGGAGGGAGAGAGAGAGAAACAACAATGAGGAGAGAGAATCATCTATTGGCTGCCTTCTGCACACCCCATGCTGGGGATCGAGCCTGCAACCCGGGCATGTGCCCCCTGACCCAGAATCACACCATGACCTCCTGCATGGGTTGGCATTCAACCCCTGAGCCACGCCGGCTTGGTGAGGGCTCCCTTTGCTCCACATCTTCTTTGCTTGTTGGGAGTCCTTGTATTTTGAAATTCAGCAACCTTCTCTCCTCATTGAGAAACACCAGCCTGCAGGCTATAGTCCAGCCTACTCTGCCTTCATTTTTGAGCCTTCATTTATTGAAACCTACCATGTGCTGGGCACTGAGGATGCAAGGGTGAGTCCAGGAGACCAACTCCCGACCTGGCAGTCTGGTGGAGGCCACACTAGTGGAGGCACAATCCCACACTG
This sequence comes from Antrozous pallidus, assembly GCA_027563665.1. Taxonomy (NCBI): domain Eukaryota; kingdom Metazoa; phylum Chordata; class Mammalia; order Chiroptera; family Vespertilionidae; genus Antrozous; species Antrozous pallidus. The sequence continues at coordinate 88,055,136 of CM050512.1, forward strand.
ACTAAACACACACCGGAAAGTGAGAGTGTGAAACGGGAATCCGACAGGCCCTGGGGTCAGGTAAGGTGGCTGGCTCTGACTCAGTGATGCTTGAATGGCGAGCTGAAGGATGAGTAGGAGTCAGCCAGGTGAAGGGGTTACAGTGGAGTCAAGTGTTTCCAAAGTGCGAACACTTTGTGCCATGGCAAAGCCATCCCATCTCCCAATGTAGAATCTTAGGAGTCATTCTTGACGCCTCCTTCCTTACCTCCCCACCCTATCCCTCACACAGTTTTTATCGCCCACATAGTTCTGATATCCGTCCGCTTCGCTCATCTCTGTGGTCCCATCTCTCTCCTGCGTTGCGGCCTCCTCCATTTTGGCCCCTCCAGTCCCTAAATGATAACTAGCATAATCTTTTCCAAACACACAACGTATTTCTATATTAAACTATTTTCTTCCTATTTATATTTTCCAGTTTTTCTGTGCTCTGGGTTTTTTTTTTCTTCTTCTTCTTCGCTTTAATGGCCATTTCATTCACATCAAAACTACAGTTAAGTGTAAGATTTCCTTTACCATAATAATGTTTTCCATGGAGGATTGGAGTCTATTAAAAATAAAATTTTGGCCGAAACCGGTTTGGCTCAATGGTTAGAGTATCGGCCTGTGGACTGAGAGGTCCCAGGTTCAATTCCGGTCAAGGGCATGTACCTTGGTTGCGGGCACATCCCCGGTGGGGAGTATGCAAGAGGCAGCTGATCCATGTTTCTGACATTCTATCCCTCTCCCTTCCTCTCTGTGAAAAATCAATGAAATATGTTTTAAAAAAATAAAATTTTGCAATTTATTTTAAAATTTATTTTATTGTTTAAAGTATTACAAATAGTAGTACATATGTTTCTCCCCCCCCCCCATTAACCTCCTCCCCCCCGGCCTCCCCTAACCCCCAGCACATGCCCTCATCTGCCTGCCCCCCTGCCCCAGTGTCTTGTATCCATTGGTTATGCTTATATTTTTGTATACAAGTCCTTCGGTTGATCTCTTACAGCCCCCGCCCAAATTTTGCAATTTATTATACATAAGTGTATGCTATCTTTTTTTCTTCTTAGCAGTAAATAACTTTTTATTTATTTATTATCTATTGTCTAAATTTTTACATATGTCTCCTCCCCCCTCAACTCCCCTTAATCTTCCCTCTCCCCCCAGCCATTCCCACCCCAGAGTGTGCTCTGGATTTTGTGCTCATTGTCCCTGGGGATACACACAAGTGGCAGACCTGAAAGTAGAAAAGCTGGTTTATGTATTTCAAAGCCAAAGCCCTGAGGGGAAAGGAATGCCTCAGCAGAGACAAGTGTCTTGGCCAAGAATAGGAGGGGGGAGGGTTCTGCCACCTGCTTCTTGGCAGGGTCCCCAGAGAGGAATAGCTCCTGGGCTTACTAGGCAGGCAGTACCCTAGACTGCTTACACAATACTCCCGTGTCCCAGACCCAGACACAGTGTGAGCCACAAGACTGAAGGGGCCAACGAGACAGGGTGCTGATGTTTCAGCAGTGATCACTGTTGCCTGAGCGCTGGATGTTGTCCAACTGCCACTTCTCCACTCCCAGCCTTCTTCCTGACCCCTCTCCCCTCCCCCAGCAAATTCGGTCCTGCCGAATATCATAGAACTGTGTCTGACCTCAGGAGGATTAAAGTTCAACTTATTTCCACCTGCCTGGGCAGAATGGAGTATCTAGGAAATAATGTCATTGCACATCCCAGTTTGTGGACTTTCATTATTGCTACAATGCCACACACTTTTGTCAACTGACTTAAAAAAAATTGTTCATTGATTTTAGGGAGAGAAGAAAGAAGAGAGAAACATCGCTTTGTTGTTCCAATTATTTATGCACTCATTGCTTGTTTCTTGGATGTAATCTGGCAGGAGATTGAACCCTCAACCTTGGCATACTGGGGATGATGCTCTAACCAACTGGATAACTGGCCAGGGCAGAACTGACTTTCTTTTTAAATCAACAATCCAATAATTCATCCAACACATATTTACTGAGCCCCTGCTAATACTAAGCATGAATTGTAGAGCTAGGAATATGGCAATTACACGGACCTATTGCTCAGAGAATATAAAAACAAACCCTCCTGCCCCAGCTTTTCTACTCTCTAGTGGGGAAGACAGGCCTTAAACAAAGAAATAAATAAGTAAGTACAAATTATGATAAATTCAGGGAGCAGAGTGTTGTGTTCAATAATAATTGGGATGGGAGGAATATGTATGGTGATAGGAAAGACCTCAGGTAAGGTGAAATCTAAAGGATAAGAAGGAGCAATCATCCTATCTAATAAAAGAGTAATATGCAAATTGACTATACCTCTGATCAAGCCATGCACACAGCCATGCCCACCATCCAATCAGGAGCAAATTATGCAAATAAACCCCAACCAAGATGGCTGCGGCCACTGAGAGCAGGAGGGAGGCTGGATTGTGAGAAGGATGTCCGACTGTCTGTTTAGGTCTGATCCTACCGGGACTAGGCCTAAATGGGCAGTCAGACATTCCTCGAGGGGTCCCAGATTGGAGAGGTTGCAGGCTGGGCTGAGGGACACCCCCAGGGCCTCTGCCCCCCATGCACGAATTTTGTGTACCGGTCCTCTAGTATCATATAATAGTGGGGGGGAGGGAGGTGGTGTGGGGAGAGGTTGTTCTAGGCAGAAGGAACAGCAAGTGCAAAGGCCTTGAGGGACACAAGACCTTCCCTAGTTCAAGGAAGTTGGAGCAGAGAAAGCAAGGAAAGAAAGTTTTATATGAGGTGGGTTTGGGTTGGTCCAAGCAGGGAACTGGTAGATTTGGTTGTTAGTCTAAGAGAAATGAGAGTCAATAAAGGTTTTAAGCAGGAAGAGACATGATTTACATTTTTATAAGACTGGCTTCGTGGCAGATGATGGCGGACAGAATAAAAGGAAAATGGAGGAGGGGAAGAAAAGTCAACTAGGGGGCAGTTAGTTGTCCTGTTAGGGCATGATGGTAACTTTTTACTGGGAGATGGCTGTGGAGGCATGAAGAGACAGACAGATTTGAGATATATTTTGATTTAGAATCAATAGGGTGGGTAGAGAGGAAGATGGTGGTGAGGAAGGAAAAGGAATCAAGGACAACCCCCATGTTTCTGGACTGAATGCATTGGTGGGTAGTTCTGCTGAGGTGGGGAATTCTGGAGAGGAACATTTATTTTATTTTTTCTCTCCACAGGGTACCAGTGGTAGAAGAATCAGGAGTTCCACGTGAGGCCTGTTAGGTTTGAGATGCCAATGAGATATCATAATATAGTAGACCTGCTGTATCTATGGGCCTCACATCCACAGATTCCGCTGACTGTAGATAAAAAATATCCAGAAAAAGCTCTGGCTGTGTGCTCAGTGGTTAGAGTGTTGGCCCGTGCACTGAAGGGTCTTGGGTTTAATTTCTGGTCAAGGGTGTGTACCTGGGTTGCAGGCTTGATCCCTTCCCCTGTCGGGATGGGTGGGAGAGGCAGCCAATTGATGTGTCTCTCTCACATCTCTCTCTCTCCCTCTCTCTCTCTCTCTCTCCCTCCCTCTTTCCTCTCCTCTCCTCCCCGCTCCTTCCCTTCTACTCTCTCTGAAAATCAATGGAAAAATATCCTCGGGTCAGGATTAACAATATATATGTGGAAAAAAATCCCATAAAGTTCCAAAAACAAAATTTGAATTTGCCACACACTGAGCACTATGCTGAATCCACGTGAATGAACTGATATGTAGGCATACTCTGCTGTAGCCTCTATGCAAATACAACACCATTTTATATAAGGAACTTGCGCATCCTTGAATTTTGGTATCTGTGGGGGTCCTAGAACCAATCCTATGGGGGATGGGAGATATTGAGGGATGACTATAGTTAACATTTATTGAGTGCTTAATATGTGCCAAACACTGTTCTAAGTGCTTTATATCCATTACCTCAATTAATCCTCCTAATGACTGTGAGAGGGTATATATATTATTTATGGTCTCTCCTTTATAGCTGAGAGAATTGAGCCACAGAGAAGTTAATTAGTTGCTCAGGTCACACAGCTTGGAAGCTGCAGGCCAGGATCCAATCCCAAGTGGTCGAGCTCTAGGGGCCATGCTGTTAACTGCTGCCCTCCACTACCTCCAAGGTATCTAAGGAGGCAACTGGATGCCTGAATGGGGAGCTTGAAGCAAAGGGCCCCAAACCAGAGGATGTTAAAGCCATGGGAAAGGGTGAGACAATCAAAGGGCATCATTGTCCTTTACACATTAGAGGAAGAGGAGAGGGCCCAGGACAGAGGACCCTGGAGTTAAGTAGAGGAAGACCAGGGAAGGGAGATGGAGGAGTGGACATGGAGGGAGGAGGGGAGGAAGGCCAGGTGGGGTGCTGGCAGGAAGTGTAGACTAAGCCATAGTCCTGAAGGGAAAGGAGCAGTTAACTATGTCCAAAATTGCTGAGAGTGTTGAGTAAGCTCCAGATTGAAAAGTGACTGTTGGCCATGGCAGCTCTGGGGACCTTGCCAGGAGCAGCTTGAAGTTATGAAAGAGTGAGGGCAGGAGCAGACCAGAGTAGCTGATGGGCATTTGGGAGGGGAGGAAATGAAATCGGGGGGTCAGATAACTCCTGACAAGGTGAGCAGAGAAATGGGATGGTATCTGTTTGGAGATGTGAAGTCAAGGAAACTTCTTTCTTTTTAAAGAACAGAAATACCGCCCTGCCCAGTGGGGCTTGGTTGGCTGGGTGTTTTCTCAAACCATTTATCAAAGAATCTTTCCTTACTCCATTGTATGTTTTCGCTCCTTTGTGGAAAATTAATTGCCCATATATGTGTGGATTTATTTCTGAGCTCTCAATTCTGTTCCATTGGTCAGTGTGTCTGTTTTTCTGCCAATATCATGCTTTTAAGGTAATTGCAGCTTTGCAGTATAATTTGAAGTCAGTGAGTATGATACCTCTGGCTTTGTTCTTTTTCCTCAAGATTGCTTTGGCTGTTCAGGGTCTTTTGTGATTCCATACAAATTTGATGATTATTTGCTCCATTTCTTTGAAAAATGTCATTGGGATTTTGATGGGGATTGCATTAAATCTATATATTGTTTTAGGTAATATCACCATTTTAACTATCTTGATTCTTCCAACCTATGAGGATGCAATATCTTTTTCTTCCTCTGTGTCTTCTTCAATTCCTTTCAACAATGTCTTATAATTTTCAGTGTACTGTGTAGGTCCTTTACTCCTTTGTTAAGTTTGTTCCTAGCTATTTTATCTTTTTTTGTTGTTGTTGCAATTGTAAAGAGAATTGTTTTCTTCATTTCTTTTTCTGATATTTCATTATTAATATACTAGAGGCCTGGTACACAAAATTCGTGCACCCAGGGGTGGGGGTGTCCCTCAGCCCGACTGCCCCCTCGCAGTCCGGGAGCCCTTGGGGAGATGTCCAACTGTCGGCTTAAGCTGGCAGGTGGACATCCTTAGAGTGAGAGAGGCTCCAGCCACCACTGCTGTGCTTGCTAGCCATGAGCTTGGCTTCTGGCTGAGTGGTGCTCCCCCTGTGGGAGTGCACTGACCACCAGGGGGCAGCTCCTGCATTCAGCACTTGCCCCCTGGTGGTCAGTGAGGGTCATAGTGACTGGTCGTTCTGCCGTTTGATCAGTTTGCGTATTAGCCTTTTATTATATAGGATGTCCATCATTGTCTCTTGTTACCTTTTTTATCTCTAAATCTGTTTTGTCTGATATAAGTATGGCTGCACCCACTTTTCTCTGGATGCCATTTGCTTGGAGTGTTATCTTCCATCTCTCCACTTTGAGCCTATGTTTGTCTTTGTTGCTTAGATGAGTTTCTTGTAGGCAGCATATAGTTGGATTTTCTTTTTTAATCCATTCTGCTACTCTGTGCCTTTTAATTGGTGAGTTCAGTCCATTTACATTTAGGGTGACTATTAATATATGAAGACTTCTCAAGGCAAATCTTGTTTCATTTATGCTCCATGTATCTCCACTCCCACCTGCACATTATTTTGAACTAAGTCTCAGACATCATATCTGTTAATGTTTCATCTGTAAATATTTTGGTATGTGCCTTTTATTTTATTATTATTATATTCAGTATGTTTCCATTAAAGGTAAGGACTATTTTGTTGTTGTTGTTTTTTTTAAATAAACCACCATATCACTTGCACACTTTAAAAAGTAATAATTCCTTGTAATAACTTAAAATGCAAAGGCCTTTCAAAGGAGAGGTAAACAAGTGTTCATTTGAAATCAATAGAGCCATTCAGGAGTCATTAATTTAGGCAGAAGCTCAAATAATGTTCTCACTAAGAGATAAACACAAGGGCACTTATGAGAAGATGAAGGGGGACAATTCCATCAATAGAAGGAAGATAACATAATGATGTTAATTCTAAATAATGTTTAACATTTTTCAGTCTAGTAGTCATCAGTATAGTATTCACAATAATCTTGTTATCTTTGCCATCAGCTTTTTTTTTTTTTTTTTGAGGTCAAATTTGCTGAGGCCTAGTCCTAAAGTTATTTGAAGTATAAGGTATGCACCTCTGGTATGGCAGCTCCAGCTCCATTTTAAAGTGGTTCTCTTTAGCTCCATTGGTTGTCATCCCATGCACCTGAGAGGTTGCCTTTAGATTCCAGGCCGGGGCAGGCACATACCTGGGCTAATTATGAGCTTGATCCCCAGTGGGGGTTGTGAAGGAGGCAGCTGATTGATAGATGGTTCTTTCTCATTGATGATTCTCTCTCTCTCTCCCTCTAATTTCCTCTCTTTCTCTAAAAATCAATAAAAACATAAAAAAATAAAGTGGCTCTGTTTATATTATTGTTTACACTTTCCAATTATTCACTAAGCACTCAAATTTCTAATAAAAGAGTAATATGCAAATTTGACCATACCTTCACTACACCCACAAGCCATGCTCACAGCCACGCCCACCAGCCAATCAGGAGCAGATTATGCAAATAAACCACAACCAAGATGGCTGCTGCCACTCAGAGCAGGAGGAAGCCTTGATGCTGCAAAGTTTCAATTATAAAAAAAACAGAAATGGCGACAGCTACTGAGCTGGAGAGAACAGAGGCTTGGGTTTCCCTGGCAAGGGAGGAAGCCAAGCTTTCTGCCTGCTGTTGCCTGCCTAGGCCTCCACTCTAGGCTACAAAGTTTCAAACAGAAATGGCTGCCTCCACAGAGCGAGCAGAAAGCTTGACTCTACTCCAGGCTAAAAGTTTCAATTGTAGACATAAATTAATCCCAGATCCCAGGTCCTTTGCTTGGGTTGCTGGAGGGTGTGGCCAGCCTGCAAACCTCCACAGGCCCCTCTCCCAGGCTGCCCTTCACCCCAAGGGGACACTCTTCAGGGCAAACCAGCTGGCCCCCACCCATTTGCCAGGCCTCTATCCTATCTAATAAAAGAGTAATTTGCAGATTGACCATCACTCCAACACACAAGAGGGCCCCATGTGGTCAAAGATCCTGCCCCCATGTGACACAAGATAGCCACCACAAGATGGCTAGCAGGGGAGGGCCATTGGGAGGTTCCAGGCCCTGCAAGGGAGGGCAGTTATGGGCGATCAGACCAGCAGGGGAGGGCAGTTGGGAGGGACCAGGCCTGCAAGGGAGGGCAGTTGGGGGCGATCAAGCCTGCAGGGGAGGGCAGTTAGGTTTGGCCAGGCCAGCAGAGGAGAGAAGTTGGGGGCAAACAGGCTGGCAGGAGAGTAGTTAGGCATCAATCAGGCTGGTCGGGTAGTGGTTAGGGGTGATCAGACTGGCAGGCAGAAGCGGTTAGGGGCAATCGGGGAGGCAGGCAGGTGAGCAGTTTGGAGCTAGCAGTCCTGTATTGTGAGAAGGATGTCTGACTGCCCAGGATCAGGCCTAAACGGGCAGTTGGACATCCCTTGAGGGGTCCCAGATTGGAGAGGGTCGGGGCTGGGCTAAGGGACATCCCCGCCCCCTGCCCCCCCTGCACGAATTTTGTGTACCAGGCATCTAGTTGTTTCATAAATGCCATAAACTTTTTATCAGTTCGAATCAGGAACCAATTAAGGTCCACAACTGTGATTGGTTGATGTGTCTGTTAAGTCTCTTGATCTATATAGGTTTCCCTACATCTCATTTTCTTGTTTGTTTGTTTCCTTTGTAAATTTTTCATTGAAGAACCCATTTCTTTGTCCTATAGAATTCTCCACATTTGGCTTTTGCTGATTGCATTCTCTGTTAATGTGTTCCTCTCTCTTTTGCATGGCCTGTAAATTGAAACCTGACATAGAAATTCAATCAGATTCAGATTTGATTTATTATTTTGATTTTTCTGCAAGACCATTTCACAAGAGACGTTGTATTTGACTTTTTTTTTTTTTTTAAATAGCAGCCAGGTTGTACTGATTAGGATGCCTTAGCTGGAAATCCTAAATTGAACTAGCTAAAGCAATGAGAAAAGCTGCATCTACCATAGCCCCTGAGGGCCCCAGGGAGGTGACAGTTACTAGACAGAAATGTTTCCATGGCTCCAGGTTCCTCCCTTCCAGACTAATGTCTCATCATCGGCCTCACGGTGCAATGCCTACATTGTAGGGTTCTTATGGGCATCACAGGGATGGCACCACCTCTCTTACAGATGAGAGTGAGGGTGGCCAGCGACTTGCCCAAGGTCTCTCACTGAGCCCCAGAGCCGAGCTGTCGCTCTCTTTACCTGCTCTTTACCCGTCTTGGCACAGCTGACCTTTAATGGAGCCCTGGTAGGGGAGGGAGAAGGAAAGTACTGTCTGTTCTTCCCTGCCTGCTGCAGACCTTGAGGTAGCCACAATAAATGCTGTGTTTGTTTGATATAGCACTTGGCTTTTGGTCTCAGCAGGAGGAAGAGCTAGAACAGGTGTGGCAAGACCAGGAGGCCCGCGGCACCACCGTGGAAGGTGGGATGGGACAGGGCCCCAGGGCCTGGCAGTGGGCTTCAGGTCTGTGGATTGTGAAGAAATTCAGGAACTTTCTCACGACCCAGCCATCTTCCTCATGTTTCCAGGTGCCCATCTGGCTGAATACACCGAACTACTAACAATACTTACTAACCTTAATTAAGGGCCTCACCTTAATCAAGGCCTAGCATTGTTTTCATTCCACCATTGCTTTCAGTTCTCCCTGATCTTGGAAGGTGACTCTGTGGTGGGGAAATCTGATAAGAAAACAAACAACAAGGTAGATAGATGTGTGAGGGGTGAGATAGGCTGCACAGGAACCCAGAAGATGACTCAGCTAATCCACAAGACAGCCCAGCAGTATCATACCCATTTTGTGGATGAGAAAACCTAGGCTCAGAGAAGTGAACTGCCCTGATTTCCTGGTCATTTTGGTTCTGACTAATTTTCTTCTGCAGGGGGTGATAAGGATAAAAATGGGGATGAAAAGACAAGTTAGAGAGGCCCTCATGAATCATCTGGTCCCTCTCTTACTGAAATAACGGGGAAACTGAGAGCCAGAAGGGGAAGGGAATTGCTCAGTCACAGAGGAGGAGGAGTGAATCTAGAAAGCAGCTAACTCCCAGGCCAGGGTGTTCCTTGACACGAAATGCCTTTCTCTTCTCCAGCCATCTGAAGATTTCCTGGGTCCCCATTTCCTGGGGTTCTCCTCAGCTTGTGCCGAAAATTCCAACTCTGTTTGGATTCTAAACTCCAGAAAGGATAAGAAGGGAATAAGTTACAACAGACCCTAAAGCCAGGCAAGGATGTGTGCCTGTTGGGGGTGATATAATATAGATTAAGATACCTAACTACCCTCTAGGAGGCCCCAAGGGCCAGGGAGCCAGGGTGGGTCTGAAGCTCTGAGCCCTTCTCACCCACCCCACCCCACCCCATCCCATCCCACCCAACCCCGACTCACCCAAGGATCCAGGCTGCACCACATCCCTCTGGCTTGGAGGTGCTGGGAGTGGGCTGGCTGGCTCTGGGCCTGAGGCTGTAGCTCTGCCGCAGGCAGTGTCTTGACCAGGCTGCTCGCTTGGAGCTAGTGGTAAATGAATAACCTTGCTCCTGCCTGCAGGACTGACTCTCTGAGACAAAGAAGCTACCTGGTACCCCTCAGGGCTGGCTTGGCCTAAACTGCCAGAGACTATGGGATGAAGTGAGATGCAAAGGTTTGGCTCTCTGCCCACCCCTCAAACCCATCCCAGACTGGCCTAGAGAACATTTCTCCTCCCAGTTCCCTCCCCCTCACCTATTGCTAAGCCTCCTCCCCCTCTGATCCTTCCCCTCATTGAGGCCCCTCCCCTTCACTGAGTCCCAACCATTTCTTTTATTTTTCCTAAATATATTTTTATTGATTTCAGAGAGGAAGGGAGAGGGAGAAAGAGATAGAAATATCAATGATGAGAGAGAATCATTGATCCTCTGTCTCCTGCATGCCCTCAATGGGGACCCAGCCCGCACCTCAGGCTTGTGCCTTTAACCGGAATCGAATCTGGGACCTTTCAGTCTGCAGGCCAATGTTCTATCCATTGAGCCAAACCAGCTGGAGCCCCACCATTTCATTGGGCCCTTGCCCCTCACTGACCCCTCCTTTAAGCCACCTTCCCTTCACTGAGGTCCCCCACTGAGCCTTTTGTGAGCCCACCATTCCTTCTCCAGCTCTCCCTAGGACCCATCTCCATCAATTGTCCCTCTCACCTTCATATCCAGTCACTCTCCCTGTTTCCTTACCCCCAGGCTAGAAGAGTGGTTCCCAAGGGGGAACCAGTTGGAGAGAGTAATGACAACTCCAAGTCCTCTCCTGAATCTCACAGAGGATGACAGCTAGGGTCTTCTTACTATTCAAAGGAACCTACTTCCTTTTCCTTGGGTCATATAAGCTAACCTGTTAGTGTTCCTTAACCAAAGAATTGGGAGCTAAGTGGAGTATTTTACTGAAAAACTTAACTGCCATTGGGACCTTTTGTTTAATTTTGCTTCAGGGAAAGAAGTTTGAGATACAGTTAACTGAAATAATGTCAAGTTTCCTCAATTTTAAATACCTGTCTTGTTACCCTCACTCCCCCTCAAGTTGCTAACTTGGCCTTGATTCCCTTTATAAGCAAACCTCTTGGATGCAGGGTCTATATATTCTGTTTTTGCTTCTCTTCTCCCACTCACTTTTCTGTCCCCTATTTCTGCCCCCATGCCTCTTGCTAAGGCTACCAGTGACCACCTTGCTGTGTGTGTGTTTTTTTAATTTTAACTTTTATTGATTTCAGAGAGGAAGGGAGAGGGAGAGAGAGAGAGAAATATCAAGGATGAGAGAGAATCATTGATTGCCTGCCATCTGCATGCCCCCTGTTGGGGATCAAGCCCACAACCCAGGCATGTGTCCTGTCCAAGAATCGAATCAGGACCTCCTGGTTCATAGGCTGATGCTCAACCACTGAGCCACACTGCTGCTTTTAATCTCACAGCTACTTCCCGGGTCTCTTCTCTTCCCTGGCCACTTCTGCAGCCTCAGACACTGTGGCCAATGCCTGCCTTCTCGAAACCCTCCCTCCCTTTGGTTTCTAGACTGACCTCATCCACTCCTTGGTTTCAGTTCCCTTCTGTATGCTAACAATAGCCAAGTTTTACCACTCCTGAGTTCCAGAGCTCTGTATATGCCCAGCCATTTCCTGGACATCGCGCCCGAAGGTCCTACAGGCTTGTCAATCTCTGTACACTCAAATCGGAACCCCATCACCTTCCCCCAGTAATCTGGTCTCCTATTTTGGTAAATGGCTTCACAATGCAATCAGTGATCTAGGGTGGGAAACTGGAGTTCTCCTAGTTCTTCCCTCTTTCCCACCCTGAATATCCAAATGATGCTCAAGCCCTGCTAACAGCCTATCAGGCCCTGCTCCCAGTCCTGCTGTCCCTGCTTTACTTCTGGCTTGTGTCATTTTATACTGAGATGGCTACATAGGCTCTTAGAAGGTCTTCCACCTTTCCTGGCCTCCCTGAATCCCAGCTCTGCAGGGGCTGCTGGCGAGGTTGATTTAGAGAGCACAGCATTGACAAGGCGCGTGCCTTCCATGACTCCCGTAACACCGGAGTAAGGTCCAAAGTCTGTCATTCTCCCAGGAGACTCTCCAGGCCTTTGTCTTTTCTGGGCCCCTGGGCCTCCTCACCACTTCCTCTCTCACCTTGCTATCCGTCCTGCTGTGCAGAATTTCTCTCACCCTGGCCCGGGGCACAGGCCCCCTTTCCCAGGGCCTGCCCCTCCTGCACCTTCTCCAAGATGCCAGTGCTTCTGAGCACCCCCCCCCACCCCCCTCCCCGGAAAAAAACGAGAGCCTTCTCTCATCTCTCCCCCCAGGTGAGAAGGTTCTGCCCAGCAATACTTTTGCTAAGAAACAAGCAAACAAACACAATAGGTCTTTGTGGTCTCCTTTTCCAAATATGAAATCATAGCATTGAATGTGATCTTTCATGTAGCAGAGGGGCCATCCTGGGGTGCAGGCAGGCGCTGTGGAAAACGCGCTCGGAGCACAAACCCAAATGTCAGCCTGGAGAAGAGGGTCCCTGAAGCCCTGCCCCCACCCCCTTGGATCTCTCCTCCCAAACACGCTGGAAGCGCCCACACCTGTCTCTTAGCCGTCTGACTCCCCAGTGAGCAGCCGCCAGATGACCGCCAGTACCCAGTTCAGTTTGCAGCCTCACTTTCTCGGTTACTGACCCTCTCTGTTCCTCTCTAAGCTGCATCCCTAGCAGAATCCAGCCAAGGCCAAGCCTTTCGGGGAGGTGGGGACCTGTGCGGCACCCAGGGCAAGGAGGCGCGCAGAGGCAACTGCAAAACGAAAGGCTTTTATTGAAGAAAATCAAGTGACCCCTTTCAAGGCGGCCGGGGCCTGCCCAACAAGGGCTTTGAGGCCTCCCGCAGGTAAGCGTGGCCACCCGACCCGCACTCCAGAGTTTGAGGTTTCATTGTCTGTCTATGCGGGCTGCCCCCCAGGCTTCGCTGCCCCCCTGCCTGCCCGCGGAGGGGCGGCAGCTGCGGAAAGGGGCGACGGGCTGGCCCCTGCCAGTCCAGTGAGAGGGCTGCCGGACATCTGGGCTGGGCTGGTTTCCGATGCAAGGTGGGCGGCTGGATGGTGGGCGCTACCGGCACGTGAGGGCGGTGACCCCTCAGACGTAGTCCTTGCGGTCGTAGGCTGTGCCGGTGCCCGTGCCGGTGCCCGGCCCGGCCGATCGCGGCGCCGAGTAGAGGATCTTGGCGGGCACATATTTCTTCTCGCGCGGGGGGCACGAGCAGCAGAGCAGCGCGCCCCCCAGCAGCTGCAGCGCCGCCGCCGCCCAGCCCACGTACAGGCCCGAGCCTATCTCGCGCTTCTGCGAGTCGGGCACCAGCGGGTTGTAGAAATCCTGCACAATGGTGTTGGCCGACCAGGACACGGGCACCAGGGTGAGCAGGGCGGCCAGCAGGAAGAGCACGCCCGCCACGATGGTGATCTTGGCCTTGGCGGTGTCGTCCTGCACGCAGTTGGTGCACTGGGCGCCCACGAGCGCCACGAGGAGCCCGAAGGCGCCCAGCAGGATGGCGACCACGATGAGGGCGCGGGCCGCCTGCAGGTCCTGCGGCAGCGCCAGCAGCGAGTCGTACACTTTGCACTGCATCTGGCCGGTGCTCTGCACCACGCAGTTCATCCACAGGCCCTCCCAGGTGATCTGCGCCGTGATGATGCTGCTGCCGATGAAGGCCGTGACGCGCCACATGGGCAGCGCGCAGCACACGATGGTGCCCAGCCAGCCCAGCACGGCCAGCGCGGTGCCCGTGATCTCCAGGCCCATGGACATGGCTGCCGCTCCAAAGCCGGCTCTGCCGGCGCCTCCGGGTGCAGGGACGACGAGGGGCGCGGCCGCGGGGCCTGGGCAAGAACTGCGGCGGCGCGCCGACGGAAGACGCCCGGACGGACGGACCGACGACCGACGAACCGCGCGCTCGCTAACGGCTCTGCTCTGCGGGCTGCGCCGCGGCTGCGTCCGCACCTGCCTGTGGCTTTGTGGGCGGCGGCGGCGGCGGCGGCTGAACTGGCCCTGAGTTGGGCCGATTGGTCCTCGATCCTGCTCTGGGCTCGGGCGGGGGCGGGAGGGGCGGAGCCGCGTTCCCCTGGACCCGGGGACAATGACGTGGCCCCGCTTCCCACCTGCGCCGCGGGCCGGGGAGGAAGGCTGGCGGGAGTGGCTCGCGGCGCAGGTGGGGTGTGTGCAGAGCGGGGCGGGGCCTGGGCTGAGCCGGCCTCTCTCCCTCGTCCCCACTGCTAGGTAACCAACTCCCCTGCAGGTCGGGGGTAGGTTGCAAATTACAGGCTGTTTGACTGGTCCCCAGGCTCCGCTGTTGGCACGGCCGCGTGGTGAAGGGGGCGCTGCCAGTTGCCCGGGATCCCCGGGGCCTGGAAGGGCGGCGTGGGCGTGGCCGCGGGTGTGACCGGCGCACCTGCTCCCCGGTCCCCAGGGCCTCCGAGCAGCACTCGCCACGCCGGATACCCGCCTGATTCAGGCCCATGGGGTTGGCAGCCCCAGAGATCTGGACTTTGTAGCCAGGGACCGCCCTCAAAAGCGCTCAGAAGACGCCCCTGTGCCAGTGCTGAACTACCCCCTCCCCTGCCCCAGCCTAATCCTCAACTCTAATCCCTCGCAGTAACTCTGGATTCCTTTAGCGGAGCCACTCTGCTCACCCTGAGCCCGGTCTTCCCTCCTTCTGGGCTCCAAGTCAGTGCCGAGATTCATCCTAATGAAATGGAGGTGAAAGATTTGATCCGGGCAAAAGTGGGAAGTCAGAGACCTTTCCTGCAATCTCTGGCTCTCACACCTGAGCTATCCCCTCTCCTTCCCTCGCTCCAGCGCTCGGTCTCCTGGCTCTTCCTCCAGTAAGCCACATGCCCCCACTTCCGCCCTCCTGGGCATTCAACAATGGGACACGTGCAGACATTCACAAGGCTCATTCCTCCCTTTCAGGTTTTTGCTCCCAGCAAGGCCTTCCTTCCCGGACCACATTATTTAAAATGACAACTACTCACTCCACAGTATTCTGCCCTTTTTTCATGCGTTATATTCTCCTTAGATTTGAACACCATCTGCCATACTCCACATTACTCTTCGTTATTGTTTATTCTCTCTCTGCTCCAGTATGTTAGTTCCATTGGGCTAACAGCCAGAATGTCCCTAAACGGGCAAGGATTTCCGCTGGTTTTATTCACTGCAGTATCTCTAGTGCCTAGAACAGTCCTGGGTACTCACAATGATGTTGATTTCATGACGTGAATGAGGGAAGGGCATCACTTTCTTGTGTTCTTGCAATCTTGCCTGCCTAGGCCCTCCTACTGGCATAAATGACTGATAACAGGACACTACTGTGTTTCCTGAACCAGAGGGCTTTGTAATCTGGTAGAAACCAAGCACACGTCCAAGCTAGATAAGAAACCTCATTGAGCCCTGGCCAGTGTTTCTAAGCGGTTAGAGCGTTGGTCCCTCGTTGAAGGATCTTAGTTCAATTACCAGTCAAGGACACTTACCTGGGTTGCAGGTTCAACCAATAGGTGTGTCTCTCTCACATCAATGTTTCTCTCTGTCCCTGTCTCCCATCCTCCCTCCCTTCTATTTTTGTGATTTCATAGAGGAAAGGAGAGGGAGAGATAGAAACATAATGATGAGAATCATCGATCCGCTGCCTCATGCACACACCCCCTACTGGGAACTGAGCCCACAACCCAGGCATGTGCCCTTGACAGGAATCGAACCTGGGACCCTTCCATCTGCAGGCCAATGTTCTAGCCACTGATCGAAACTGGCTAGGGCCCTTCTACTTTCTCTAAAAACCAATGGAAAAAATATCCTCAGGTGAAGATTAATAACAACAAAAAAAGAAACCTCACTGAGTAGGAGATTTTCTGGTTTTTCCATATCTCTCAAACCATAGGCAGGTAGCTTGTCTCCTTTTCTGTAAGTGCCAAAGCCTAGCCAGTGTTCCGCAAACTCATTAGTCAACAGAGCCAAATATCAACAGGACAACGACTGAAATTTCTTTGGAGAGCCAAATTTTTAAAACTTAAACTTCTTCTAATGCCACTTCTTCAAAATAGACTTGCCTAGGCCCAGGTATTTTGTGGAAGAGCCACACTCAAGGGGCCAAAGAGCTGCATGGGGCTCGTGAGCCGCAGTTTGCCGACCACAGGCCTAGGGTGCGATAAGAGTAAGGTAGCCCTGGCCAGTTTGGCTCATTGGATAGAGCCTGAGGACTGAAGGGCCCCAGGTTCGATTCTGATCAAGGGCATGTACCTGGTTGCAGGCTCGATCCCTGGCCCTGGTCCATTCCCGCAGGGGGCAATCAATTTGATGTGCCTCTCTCACATCGATGTTTCTCTGTCTCTCCCTTCTCTCACACTCTCTCTTGTAAATCAATGGGAAAATATCCTTGGTGAGGCTTAACAAAGAACAAAACAAACAAACAAACAAAAAACAACAACAGCTGAAACCGGTTTGGCTCAGTGGATAGAGCACCCGCCTGCGGACTGAAGGGTCCCAGGTTCGATTCCGGCCAAGGGCATATACCTTGGTTTTGGGCACATCCCCAGTGGGGGGTGTGCAGAAGGCAGCTGATCGATGTTTCTCTCTCATCAATGTTTCTAACTCTGTATCCCTCTCCCTTCCTCTCTGTAAAAAATCAATAAAATATATTAAAACAACAACAAAGCAGATTTCTTAAAAAAAAAAAAAAGGTAAGGTAAACAGGGCCAGATGCCCAGGAAACTAGGGTCCTACTTCTTGCAGGGGCAAAGGTCTTGGGTGGGGCTTATTGGGGTTGGGCTGGGCAAGGCTGGGAGTGCCGAGCCGGTGCTGGGTGGGGGTTGCCATGAAGGAAGTTCTTAGAGGCTAGGTCCATTTCAGTGGACTGCTGGCTGTTAGTTTCCTGGTTAGTGGGGGTGGCTTTGACCCAGAAGGGAGACAGAACCCCCAGGCAGTGTGGCTGGGCTTAGTGGAGGGCTGAGGCGGGTTCGCCAGTGGTTGTGTCTGAGTGAGGCGCTGAGAGCTCTGTCTCTTGCTGGCTGTGAGGCTGGGGAAAGTCACGTCACCTCTCTTAGGCTCAGTTTCCTTTGTAAAATGAAGAAAATGATGTTAATATGACCCACCTCACAGGGTTGTAATGAGAATGGAGGTGATGTAATTGTATAATTAGCCAGAAAACAACCAGGTCAGGATATACAAATGTGCAGGGAAACTGTGTGGAGAAAGTGTGGGGTTTAGTGGGCAGACCTGAATTTGCGCTGTCTCTACTTCTACCAGTCATGTGACCTTGAGGAAGTCCTTTTCCACCTTTAGCCTCAGTTTCCTCTTGTGTGCAGAGGAGTATGTTCTATCGCTCAGGTTAGGGACAGGGTGAGGGTGGGGGGCAGGCAGAAAGCGGTGCTTTGTTCCTGAGCCCCAGTGAGGTGGATCTGCTGGCAGGGCTGTGAGGATATGAGGACAGAAAGCTTCATGACCCGGGGCCAAACTTCAGGGACTCTGCAAAAGAAGACTTTGGCTCTGGGCAAAACAGCTCCAATTAGCTTTTTGTGTTCTTGCAATCTCAGCTTAATATCTACCATGGCTCTTACAAAACAATAATAAAAAGACAAATAACCCAATTAGAAAGTTGTCAGAGAACAGACAAAGATGATATATAAATGGCCAAAAGCACATGAAAAGATGTTCGACGCCATTAGTCATTAGAAAAATGCAAAGCAAAACTGCAGAGATACCGCTTCTCCCTCATGAGGATGAGGATCAGAGAAAGGGTGTGGGAAACTGGAGCCCTCCTACGGTGCTGGTGGGCAGGTAGAGCATTGCAGTTGCTCCTGAAAAGTCTTTTTCTCAAAGGGTAGAGTTACCAGATGACCCAGCAATTCTATTACTTACCCAAGAGAAATGAAAACGTGTTGAAACAAAATATTTGTACAGAAATGTTCATAGAAATAACCTATATAATAGAACCCTAATATTCAAATTGTTTCCTCTGGTGGTTGTTTGACTGGGAGTTCCACCAGGAGACCAAAAGTTTGACTGCTTACTATGACATGTGCTGACCACCAGGGGGTGGTGTGGAACATGGCGAGCATCAACAACAAGGCTTAGCAGCAGGTGGCAGTGGAGGCACTGCAGGCCCTGATGGGCCCTAATGAGAGTCAGATTGTGGCGGGATAGTGGAGCAGACGGCACCAGGCCAAGGTGGGTGCGAGCGGGGGGGGGGGGGGGGGGGGGAGGGGGGCCGATTGCCTCGAAGCCAGCAGCCAGCAGTAGCAATGGGGTCGGGGCCCCCGCCCAGCTCCCAGGCGCTGAGGGAGCCAGGTGGGGGGGGGGGGATTTGGAGGGGTCACCCCAATAGATTGCTTGGCAGGTGGGATGGTGGAGCAGGTGAGGGGGTAGTGCTAGGCCAAGATGGGGTGCCAGGTGGGGCTGTGGGACTGCAAGGCTGAGGGTGAAAGCTGGGGGGCCCGATCTCTGCAGGCCACCCTGTGGGACCCCACCCATGCACGAATTCATGCACCAGGCCTCTAGTATTTTCATAATAGCCCAAAAGTGGAAACATTCTAAATGTCAGTTGATGAATGAATAAACAAAAGTAAAATGTATATCTATACAATAGAACATTTTATTTAGCCATAGAAAGGAATAAAGTTCTGATACATATAACAATGTGATGAGCCTTGACAATATTATGGTAAGTGAGAGATACCAGGTGCAAAGGATGACATGTTGTATGATACCATTTATAGAAACTTTCCAGAGTAGAAAAATCTATAGAGAAGAAAGTCAATAAGTGTTTGCTGAGGGCTGGAGTCGGGGTGTTCAGAGGAAATGGGGATTGACTACTAATGGGTACAGGTTTTCTTTTTGGGATGATGAAAATGTCCTACAATTGATTGTGCTGATGGTTGCAAAACTATGAATACACAAAAGAACCAGTCAACAATACAATTTAAATTGGTGAGTGGTATCCCTAGCTGGTTTGAGCATCGGCCTGAGAACTGAGAGGTCTGGGGTTCGATTCCAGTCAAGGGCATGTACCTTGGTTGCAGGCACATCCCCAGTACGGGGTGTACAGGAGGCGGCTGATTGATGTTTCTCTCTCATTGATGTTTCTAACTCTCTCTCCCTCTCCCTTCCTCTCTGTGAAAAATCAATGGAATACATTTAAAAAAAATATAAACTGGTGAGTGGTGAATTATATCTTGATATGTAAATTATATCTCAATAAAGCTTTTAAAATAAAACCCACTATGGTGCTTGGGCTCTGCAGTGTGAAGTGTGTGTGTGTGTGTATGTGTGTGTGTGAGTGTGTGTGTGTGAGTGTGTGAGTGTGTGTGTGTGAGAGTGTGTGCCCCACAGGGTGGGAATGAGAGTGGGATGAAGCTGTCTTTGAATGGGAAGTGCTGGGAGGGGTTGTGAGGCTCAGGGCTCCAGGCATGATGCACATGCACATGTGTGAGAGCATGGGCACACACATATCCCTACACACATTCCTAAGGTGGGTCAGGTGCTCCAGGAATGGACCCCTGCAGGAAGTGCTGTGTGACTATAGGAAGGGGAGTTCTGCAGCTGTGTTGAGGTTGGGCAGGAGTTGGTAGAGAAGGATTTAGCTGGTGGAGGTGACAAGGTGTCACCTTGGGTAGAATGTTGTGTGTGTATGTGTGTGTGTGTGTGTGTGTGTGATTCCAAGGAGCAAAGAGCTAAGAAGAGAGGAATTGAAAGAAGAATGCCCACAGCTAGGGAATTGGTCCATTTCCTATTTCCTGCCAAGCGCTCAATCCCCAAGAAGTAGCCATCAGGTTTTTGTGCAAATGTGTGTTTCTTTCTTTCTTTTTAAAAATATATATTTATTGATTTCAGAGAGGAAGGAAAAAGGAGAGAGAGACAGAAACTTCAATGATGAGAGAGAATCATAGATTGGCTGCCTCCTGCACCCCACCCCCACTGAGGATCGAGCCCACAACCAGGGCATGTGCCCTTGACTGGAATCAAAATCAGTACCCTTCAGTCCACAGACCGACGCTCTATCCACTGAGCCAAATCGGTTAGGGCGAACATGTATTTATTTCTATGGACTAAATGTCTAGGAATGCAAATTCTGGTTGTTGCATGGTTAGCTTTTAAAGAAACTACCATCCTTGTTCTTCAAAGTTACTCCCAGCAAGACCTTCCCATTGTACACACCCACCTCAGTTCTCAGTATCCTCGCCTGCACTGAGTATAGTTTACTTTCATCACCTGCTAAGTGTGCATTGGTATCTCATTGTGGTTTTAATTTGCAGTTCCTTTGTGACTAATGATGTTAGTCACATGCTTGTTTGCTTATTGGAAGAAGATATTTATATATCTTCTTCATTGAAATGTCTCTTTATGCCTTTTGTCCATGTTCTAATTGGATTCCTCACTTTTTAAAAAATTCTTGACTTTGAGAGTTCTTTATATATCCTTTGTTGAATGTGTGGCTAGCCAATATTCTCCCACTTGATAGCTTGTCTTTTTATCCTCTTAACAGGTCTTCCACAGAGTAAAAACTGTATGTTTTATTTTATATATTTATCCTGTATCCTGTGGCTTTGCTGAACTCATTTATTTGGGGAGCTTTTTGTAGATTTCTTGGGATTTTCTAGAGAGCCAGTCACAGTAATTCTTTTGGGTAGGTCTGTTTGTGGCAAATTCCCTTGTCATTTTTCCATAAATGTCTTGATTTTCTTTATTCCTGAGAAATATTTTCACTGAATATGGGATTCTAGGTTCTTTTCTTTCAGCACTTGAAAAATATTGTGCCATTTCCTTCTGGCCTCCATGATACGTGATTATAAATTTGCTGTAATTCTAATTGTTTTCCCTTGTAAGTAAGACGTTATTTATCTATGGCTGCTCTTAAGGTCCCCCCACTCTGGGCCCCCAGTCTTTGGTTTTAAGAAGTTTGATCATGATATTTCTTAGTGTGAATTTATTTGGGTTTAATCAGTTTGAGGTTTGTTTAGCTTCTTAAATCTGTAGGTTTATGTCTCTTGCCAAATTTGGGGAGTTTTCAGTTATTATTTCTTCAAATATTTTTTCTGGCTTTGCCCTCTTCATTCTTTCCTTCAGGGACTCTGATGGCACAAATGTTAGATGTTTGTTATAGTCCCACAGTTACCTGAGTCTCTGTTATTTTATTTTTGTTTAAAAAATATTTTATTGACTTTTTTCAGAGATGAAGGGAGAGAGATAGAAAGTCAGAAACATCAATGAGAGAGAAACATCGATCAGCTGCCTCTTGCACACCCACACTGGGCATGTGCCTGCAACCAAGGTACATGCCCTTGACTGGAATCGAACCTGGGACCTTTCAGTCCACAGGCCAACGCTCTATCCACTGAGCCAAACCAGTTTCAGCTGTTATTTTTAATTTTTTTCCTCGGTCTATTTTTCACTCTGTTGTTCAGATTGAGTAATTTCTTTTGTTCTATTTTTGAGCTTATTCTTTCCTCTGTCATCTCCCTTCTGCTCTTTTTTTAAAATTCATCTATTTTTTTCCTGTTTATTGAATTTATTGCGGTGACACTGGTTAACAAAATTGCACAAGTTTCAGATACACAATTCTATAACACATCATCCGTACACTGTATTGCGTGTTTACCACCCTCCTCCCTTCTGCTCTTGTGCCATCTGGTGAGTTTTTTTACTTTAGTTCTAAACTTTCCATTGGTTCTTTATATCTTTTTTTGCTAAAATTTTCTGTTTGTTTCAAGTTCGTTCATAATTACTCTTGTAATCATTCTGATCGTGGTTGGTTTTAAATTATCTTTGTCAGGCAATTCTAATTTCTGTCATTTTGGTGTTGGCATCTATTTTCATTTAGTTTGAGATCTTTCTGGTTTAGTCTGATGAGTGATTTTTAGTGGGATCCTAGGCAGTTTTGTAGTATGTTCCAAAAGTCTAAATCTTACTTAAACCTTCTGTTCTATTTTGACACTACAGGAGAAAGGCCAGGGGCTTCCTTATACTGACAGGTAGAAGTAGAAGTCTTGATGGATACTCGGGGCAAGGGAGGAAGGTGGCTCCTTGTTATTGCTAAATAGGGTTGGGAGTTCCAGCTCCCCAGATGGTTTCCACTGATTGCATGGTTTGGGTGGCTTTCTCTGAGTCCAGCCCAGTGGGGAGTGGGTGTGGTGCCTTTTACTATCAGATAGGTCTAGAAGGCTAGACTTACCATGTGGACTGCAGTCACTGTGGGGGGCGGTTGTGACACCACCATAGAGGGGGTGTTGGTGAGCTTTGTTACAGCCTCTGTTAGGATGGAGATCTAGTTTCTGCACCTGACCTTTGTGATGTGGGCTGGGTGGGGCCACAGTTTTTTCTCTGATCCTTGGTTAGAGTAGAGTGGTTATTGTCTGAAAATTTTCTGTGTTTCTGGTCTGTCCCTTTTTTGGTTCTTTGACTAGAGAAAACAGGTTTTTGTTGGGACTTTTTTTGTCTGTGCCCATTGGTGTCTCTCAGTTGCCTGCTTCTTCAGTGCCGGGTCCGAGATGTAGAGGAAAGAAGAAAACCCAAGCCACTCACCGGGTGCCACGAGGAGCCTGAAGGTGGCCGCAGGATGGTGACAACAATGAGGATGTCACACCTCTTGGGGTCTAGAGGTCCCTAGCTGGTTTGCCTTCCCTCCACTTTCAATCTCCTCTTGTTTGTTGTATCTATAAATTCCTGGGGTTTTCCCGACTTCCTTTTTAAAATATATATATATTTCATTGATTTTTTACAGAGAGGAATAGAAAGTCAGAAACATCAATCAGCTGTCTCCTACACACCTCCCACTGGGATGTGCCCACAACCAAGGTACATACCCTTGACTGGAATCAAACCTGGGACCCTTCAGTCCCCAGGCTGACACTCTATCCACTGAGCCAAACCAGTCTCGGCTATTCCCTTTTCTTGAAAGTGGAAGTCCTCCACCTATTGCCTTTCACTTGGCTCAATGCATGCATTTTTGTTTCCCATTTGTTTCTGTAACCACTTGAGTTTGAGACCTCTGGCTTAAGCTTTGTAGTTAAATGTTTTGGCCCTGGATTCCCTACTTGCAACGAAAACAAGAAACAGGAAAGGCAAGAAACTCAAGGGAACCTCAATTGGGATTGGCTGGGGCTGCGGCCTGCAGGAGAGAGAGGAGTGGGAGACCGTGGGTCCCTGCCCCTCCGGGGTCTTGTGTCCTCACCTCACTAAGCCTCCCTTCCAGGGAATGGAGGGTAATAACCGCTGTTGAATTCTAAGTTTATTTAAACCTTGGGGACCTTATCATATCTTCATCCAAACAGCACAAAGTTAAACAAAGCAGCTTTTGAGGCCCAAGGAGAAAGAAGTTGATTTAAGATAGGGCTCTATCAGAGGTTACTCAACCCTTATTGCCTCTCGCCTTATCACTGACAGAGGCCACGCTCCCCTGTTAGGGCAGTCCTGTGGCACTGTGTGCCCTGACTCTGGGCTTCGACTCAGAGGAACCTCTTGCTGCTGGAGGGACTCAAATGGCATTGTATCCTCTAAATAGTCTTGTGGGTGCTTTCTTCCCCAGCCAGCCTGGTGTCTGTTCAATGGCTTGTGACCATAGTGGTTACTGTGTCAGGAAAGGAACCAGGCAAGGCTTTGTCTGACCAGGCCTGACCGAGTGCTCACTGGCAGCAAAATAGCACCGATCCCGAATCCAGTAGGAACCGGTCAGGCTCAGTCCTTTTCAGTTGTGAGGTCATTGGTAATTTGTCTATACCTCAGATGATGCTTATTTGGGGTGTGAATTTAGTTTACTTGTGTATCATGCTTCTGCCAGTACCACCATTCATTAACTTGCTAATGTTTCATATGCTGTTCTGGTGAACGTTGAAGCTGCCTTACAGCGGGAGAAGTATGGGGTGATGTCCTGCTCTCCCCATGAACCCCACCATCTAGAAGCTGGCCTTGCAGGATGATGAAATGGCTTTGTGAAGGCTGCCCTGACTCTTCCTGGGAGACAGCAATGGGAGGCTGGACTGCTGTGTTGCAGATGCTCTTAGGCCCTGTGCTGTTTCTCCTGTAGGCCGAACACATGACCAATTACAGACTTCCTCCTCCCCTGGTCTGCTCAAGGGGGTTTAATAATTGTGCCAGATTTCCCTTCTGGCCCATCTCCCTTACCAGAAGGAGGAAGAATTGCTTGCTGAGGGAAAGACCATGCAGCTAGAACAGGGATAAAGAGAGGTTTTGTGGACAGTTTCTAGAAGATCTGCTTAGCCAGTTGTGGGGTGGAAGGTGAGAAGGGAGGAGAGGAAAGGATGCTCTCTTCTGTGGTGCAGTACACCACATATTTTGATATCTTTGACGTCTTTTTATTTTTTAATACATCCTTATTGATTTCAGAAAAGAAGAGAGAGGGAGAGATAGAAACATCAACGATAAGAGAAGCATTGGCCGGCTGCCTCCTGCATGCCCCATACCAGTGATCGAGTCTGCAACCGGGCATGTGCCGTGACTGGGAATCTAACAGTGACCTCCTGGTTCACAGATTGACATCTAACCACTGAGCGACACTGGCCAGGCCCTTTGACATCTTTCTAAAGACAAGGGTGGGGTGGGGGTTCCTATGCATTTTTCAGATCATCCTTTGTGAATGTGACTGGGGTGCATTAGGTCTCTAGGATCTCAGTGTTATCTGTGGATCCAGGCAGGAACTGATAAACATTCACAGAAAACATTCTCCCCTCCCCATTAATCCCTAGGGGTAGGACTGCCAAGATCTGGGAGGCCCAGGAATGAAGACAAAGTCGTCTGGGTGGAAAAAGAGTGCTGGAGCAACACTGAAATGTTGAGTGAAGGAGGGAAGGCATTAGCTGGGATTGTGTAGAAACCAAGATGGCAGCCCACCTTCTTGCTGCTAGACTGTAAAATTGCCTTGCTCCCTTATATATATATATTTTTAAATGATGAGATATCTCAAACATATGGGAAAGTATAAAGAATAATATAAGAAACACCCATGAGCCAAAACTGGTTTGGCTCAGTGGATAGAACATCAGCCTGAGGATTGAAAAGTCCTAGGTTTGATTCTGGTCAAGGGCATGTACCTTGGTTGCAGGCACATCCCCAGTAGGGGGTATGCAAGAGGCAGTTGATAGATGTTTCTGACTTTCTATCCCTCTCCCTTCCTCTCTGTGAAAAACCAATTATATATATATATATACACACACACACACACACACACACACACACACACACCCTGGCAAATGAATAAAAAAAAAATCCATGAAATCCCACCACACTCAGATTTAACAAGTATTATTCTGCTGAAGGCTCTTCGTACCCCTGCCTTTTCCCATTCACTTGTTTTCCTCCAGGTAACACTATCCCGAAGTTGTCACCTTGTTCATGTTTTTATAGTTTTGCTGCTTAGCTACATATTCATTCACAATACATAGAGCTATCTCGTGCATCAAACATTATTACACAGATGGCCTTATGTTCTACATATTGGACAATTTGTGTTTTTCTGTTGACTGTATGTTTTCAAAATTTATCTATCTATATATATAAAAGCCTAGGCGACCATTATGACCGAACAACCTTAACGACTGGTGGACCAGTCACTATGATGCACACTGACCACCGGGGGGCTTCCCACTGGCCGGGGGGAGGGGCTACAGGAGGTTGGCTGTGGGAGGGCACTGAGCGACGCTGGCCGGGCCCTTTGACATCTTTCTAAAGACAAGGGTGGGGTGGGAGTTCCTATGCATTTTTCAGATCATCCTTTGTGAATGTGACTGGGGTGCATTAGGTCTCTAGGATCTCAGTGTACCTCCTGCATAGTATTTCCTTGTGCGAGTAGGGCACAGGTTATGTCCGTTCTCTTGATGAACATTTGGATTGTTTACAATGGTTTTACTATTACAAATAAGATCTGACACATGGCCTTGTAAATGCCTCCAGGTGCATTTGCGTGAGAATTTCTCTAGAAGTAAAATTACTGGATCACTGGGTGGTATACACACCTTACCAGGAATTGCCAAATGATTCTCTCAAATTGTTGTGTTCATTGACACCCCCTCCAGCATGTTGGGGAGTTCCTATGGCATCTTTGCCAACACTTGGTAGCACCAGACTTTTCAGTGTTTTTGTCATCCTGTGGGTGTCAAGTGGTATCTCATTATTGTTTTAATTTGTATTTCTCTGGTTATCAGTCACACTGGACATCTTTTCATTTGTTTATTGTTTGTCTCAATGTTTTCTTCATGAGCTTCTTCTTGAGGGTATTTCCCTAATTTTCTATTGGGATGTTTGTCCTTTTGTTGTTGATTTATGGAATTTATATGTTCTGAGTACCTATCATTTGTTGGTGATATGGGTTGCAAATATTTCCTCTAAGACTATGGCCTATGTTTTACCATTTTATGATATCTTCTTTTTCAAACATATTTTTATTGATTTCAGAGAGGAAGGGAGAGGGAGAGATAAAATCATCAATGATGAGAGAGAATCATTGACTGGCTGCCTCCTGCATGCCTCTTACTGAGGATCAAGCCTGCAACCTGGGCATGTGCCCTGACTGGGAATTGAACCTGGGGACCTCTTGGTCCATGGGACAACGCTCAATCCACTGAGCCACCACATTCGGGCTTATGTTATCTTTTTTGAGGTATAAAATACATTCAGCCTCTGCCCTGGGAAGCCTCAGACTGGAGTGGAAGTGTGGAGGAATCACACATACCGGAAGCTGCCAAACAAGTCAGCAGATGCCACACACTGGGAGCTTTGGCTCTGTACACTGGTGCTAAGCTGCACTGACAGGAATGTGGGATGCGGAGCTTCTTGGAGAGGTGATTTTGCAGCCAGCTTTTTGGTGCATAGACACCTGTGCTGGGGCACCAAGCTTTCTGTGTGTACTGAAACCCGGCCTCCGGTGTGAAAATGTTGGGAGGAGGAGACAGTGAAGTCACCTCAGGTTCTTTGGTGACAAAGTGCCCGGCCCCCAGTTCAAACCCGATTTGTACTTTCCTCCTGAGCAGGGAGGCCACTGGGATATGCCCTCACCCCAACTGGCATCCCCTCTACCTCTGCTGACTGTCTCCATCCCCCTCTTTCCCCAACGAGCCTCTTAAATGGGCCAGTAGAGAAGCGAAACTGGTTCTGGAGCCAGGGAGAGCGTGGGTGGCCCAGGTATGCTGTGCCAGCGAGCAGGTCTTTGTGTTCACTGGGTGGTATGCTTTCTGGGGGGCTTCTTGGTGGATTGTCGTCTGCTATCTGACTGTTTCGGTGCTTGCAAGTGTCTGTGTGCGGTGGGTGTTTATTTCTGGGTGAGGGCGGTTGTGTTTGGAATTAGTGCGTGTGTGGATGTGTGACTGTGTGGGTTTGTGCGTGTGTGTTTCTCATCCAGGTGTCCTCAGTTCTGGGCATGGTCTGCCCCGCCCTGTAGGTGAGGGTGGGAGTTGTGAGGTGAGAGGCCAAGGTAGGGTGGAGCTCTTGTTCTCAGACTGGCCTGGTTGGCTGCTTTCGGGTAATTCCCAGCCTCTGAGGTGTCATGGAGCCTGGAAGAGAAGCATGAGTTACTCCTTCTTCCCTGTCCCCAGGGCCAGGTTTCACCAGGAGCCATAAGAGCCATAAAGAGGCCCTCCCCAAGCTTCTTTCGTTTTCAGGCAGGCCTGCAGACACTGAGCCTGGGGCTGCCTCCAAGTTGTGTCCAGGGTGCTGCTCAGATGTGACCAGTCCCTCTGAGGCTAGGTGGTTGGAGGTTGTCCCCACAGGACTTGCCTGGCCGACTGGTCTGAGTCCTCAGCCTCCTCTGCCCACACTGAGCACCTCCCTCTGAGAGTCTCTCCTCCCAACGTCCTCACTCCCCTTGTTGAAGCCCCTCCATTCACCGAGTCTCCTTCCACTCTGCGCCTTGTCTCTTCACTCAGCTCTTTCCCCGAGAAGGGCCACGGGAGGCTGTGGGTGAAGTCAGGAACAGGAGCTGGGTGAGGGGAAGGAGCTCAGGGTGGGGCCTGGGAGCCAGCGGCCTGTCTTTGGCCTGCCTGGCTCTCCCACGTGATGGACGTGTGGGCCGGGATTTCACCATCTTCCCAGGCCTACGTGGGCCTGGCTGTGATTGAGGGGGACGCTGGGAGGAGGAAGAGTAGAAGTGCCACTACCCCTGGGGCAGCAGGGCAGCACCTGCCTCTCTTCCCCTTCCTCCTCCTCACACAAGCAAACACTATCTACATGCCCTCCTTCCTGCCCCTCCCCATGGAGGGCCCAGGAGAAGTCTTGTCCCACGCTCTTAGTCTCACGCTCTTAGTCTCAGGTGCCAGCCCTAAGGGATCTAGGTGGCCCTAGCCCACCCCTTTCGACAGAAGACTGGGTGCCAGGACCTCCCTCCAGGAGACTTGGCAGAGGACCGCAGTGGCACTGGCCTCCACCAGGGAGTGCTCCCTGCTCCTGGGGCACTCCATCTGGTGTCAGCTACTCCCTTCCTGTGGACATCACAGGCCTTCCTAGGATAACACGCCCCCCCCCCCCCCCGCCCCGCTCTCCCCCACTGCCTCAGCCTCAGGACCTCAGCCACATTTGCTCTGCAGGCCCTCGGGAGCCCACCGAGGCTGCCCAGCCAGATCCCTGAGCACCCTGGAGGATGGACCTCTGCCATTCCCATGGCACCGGCCAGCTTTTATTTTTTATCGCGATGTTAAACCTATAAACCCCACCTATGGGTCACCATTTGCATTGAACCCCCTCCCTTCACTGAACTCCAGTTTGGGGGTACTTTTGGTGGCCCCATCGCATTTCTGCCATCGCAGTTCTGCCTTCCAGGACTTCCTTCTCACTCCTCCACCTGCCTGAGCGAAGGAGTGATTTTCAAAATTCTGGCCAACAGACAGGACACACCTCGGGGGCTGCAGTTCCCAGCAGCAAACACGAGAGGGCGAGTCTGTCTCTTTGCTGGGCGTTCCAGCTCATTCTGGACAGGGGGAATGGATCAGTGTCTTGAGGGTTAACAGAGGCTGTTATGGGGCATTGAGAAGTGCTAAATATTATTTTTAAAGCAGCTGTATTGAGATATACCAGTAATTCATAGGCTATACAATTCGCTCATTTAAAATGTGTAATTCAGCCCTGGCCAGTGTGGCTAGGTTGGTTGGACATTGTCCCGTGCACCAGGGGGGATTAATGTTTCTTTCTCTCTTTCTCCCTTTCCCTTCCCCCCTCTCTAAAACATCAATACACTGCTTGGCTGGGATGGCTCAGTGGTTGAGCATTGGCCTATGAACAAGGAGGTCACGGCTCTATTACCGATCGGGGAACACGCCCAGGTTTTAGGCTCGATCTTCAATGTGGGGCGTGCAGGAGGTGACTGATCAATGATTCTTTCTCATCATTAATGTTTCATTATTCTCTCCCTCTCCCTTCCTCCCTGAAATAAAGAAAATATATTTTAAAAAACCAATAAACTATTCTTTAAAAATTAAAATGTGTACTTTTTAATACATTCACAGAGTGATGCAACCATCACTTAAAAACTATTTTTTTAATGGGAGAGAGGAAGGGAGAGAGATTGTTGGAAACGTTGATGAGAAAGGGACATCATCGATCAGCTGCCTCCTGCATGCCCCCTACTAGGGAGCAAGCCTGCACCCGCAACCAGGGCACGTGCCCCGACTGGGAATCGAACTGACGAGCTCTTGGTTCCTGGGTCGATGCTCAACTGCTGGGCCCACCAGCCAAGCACCACAATCGATCTTAGAACATTTTTTTGTGTAGCCTTCCAGCTCTAAGCGACTAATCTACTTTCTGTCTCAATGGACTTGCCTATTCTAGACATTTCATGCAAACAGAGTCACAATATGTGGCCTCTGGTGTATGGCTTCATCTACTTGGTACAGTGTTTTCAAAGTTCCACACTTTGGCTATTCTACTAGTGCTGCTATGGACATTCAGGTAGTTACTATTATTATTATTTTAAAATTTATTTATTGATTTTTAGAGAGAGAGAGAGAGAAACATCGATTTGTTATTCTACTTATTTATGCATTCACTGGTTGTTTCTTGAATGTACCCCAAATGGGAATTGAACCTGCAACCTTGGTGTATTGGGACCTTGCACTAACCAAATGAGCTACCTGGCCCAGGTCAGGTAGTTATTACTAATGTTACTGGCCTTGTACTCTAAGATAACAAGGCCTGAGCTTCCAGGCCTGGTCTGAGCACAGAGAAGGGACAGAGCCCGGAGGATAATTGTATCAGACTCATCACAGAAGGAGGCCTGGACAGTAGAGTTAAGAGAGACGGGGCAGCCACCTTCCTATCAGCAGGGAAGCCCAAGGTAATGGTGCTGAGTCAGACACTGGAGAGAGACTGGGACATCAGTGATCATGGGCTGGGGACACAGGAGCCAGGAGAGCCCTGGTAAGTGTGTTTGTCCGGAGGGGGTGGGCAGTACCGGTGTGATCCAGCCATGGGCTGGCTCTGGGACCCTGGCAGGGATGGGCTGACCTCCTGGTTCATAGGTCGAGGCTTAATCACCAAACCACCAGCCGGGCCTGACTGGTCCCTTCTTAGTTTTTCTCTCGACTATTTATTTTGAAAAATTTAAAACCTCAAGAAAGTTGCAAGATTAGTGTAATAAACATTCATATATCCTGCACCCAGGTTCCTCAGTTGTTAACGTTTTGCCACATTTGTGCACACTCTCTTCCCTCCCTGCACACATACTTGTTTTCTGAGAGTGACATGAACACACCGTGACAATTGCCTGCTCAGTACTTCAGCATGCGTTTCCCAAGAACAGGACATTTCTCATCGGAGCTTCTGGAGCATGAGCAGGGCTGAGCACTGAGTCCTGCTCGCAAACTCAGTGCCCCTTCACTGCCCAAGCATGGACCAGGAAAGCTCACTGGATGGGGGAGGCTTAGCTTTCTTCCTTTCTCTTTCTTTCTTTCTTTCTTTCTTCTTTCTTTCTTTCTTTCTTTCTTTCTTTCTTTCTTTCTTCTTCTTCTTCCTCCTTCCTTCCTTCCTTCCTTCCTTCCTTCCTTCCTTCCTTCCTTCCTTCCTTCTCTCTCTCTCTCTCTCTCTCTCTCTCTCTCTCTCTCTCTCTCTCTCTTTCTTTCCTTCCTTCTATCTCTTGTTTTTTTAAAAAAATATTAGTGATGAGAGAATCATCGATAGGCTTCCTCCTGCTCGCTCCCCACTGAGGCTCGAGCCCACAACCAGAGTATGTGCCTTCGACCAGAATCAAACCAGGGACCCTTCAGTCTGCAGGCCGACACTGTCTACTGAGCAAAACCAGCTAGGGTCTTTTTTCCCTTTTAAAAAATAGACTTTATTTTTGAGAACAGTTTTAGACTTACAGAAAAATTGAGAAGATAGTACAGAGAGTTCTCATATAAACTCCACACCCAGTTTTCCTACTATCACACCCTACGTTAGCATGACACATTTGTTTCAATCAATATCCTGGTCAGAGAAGGAGCTCCAGGAAGGGCTGAGACTGAGAGTCCTGTCAGCCTGCAGAGATGGCGAAGAACTGGGATGGAGCTGATTGGAAAAAAACAACAACAAACAAACAAACAAACAAAACCATGGGTAGTCATCCATCGGTGAACTGATGAAAATGTGATATATATATATATTCTATATCAGTGGTTCTCAACCTTTCTAATGCCACGACCCTTTATTACAGTTCCTCATGTTGTGGTGACCCCAACCATAAAATTATTTTCGTTGCTACTTCATAACTGTAACTTTGTTACTGTTATGAATCGTAATGTAAGTATCCGTGTTTTCCGATGGTCTTGGGCGACCCTGCTAATCGAAACCCACAGGTTGAGAACCACCAGCAGGGACACCTAAGACCATCGGAAAACACAGACGTTTACATTATGATTCATAACAGCAGCAAAATTACAGTTATGAAGTAGCAATGAAAATAATCTTATGGTTGGGGTCACCACAACATGAGGAACTGTATTAAGGGGTTGGGCCATAAGAAAGGTTGAGAACCATTGTCCTATATAATAAAAGTGTAATATGCAAATCAACCCAACAGTGGAACACCCGGGAGGCAGGGGATGGGGCCGGTGAGCAGGTGGAGCCAGACCAGCCAAGGCGCATGCCAGTGGGCAGAGGGAGGGATGGTGATCGAGGTGGGGGGCGGCGGTGACTGGTGGCAGCGGAGGGGCAATGGGGGGGTGGGGCCAGCCACCAGGTCGCCTCCAGCAGAGGGAGCAGGCCTAAGCTGTCAGTTGGGTACTCCCATGAGGCCTCCTGGACCGCAAGAGGGCAAAGGCTGGGCTGAGGGACACCCCCACCCCGAGTGCACGGATTTTTGTGCACTGGGCCTCTAGTATATATATGTAGTGGAACACTACTCGGCAATAAAAAAAGAATAAAATCTTGCATCTGCAACAACATGGATAAGCCTAGATGGTATTAACTGAAATAAGTCAGACAGAAAGACAAATACCATATGATTTCACTTACACATGGAATCTAAAAAACAAAACAAACAAACAGACAAAGTGAAATAGAAATAGACCCTTAGACACAGAGCACAAACTGATGGATGCCTGAGGTGGGGTCAGGAAGAGGGATTGGGTAAAAAAGGTAAAAGGGAATAAGAGGTAAAAATTTCCAGTTATAAAATAAGTAAGTCACAGGGATGTGGTGCACAGCACAGGGGATGTCAATAATATAATAACTTGGTATGGTGACAGATGGCTTATATGTTGATCACACTGTAAGGTATATAAACGTTGACTTATTATGTTGTACATTTGAAACTAATGTAATATAGACTTCTGGGGTTTGCCCCTGGCCTGTCAACTATACTTTAATTAAAACAAAACAAAACAAAACATGGAACCCTTGTTGCACACTCAGGTATGTGGTGGGAGCTTCATATGGCCTGTAGGTGGGAAAGCCTGGCCTGGGTGGGCAGCTATAGAGTGATGCTGAGGGATAGTGACACCAAGCCAGTGGCAGCTGGCCAGCCCCTAGCCATCTTCAGTTTCCACAGCCCAGTTGGAGAAGCAGGAAGTGTACAAAGTGAGGGAGGGAGTGAGGGTGTGATTGAGTGCTGGGGGTGAGTACTTAGGCACATGTCAAAAGTTTAACCAGGTAGGTTAAACCCCGCTATAAAGAGAACATTAAAACTAAAAAAGTTCAAACCTAACCACAAAGTGAATCAGAACAAATGTGGCCCCGCCTTCTGCTCCCCAGCTGATGGGACAGGTA
The DNA here is from genome assembly GCA_027563665.1 of Antrozous pallidus. Lineage (NCBI taxonomy): Eukaryota > Metazoa > Chordata > Mammalia > Chiroptera > Vespertilionidae > Antrozous > Antrozous pallidus. The sequence continues at coordinate 88,088,352 of CM050512.1, forward strand.
GGGGTGGGGTGTGCCCCTCCTTGGGACTAGTCTGCTCCAGAGCTGTAAGCCAGCAGCGAGGGCTGCTGGCCAGGCTGGGTCAGTGGGTGCATCTGGCATTAAGGCAAAAATCTGGCAGCTGGACTTTTGGGCCCCAAGAAGGCAAGGGGTCAGAATCGGTGTGTGTCAGGAATGAGTGTGGGTGGTGTCCACCCATCCATGCAGGGAGGGATGGAGCAGGAGGGTGGCTGGAGGCCTGGGAGCCAGGCCTGGGGGCCTCTGCACCAGGAGCGAGGGGTAATATAATCTCTGAGTCACCTGGGGCTGGGGCAGGGATGATCCCCAGACTTCTGGGGTTTGCCCCTGGCCCGTCACCTCTGACTCACTGGCTGCCTGCCTGGCAGAACCCTGATCAGCTGCTGGTTTCTCTCTCCCTCTCGGTGTGTCATGGAGGCAGCTTCTCTGTACGCTGTCGTCATCGGGTGTGTGCCCTGCCCAGGCTTTGGAGGAAAAGGGCGCTGGGTTCCAGGATCCTCGAGGGCTCGCACCAGAGGGGTAAAGAGGAAGCAGGTTGGGATGACCCCACCCCTTGCCCTGGCTCTGTCCACTAGAGACCAGGCCTTTATTGACCCTGGGGTCCGTGAGCTGGCTGCTCTGGGGGTCCTGAGTCAAGATGAGCCCTCAGTGAAGCCCCACCTCTTCTGTTCTGAGGCTCCATCGTCCAACCAAAAGCAGGGCCGCCCTCCTATCAATTCTCCCACAGTCACACTGGCCCAAGTACCGCCCCGCAAGTCATAGCTGGCCAGGCCTGTCCCTGCTCAAAGCCTGTCCAAGGCTCCCCCGAGCTTCTAACGCTTGGGCTGGGCCCTTGAGGCCTTTCCTGATGTGCCCACCTTGCTTTGTAGGCCAGCTCCGTCCTCTGCCCAGCTCCAGACCCCTCAGAGGCCCCTTCTGCCCCTTGCCACTCTCCGTTTTGGAGAGCTCTTTCTTCATAAACTCTAAGCTTTTGCTTACCCTTCAGGTCTCCTCTTCCCCTGCCACCTCCTCCAGGAAGCCTGCCTGGGCCTCTGGTGGAGGTGTTTCCTCTCCAGAGTTTCCGCTCCACAGAGGTGGCTTCGCTGGTGTCGGGAATTGTCTGTTTAGACGGTGAGGTGGGAGCTCGAGGGCAGGCACCAGCCTCATTCCCGGCTGAGCTCCACGCCCAGCCCTGGGCCTGGCCGGTGCAGGTCCTCAGTGCGTCCTTTGGGAAAGAATGAAGGCAGAGACGAATGAAGAGCAACGAATGAGAGTGTGGGTGTAGAGGAAAAGCCCGGCATCAGGGACTTTCCTTTGCTTGTTTTTATTCCGGTGGCCCTGGAACGTCACAGCAGCAAGCAGAGCCTTCGTGTTCCCGTCTCTAAAATGGGAACGATAAAGCCCTACATGGCTTTGTAGTAAGGTCAAATGGTTTCTTTCAATACTAAGGCACCTAGCCAATGCCCGGCCCATTGCAGGTGCTCTCAAAATGTGTGCTCACCAACAGACTGACCGGGAGAGGGTGAAAGCATGCTTCCCTAGCTGGGGAGGGGTGGGGCAGGGCAAATTGACTATGCCATCAGGTTGGAAGGTCCCCGGGGATCTCCTGGCCTTCGGGGCTCTCCTTCCATGGCTTCTGGGAAGTTGAAGACACAACCATGGGAGAAGAGGACTGCCCTGGAGTGAGGTAGGGGGAGCAGGGAGCGGGGTGGGTGGGAAGGAGGTCTCATGTCTGGGGCCCAGGATGGACCCCTCTGAGAACTAGGAGTGGCCTGGGGAGGCTGGAGAGCCAAGGTCATGGATGAATATAGGGCTTTTGAAACCATCAGACAGAAGCTGAAATTGGATGTATTCAGTGCCGTCCTCTCTTTAAGTCTCCTCCCCTTTCACCTGTCTGAGCCCCTCTCAAAGCCCATTCACTGAGCTCCCACCCGCTCACTCAGCTGTTCCCTCTCTCTGAACCCGTCTCCTGTCCTTCTGTCCTGTCCCCAGAGGCCCCTGTTGGCCTGGACTGTGGGACTCCAGCCAGCAGCCAGTAGTGTGGCCTTGCTTCTGTTCCTTGGAGACTCCCCCGCTGTGGCCACCCCACCTCCACCTTCTCCTTCAGCCCACGTGGGGCCCAGGCTGGGTACAGCACCGGCTCAGCCAGTCTGGCCAGCTGGGCAGCCAGGCCTTCTGTGTAATCAGGTCTGCCATGACCCAGTCTGGGGCCAAGCCACAGGATGGCCATGGGGCTAGCTGCTGGCTGAGGCCCCAGGGCTACTTGCTCAGCCTAGCACTCCGGACCTCCACTTCTGAGCCCAGGGCCCGGGGCTCCCTAGAGCCTGTGCCGAGCCTGCTGGACCCCTTGCCAAGGAGGCCAGAGGAACCCCAGTGGGCCCAGCAGCCCAGCTCCGGGTCTGAACCGAGTTTCCCAGTACCTGGGAGGGAGGTGTCATCCTCCTTACCCAGAAGGGGAAGCTGTTGAGAGAGTCAAATTCCATTGCCCAATGTCACATAATTGGAAGTGGCAGAGCTGGGACTCACTCCAGGGAGGACTGGGGTTATTTCAGAGGAGAACCACAAAGGAGTCACCGAATTCTCCCATAGATTCTGAAAGTCCCAGCCTGGGGCCCAGCCCTTCCCATGGCTTCCAGAGCCAGGCAGGAGGTGGCGGTCCGGACCGGCCAGTCTGAAACTCTCAAGCTGCCTGTTTGCTGTGAGATTCCAGCAGATCCTCCTTCGGAACAATTCAGGGAGAGGGTTCTGAAGTGACCCGGGGACACATTCTTTACACTCACAGGCGATCATGACAACCCCTTGCAAATTATTTACTGAAATTAAAGTTTTTGTAAACATCATGGCATGGTCACTGGTTAAAAAAGAACAGGATTTTAACTAGTGTCTGTGGTCTGAGATGTTAGTGAACTTCTGCAAAAATAAACAGTTTGGGACCAACTTCCAGCTAGACTAATTTTTTAGCTGAGAGTGAGATTGCTTCTGCCCCCCCACCTCCAATTTTATAAAGATATCACCCTGGTTGGTAGTTCAGTTGGTTAGAGCATTATTCCAATACACCAAGGTTTCGAGTTCAATCCCCGGTCAGGGCACATACAAGAATCAACAAATGAATGCATAAATAAGTGGAACAAGAAATCAGTGTTTCTCTCTCTGTCTCTAAGAAATCAATAAAATTTTAAAAAGATATTGATTATATCCTTAAATATACTTGTAATATTTATTTCCTTCTGATATTATAAGGATCAAAACATTATATCTGGTGGGAGGAATAACTTTAAGTGGCCACTAGCTCCCCTGGCCCTAGTCTTCCATCCCCAGAAGATAAAGAATAAAGTGCCAGAGACATGAATCTACTCAGTCACTCCCTTACCTCTCAGAGGGGTCCATCCCAGGCCTGACAGGAGACTTCCTTCCCACTTTGCTCCCTCCTCCCCCTCCCTCACTTCAGGTTCTGAGGTTCCTCTGACTACCTTGGGGTGGTCTGGCAGGCCCAGCAGGGCTCCGGGCTCCGGGCTGGATGGGGGAATTTATTTGCACCTTTTCTAGGGACACCCAAGGAGCTGCGTGCAGGGCGCCGAGGTGTGTGCTATACTGGGATCAGGATTTGGCTGAGCCCCAGGGGACAGGGATCTGAGAAGTCCTAACTCATGATACTCAAACATTTTCAGCTCATAAAGCACTTTCACATCCTCCTCCTCATGATACTCAAACATTTTCAGCTCACAAAGCATTTTCACATCCTCCTCTCATTTCACATCTGCCTTAGATAGGGAGGGTGGTCATATCCTTAATTTCCACAGGGACATCAAGGCTCAGAAATCACTGGCTTCTCTGAGATCATGGGGCTGATAAGATGGCGATGGGGTGGGCAGGGATGGGTGCCCCGGGGAGAGAGAGCTGTCCTGGAGAAAACCCAGCATGCATGAGACAGTTCTATTGGCATAAGACTATACAGCGTATGTTGGCAGAAAGAAAAAGAAGTACGTGCTAAGCCTGCCCCTTCTGCCCCGCGGCAAAGGAGGCGGATGGCAGACACATTATAAAGTAAAAGGTTGTCTGCGCTGTTGGGAGGCCAGGCTCAGGGAGCCAGCGTGAGTGTAGGAAAAATGTCTTGGCTTGGCTGGTATTTTTCCTGCAGGTGGGTGGGACCCAGCCAGTGCGGCTCCTGTAATAAATCAAGCGTCAACAATTGTCTCTGCAGCTCCACTCAGGTGCAGAGCTGCTCACAGCTCCCCGGACTCCCTCCTGCACCTCCTTTACACCTGAGCTCCCCACAGACTTCCCTGCCCTTTGCCTTACCTACCCTTCTGCACCTGCCCTCCCCCGGGCTCTGTCCCTCCCCCACACCTGCTGTGCTTGGCTGGGCTGAGCAGGGAAGGACAGCTTCTTAGTCACTTCTGCTGGGCCACAGGTGAAGTGATAGGGCCTGCACGCCCCCCCCTCCCCCACTCCTGCTTTTCCAAGTGTCAGTTGACTGTGTCCCAAGAGAACGACAGCAGGAAGTGCGAGATGGAGGAGGATGTTCTGGCCATCTGGCCAACGCCCTTCTGCAATCGGAAAGCTTGCAGGGCTGGGACAACAGATAAGGAGCACCTGGGTAAGGTGCCCACCACATCCTGGGCGAGCCCCTGCCCGCTCAGCTTACCCATCTGTGCAAAGGCATTAAGATTCCCTGCCCTGCTTACTGACGGGGAGGCTGTGATGAAGTCATTTCAGGAAATTACTTATTGTCAGTCTTGAAGGGCAGTTATCTCTGCTGTTCAGCTCACATGCCTCAGTGAGTACTGTTCCTCAGAGCCTTGTAAGGTAAACCCTGGGAGGCGTGGTCCAGGTAGAAACCATCCATTTGTGTTGGTGTGTGTTCTGGTGTGTGTGTGTGTGTGTGTAGGTGTGGGGAGTGGGAAAGGTGCTGGGAATATGGAGACTGACTTCTGCATTATTGACCATCTGGAGCATTAATTGAGCACCTCGTATGAGTCAACGCCTGTGGGAGCTCTGAGGTTGAATAAGCTATTGCTTTGTCCTCCAGGAGCCCCCAGCCTCATAGGGGAGACACAAATAGAAGACCTCAGCCCCTCATTATGCTAGATGGTCCCAGCCAGCCTTGTGCTTCATCAAGTGTCTCAAGTGCCTCCCATGTGCGGAGGGCTCACAGATGGCTTCAGCCCAAGTCACGCATGCTTAATGGTTCTCTGGCAGGAAGCCCAAGGCCCTCACATCTCACCAGAATCAGTCACCCCATGATGCCATGCGAAATGCTGGACAATGCTGGGCGCTCAGGGACATAGTAGAGTCCTGCCCTACCCCCCAAGGCGTCCTTCCCCACATCCCCTCAGCAAGCTGGAGAAGAGAAACACACCGTGGCCATGTAGATCAGGGGTTCCCTTGATCCAGCTGGGATGAACCTCAGACACTCTCTCACCCCTACAGCCCCCTGCCTTGAACCAGGTCCTTCCTGATCCTGGATCCCCTGCCCTGTTTCACCTCCACCCTGTCCCCGAGACACCTTGTTAACAGGTGTGTGGAGTCCTCCAACTGGCACCCAGTGCCTTGCTCATCCGGTGCTTGTGTACAGCCCTGGGGCTTAGAAAGCAGAGATTTCTGGCCCTTTCACTCGAGCCCCTCCCCCACACCCTCAGACTCTGTCAGACTGCATTCCTGGTTCCCAGAACATTTTCCTACCTTGGGGTACCTTTGCTCTTGATGTTCTCTCTCCCCGGGTGTCCTTCCCCACCCAGTTCTGCCGCCTTGCACAACTCCCATTCATGACGCTTTCTGTCATCAGAGCCCTCCGCCGAATAACCCAAGAAATCTGTGCCCCTTCCCTGTCAAGCCTCCTCCTCAGAACCCCACCTCCACCCTGGTCTGAGTTTTCTCTCCCTTTGAAGTCTCACGGGACTTTGGTCCCATCCAGGACCGTTCTGTTTGTCTTCACAGAGTAAACAGCCGTTTGCTGGGCTCATATCCTCGGGGTCTGGCCCATGGCTTGCTCTTGGTGACTTCTTCTACTCAGTTCTGGCCAAGCAGGTCAGCCTGGCCGGAATGAAGCCCACTGGCTGAAATTTCCACGTGTGTGTGTGTGTGTGTGTGTGTGTGTGTGTGTGTGGTTGGGGGACGGGGGGAAGGGGGAGGCATCCTTCTCTCTTTGGCCAAAATGGCATCACTTCCAAGGCCCCCAAACCTAGCAGGGCTGGGAAGCCAGTGATGATGGTGCGAGATGGGGAGGGTGGGTGATGGACCTGGGGTTCCTGCCCTCCCAGCTCATCATTCCCCAAGCTGACCTCATTAGGTCATTGTGGAGACTATGGGGAGGCGAACTCATGGTCAGTGAGTAGTGAGTGATCAGGGTGGCAATGCAGGTGATAAGGAGGCAACAATAGTAATCAAAGCGGGGCTGCTCTGACTTTCCTAGGACTTCATTCTCACATCCATCCTTCCTGAGGGACACCACTCCAGTCCCACCAACCGGCCCGGAATGAGGGAGCCCCTGGGTGTGGGAACCCTGGTCTTCAGGTCCCAAATGGTGCCCCCTGTTCTGGGCAATTCCAGGTGCCCGGGGAGCTATGACTCAGTGTCTGACCTCAGCATGGGGGAGAGGGCAGTTTTCTATGAGACTGTGACTCAGGGGCCCAGGGCTGGGGAGGTAAAGTGCCTTTGTTGGCCTGGGCTCAGGAATCCAGAGAAACTGGTCAGGGAAAGGCCCCAGGGACTGAAACCCCTCCTTCTATCCCCGCCCCTCCACAGAGCAATATAACCGCCCCAAGCTCCAGCTTGAGTGCGCGTAGCAGCTGTCCGCGGGAAGGAAAGGAGCTGGTCTGTCTGGTCACACTCACCCAGCCGGCTTCCGACTCCTGGGAGATACATTCATAGCTGCTCCGACTGCCTTCGCCTGGGACTCGCAGTGAGAGGCCTCCCTGTGGACGCAGCACTTGGATTTCTACAGCTCCCAGGGCCAGATCCCCGAAGACTTCCAGGTCCTAGACCCCAGCAGACGCGGAACGATGGCCTCCATGGGGCTGCAGGTGATGGGCATGGCGCTGGCCGTGCTGGGCTGGCTGGGCGCCATCCTGAGCTGCGCGCTGCCCATGTGGCGGGTCACGGCCTTCATCGGCAGCAACATCGTCACCTCGCAGACCATCTGGGAGGGCCTGTGGATGAACTGCGTGGTGCAGAGCACCGGCCAGATGCAGTGCAAGGTGTACGACTCCATGCTGGCGCTGCCGCAGGACCTGCAGGCGGCCCGCGCCCTCATCGTCATCTGCATCGTCGTGGCCGTGATGGGCGTGCTGCTGTCCGTGGTGGGTGGCAAGTGCACCAACTGCGTGGAGGACGAGGGCAGCAAAGCCAAGATCATGATTGTCGCGGGCGTGGTGTTCATTGTGGCCGGCCTGCTGGTGATGGTGCCTGTGTCCTGGACGGCCAACACCATCATCCGAGATTTCTACAACCCGCTGGTGGCCTCTGGCCAGAAGCGGGAGATAGGGGCCTCACTCTACGTGGGCTGGGCGGCTGCCGGCCTGTTGATGCTTGGTGGGGCCCTGCTCTGCTGCAACTGCCCACCCCGTGCGGACAAACCCTACTCGGCCAAGTATTCTGCCGCCCGCTCCGCCCCCGCCAGCAACTACGTGTAATAAGGTGCCGCCGCTCAACTCTGTTGTCTTTGTTTCTCCCTGGACTGAGCTCGGCGCAGCTTGTCACCCCAGGATGGCCCTGCCGCGGCCCGCAGGCTGCTGGGGGGTGGGCAGGCAGGGACTGAGACAGGACATTGGCCAGCAGCCCTCAGCCCCTTCTTTCGGATACCTTCCCAAGGCCTCCTCTACACTACAAGGACGGACTGAAAGACTTCCGAGCCACCTTCCTCTGAACGGATATGGACACAGGGGCCGGGCGGGGGGTGGGGGTGGGGCAGCAAATCGGCATTGCAGTGGAGCGGGGAACTGACTCTTGCTGGCCAGGACGGCTCAGCCCTGACTCTACTTGGGACCTCTGACCGGGTGCCCTGCCAATGCCTGTGTTGGCCACTGTTCTCTGAGCATCTCCACTCGCTCCAAGTGCGTTCTGTGGAAACCCTGTGGCCGTGAGGATGGCTGGGCCTCACCCAGCCACCTGCCTGTGGAGCAGAGTTGACAGACGGGTTTAGAAGGGAGGGAAGGTGCTACAAACTGGTTTGGGTGGTGGTGGGGGAGGGGGCTGTAGAGGCAGCCCTGGCTGCCCGGACCTCTTCCCACCCACCCTGTAGCCTCAGTGGCTTCAGCAGGAGAACCTTGGGCCCCTTGAAACGGGCCACTTCGATCTGCCAATGTGAAGGTCATTGGCTGGCCTGGGGAAGGCAGAGGGACAATCTTACTCTGGCCTTCATCCTGGGGCTTTTTCCTGCCTCCTCTCTGGTTTGTTTTGTAATTTAAGATCTATTTGTCACTGTAATTACTATTATTTTCTACAATAAATGAGACCTGTTCACAGGAAGACTCTGTATGTTTCTCATTTCAGCTGTGGGTGGGCAGGGTGGGGTGGAGGGGGTCAGCAAGGGGTAGGACCACAGTGTCTAGCCTGGTTGGGAACAGTTTAAAAACTGGTTTTGTAAAAACAAACAAACAAAAAAACACACAAACAAACAAAAAGCTTGGAACTGGCCTGACCTTTGTAATCACTTTGTTCAAACCTTTCGATTATTAGCAGGTGAAGCCCATATACAGGAAGGTGTGTGCCCAGAAGCCTGGTGAAGTGTTGGGGACTTTAGGAGGGAGGGCTGATGGGATTTCCAGACCTAGTGAATGGGCCACCTGTTCTCTCCGTTTGTCCCGACTGTGGGCAGCCAGGCTGGTCTGCTCACTCTTCCTCCGGCTTTTGCTTAGACTTTCCCTGCCTTGGGCCTGCAATGTCCTTTTTCCTTCCCCACCCCTCTGAATCCTGCTCATCCTGAAGGCCCAGCTCGGAGTCTCCTCCCCCCTCAAGCCTTCCCACCTGCTTGGAGGAGTTATTACAGCCCTGTTCATGGGGCAAGCCTCACCTGAGTTCCGATCTCTTTGGAGATAAAGAAACCGAGTCCTGGACACGCGAAAGTGTTTGGCCAGGGCCCAGAGGCAGGCGTGCAGGTTCCTGTTTGGTGAGTTAGAGGTGAGAGGGCCCATCAGCCTGGGAAGAGTCGTGAAGTCCCATCTTTGGCCCTATCGAGTCTGGCTCAGGGACAACGGGGGTTGGAGCCTCTTTTCATTTCTCTCATCCACAGGGACAATGTCACCCTTTCCCTGGGAGAGAAAACTGCAGGGTCAGAATCCTGTTGCCCCTTCTGGGACTCATTTAATAGGCAGAGCTTTCCTGAGAAGCAGGGTCGGCGCAGTGGCCTCGTTTTACAGATGAAGGACAGAAGGCCCGAGCGAGGACAGGCCTGGATGAAGTCACCGGGAAGGTCAGAGGCCAGTTAGGGGCTGAGCACCGGGCCTTACTCCCTCCACCTGGGCCACCTGCCGCTTTCGGTAGAGGTAGACAATGCCGGAGATGAAGCCATCGCCGTCAGAAGTGCCAGGCGCCACCTCACACTCGGTGGTGGCCAGTTCCCACCGGTCCACAGGCCAGGCCACCAGGCGCTCCCACGCCCCGGCCTGCTCCAGCTTGTCCAGGGTGGCCTCCAGGGCCTGCTTGTATTGAAGGTTGGAGGGGTTGGTCCTGGTGGTCAGACACACCAGCCCACCTGGGGAGGGATGGGGGAAAGGGAGGTGAGAGGCAGGAGCCACAGTTCCAGATTAGTGGTCCTTTCCTTCTGGCTCATGTCCCCAAGGGTGCTCTCAAGGACATGAGTTCTCCCAGCTTACCCCAGGCCGCCTTTTCCTCTCTCCAAGCCTTTGGTGCTCACCATTTCCACCTTCACGAATCACCTCTGCTACTCCAGCTTGAATGCCTCCTATGTACCCGTTAGGGCTCAAGTATTCTTTTTAAATTTTATTTTTATTTTGTTTTATTGATTTTTCACAGAGTGGAAGGGAGAGGGATAGAAAGTTAGAAACATCGATGAGAGAGAAACATTGATCAGCACCTCCTACACACCCCTCACTGGAGATGTGCCTGCAACCAAGGTACATGCTCTTGATCAGAATCGAACCCAGGACCCTTCAGTCCGCAGGCCGACGCTCTATCCACTGAGCCAAACTGGTTTCAGCCCAAGTATTCTTTATGCTAGGAATTCTTATTTCTCTGGACAGAGGGGGCTCCATCCTCACCACTCACCCAGCACCCCTGCTGGAGGATATGGCTGTGCCTGGAGGCACAGGAAGGAAGCACCTCCCTGAGTCTGTTTCTCACTTGCAGAGTGGGGTTCATTAATTACCCTGTCTCAGAAAGGCCAGTGCAGTCAGTAAGCACTGGCTGCATGAATGAATGATTTCACCCCTTCAAGTCTTTTTGGAGCACCCACAGCATGCCCAGTGCAGGCTCGGATACACTTAGATACTGGTGTCTGAAAGATTTTTCTGGAGGAAGGGGTGAGGAGAAGCAGGCCTTGCTGGTGGAGAGGGGCTGAGAGTAAAGACTCTGAAGGGGAGCCTGTGACGTGTGTGCAGGCAGACAGGGCTCTGGCCAGCTGATGGGTCTGGTGAGCACAGGCTGGGCTATGAGGCCTGGTCTTTACGGGTTTAGGCAATGGGAGTTTCCTGTCCTGAGCCCAATCACTACCTCTTTCTCTGACACCACACCAATGTCCCTACATCTGTCAGCCTCCATGGTTCCGAGGCCTGCCCAGACCCGCCCAGGCTTAGCCACAGCCTGTGCTGTGCCCCTGCGGGGAGATGCAATCTTGCTGTGACAGGGGCACCTTTGGGGCTTCCTGGTCCTGTCTTGCGGCCACATCAGGGCCTCATGACCCTCAGAATCCACTCTGACTGTAACTTCACTTAGGCTGTTCCCTGTGTGGACTGCCCCTACCCCCTATCCCAGCCCTGGTCTCTCTCCCCTGGGCCCTGCTGAAGATGTAGCCCAAGTGTTTGGGAAGCAGGGACGTGGTGGGTTGGTGATGGAGCCCAGAGGGCAGGGTGTATACTTTCTCCTCAGAGCAGAGGCAGGCACAGGGCAAGACACATAGTAGCAATGCATTAGCCCCATTTCACAGAGGAGGAAACTGAGACCAGGAAAGAATGACCCACCTAACAGTCATCCATGAGTTAGTGAGGAAGCTGTAACAAGAGGGAACTGAATTGAGACTTCAAGCCAAGGCTAAAGCAAAGACCTTAGATATATTATTTCACCCAGTTATCGTGGTAATCCTATTAGGAAGGGCCTATGCTTATGGAGAGGAGAGTGGAGTTACTCCTGGTTGCCTAACGAATAAGAGGCATGGAGACCACTTGTCTGCCCCGTTTGTCTGCCTGCTCAGCATTCAGAGCTGGTGGCAGGGATGTTAGGCGAGGCTGTGTGACCCTAGGCAAGACCATGCCACTTGGTTGGCCTCAGGAATTCTGAGGCTTGAGTCTTTGGGTGTGGAGAGGGGAAGGTGCGTGTGGGGTTGGTCGGGCTGCTTCTCACCTGGCTTGGTAACTCGCAGGAGCTCAGGTATCGCAGTACAGGGCACCTGGCCGTCACTGAGGGCGCCCACCATCAGCACTGCGTCATAGGTCCCTGTGTGAAGCGTGCAGAAGTGGTGTGCTGGTTTGTCTTCGGTGTGGCCTCAGACTTCCTTGGAGGAAGGTATCCATGGTGGGTTTGGGGAGGGACCAGGCCAGCCACGAGTGTCTGCAGGACCCGGATCCCGTGGAGGATATGGCAGGTTAGCCCAGTTTTGGGCCGAGGTCAGATCATGGGATGGAGAGCTCAGAGAGGGGCTCATGGGACCTCAGAGAGGGTCTTAGTGAGGCTCTGGGGGGCTCAGAGGGCAATAAAGCCTCAGCACAAAAGGAGGCTCATGGAGGGCTCAGCAAGGCTGATAAAAAGGTGGCAAGAAGAAAGGAGCACTGTCAAGGGGGCCTTGGATGTTAGGGTACAAGAAGAAGTACCTTCAGGGCTGGGCAGAGGTTCCTGGCCCAGGGTGCAGAGGCTGAGGCGCTGGTAGAGGCCGTGGGCCCGGGCCTGTTGCAGCATCCCTGAGCTCCCATCTACTCCATGCAGCCGGAGGAAGCCTCGAGCCTGCAGCTGGGGTGGGAGGGCTGTCACAGTTCACAGCTGCCCCCTCCCAGAGGGGTCCTTGCACCTTAAGGAGAGCAGTGGGCTCTGCAGTGGATTTAGCCCAAGTGTTTGGGAACCAGTGAGTCTGGGGCCAGGGTGGCAAGAAATTTGAGCAAGTTGGGGGCTTAAAAGAGGGCAGGCCTCACCTCGGCAGCCACCAGTCCAGTGCCACAGGCCACATCCAGGATCAGGGCGGCTTGGGGTGGGCCTGGAAGGGCTTGGGTGAGGCAGTCCACTGCGAGGCTGGGGGCACGGTACTGCAGGGCAGCCACATCCTGGGGACAGAGTGCTGAGCTGACTACCACCCTGTGTCCTAGTGTTTGAGGGGTCTCAGTGTGGGGTGGTCTAGGTGTCAGCCAGGCTAAGGGGTGTGTGTGTGTGTGTGTGTTGCTGGGCCGCTGGGACTGCAGTGAGAGGAGATAGGCATGAGTGCTATCCTTTCAGCCCACTGCTTGCTGAGACCTGCTCTACTGGCCAAGGCAGTGCTCTGTGTTTAGTCCGTAGTGGCCCTTCAATGGCACCTCCTTAGGCAGGCAGTCCTTCGGCCTGGGCTGCAGTCCCAAAGTGGGGAGGGACGTCTTGGCCCCTGCTCTTCAGGAGCTGCCGTTGTGGAGTGATGGGGCTGGTCAGAGGGCAGGGCTGAGGTGGATGGACAGAAGAGGGGACAGTTCGAGAGGGAATCCGACTGCAAGGTTGTGCCCAGGTCTCACTTCATTCTCACAAGCCGCCCTGGGGTGCAAGGCTCTCTATTTCCGGTGTACACAGACCGGGAAACTGAGGCTGGGCGAGCAAGGGAGGCGGGGGACCCCGGCATGTTTACCTGATCATAGTCCGCGGCCCAGCGGTCATAGAAATGCAGCTTCTGGGCCAGGTCGGTGATGCCATGCGAGGCCCCGACCCGCGCCCGCACCTTGGACAGGCTTCCGCCCTCCTCCTGAGCCATCCTCCTGCGGGGGAAAAGGCCTCCGAGTCCTGGGGCCCAGCGCAACCTCCACCCCCACCTCTCCCATCCGCCTGGCACAGCGGGGCTCTCCAGGCACCGCACACTCCCATTGCACCGGCGGGGACACCGAGCAGACAATGGACACCTGCGGTTCAGGGCTGGAGAAGGGGTTCCAGCAGCGGGAGGAGGGCCTGCTCGGACCCCTGCCCGCAGCCGTGAGCGGGTTTCCAGGGCCAAAAGGTCTCTCCGGCGGGAGGGAGAGTGTGGGGGGAAAGGGGGCGGTCAGGACCTACCTCCGCTCGGACCGCGGGGGTCGGGGCGCTGGAACTCCCAGTGGGTCAGCCTGGCTAGCCTGGCTCCGCCCCCACCTCCCGCGATTGGCTGTCTTCTAAGAAAAACTACCCAATCAAAAAAGTCTCTGTCAGTCCTCCCCGCCATCAGCCAATGGGCTCAAAGGTTTGGCCCGCCTCCAGCCCAAGAAGGCTCCTACGCAATTTTTCCTTGGTGGCTGAGAGGGTGGGTTCCTCGTGCCCTCGGCTCCGTCCTTTACGCTTCCTAAAAAGCCATGAGCTTTTAGGCACTGAGAGCCCCTGAGTTCTCAGGGACGAGAGAGGGAGCTAACCACAAGCAAAACTGGAGTCGGACTCGCCCCCAGGGTGGCCATTACGCCCCTGACAAATCACTGATCATGTGGTTTAGACCCCTGACCTTTCATATCTCCGGGCTGTTATGTGGTTTAAACACATCATCTTTCCTGCCTAGAGATAACATCTAGGTTTCGGTTGTATTTTAGCTCCAGGCCCAGAAAAGCAACAAAACCAGGTGACCATGTCAGGGCTAATGACGCCTTGTGCTGACCCATCAGTGGGAGACCAAGGCCTTGAAGGGGCACACTTGGAAACGCTGATGAATAGTCTATTGAGATCCTCTCCTAAAACTTCCCCTAATCTCTCAGCCTTTAAAACCCTCAAGGTGAAGGACCCAGAGCAAACTCCCTCCTGGGAGCCTACCCACTCCTTTCCCCTTCCTCACAGGCATTCATCTCCTAAATTCTATGGGACCCGATGAAATTTGCAACCAGGGGAGCGATGGGCAGCAACCGCTCCTCTGAGACTAAACCCTTGAACCTGTCTCCAAGGCCCCCTTTTCTCTGACTCTCCAGTCAGCCAAAGCAGCCTTGGCTCAGTTCTTTCCCATAAGAGCCAGAGCAGCCCTGCCTAGTCTCTCTCCTGTAGCTCCTTCCATCCCAAGCCTTTCCTTGGGTCACTGTCCCTAACTGTAATAAACGTACTGAAAATCACCTGACTTGTGTTATGAAATCTTCCCTGCGTGAAGTTAAGAACCCATACACTACAGGTTGGCTTAAGGCAGACCTGCTCCAGACCTGGTCTGTTGCCAGTAACAAAACCTTGTTATGCCATCATTATAGTACCCCACTCATGTGAGCTTGGAAAAAAAAACACACAAACAAACCTCTTTTCTTTCGTACAACTCATCCAAGTGTCCTTCTAGTTGATGGATGGGAGGCTGCTCCATTCATGAATCACTTACTAAAGCCAATTAGATCTTCAATTTACTTGGCTTACTTATGTTCTTTAATAGAGGTTGAAGCGTCCCATTTCTAGACCTGGACAATAAAAAACAACTACGATATGATTCTCCATGAAGTGGGGCCAAGCACCCAGAGGACAGCGGGGCTACAAGATGAAGGAGTCTGTGACCCCGAATGACTGTGTGGAGCAGCCCCCTCTCCATCAGTCTGTATTGGACCGTAACGTCGTGAAAAATAATGTAAGCTGAGCTACTTTTTGAAGTTGGAGCGACCATCCCAGAGTCACTGCCTTGAACATCTTACTACTCAAATCTTGGTGTATTAAAAGTAGGCAAAATAGCCCCAACTGGTTTGGCTCAGTGGATAGAGCATCCGCCTGCAGACTGAGATGTCCCAGGTTCGATTCTGGTCAAGGGCATGTACCTTGGTTGCGGGCATATCCCCAGTAGGGGGTGTGCAGGAGGCAGATGGTGGATGTTTCTCTCTATCCCTTTCCCTTCTTCTCTGTAAAAAATAAATAAATAAATAAATAAATAAATAAATAAAAGTAGGCAAAATAAAATTAAAAAGTAGGTAAAATAACCTTTGGACTGGGCCTAAAGCAGCATTGCATTCCAAACAACTGTTTGTAAAGCTAATAATAATTTAAAAAAGCCAGACGTTATGACTACTGAACTGAAAATTAAAGACATTCTTTAGAATTAGCATCACTATGTTAGCTTATTTGCACGTATAGAAACTTCTTCCTTTGGTTCATGTAATTATTCCCCTTCCCTTTCTCATAAATACCCCCTTGCTTTCACCTCCTAATTGGATACTATATGAGTTTCTGCCTAAATCAATTTACAATAGCTCTGTGGGTAAAAAAAAAAAGGGGGTGGGGAGTGCTATGGGATGTAGCATCACTGGGTGTTATGAGCATAAATTCTTAACTGTGTAGGTCATGGTGCATAGTCACCTCCCAGGCATAACTTCCTTAGTAAAAGGCTTATCTTTGCCTTAAGCAAGCCCTGTCCATTGTCTCTGTGTATGTAAGCAGGTTAATACGCCTTTAAAATGCTCCCTTTCAGAGGCTCTTAATATGTGGCCACCCTTTCACGTCAGGACCCTCCTTCTAAAGGGGACCACCTCAAGCAAACACATAATCTCATTAACCTGTAATCCCATTCCCACCTTGCTTTTTCCTACCCTCCTGTGATCTCCCTTAGGTTCCATCCTTCATATCAAATGCGTATAAGAAACGACATACTGCCATTTGGGGAGGCTTTTGAGATCTTGCTTCCTGGCCTATGCCGTCAATTTTGCTCAAATAAATCCTTAAAATATTCTCTACGTGTTTTGACATTTTCAGGTCGACAGCTTCTTGCGTAGCTATCTTTTGGATGCCAAATAATTGCTTGTTGCTTCTCCCTTGTTGCTTAACCTTTATTTTTAGGTTAACAACATGAACAAGAAATAAACTTTCATTGTGCTAAGTTACTGAGATTTAAGGGTTTGTCTATTACAATAGCGGTTGTCATTTCTGTTAGTTCATACAGTGACTTTGGTAAGAGCAGTTTTGGGGGAGCGGATCTAAATCAAAATCTGTCTTAGTCCAAAGGTGTATGCTGAATATGTGCGAATCTCCTGTGCTCAGCTGCAAATAAAAGGACACCTGCATGGCAGTGACTTAGAGATTTACTGCTCTGAAAAAGGGTGCTGAGACAGGACAGCAGGGTCTGGGGTTCAGTTATGCCATCAGGGATCTGGGCTTTTGTCATCTTTTCTTTGCCACCTTTTGCATGGAGGCCTTTGTCCTCCCCACTGTCACCTTGTCTTGGCTGCTACACCTCCAGACAGGACTAAGGGAAAAGGACAGAAAGCTAGGTCAGCTGAGTGTATTTGTCATCACAAAAGCTTATCGGAGACCCCACCCCATGACTTCTGTTTTATCCTATTGGCTAAAATGGGTCACATGGCCACTTCTGAGTCCTCACTGAAAGGTGAGTGGGAGGCTGGGATAGAGGCCGGCTGAGCCAGCTGACTATATGGGTCCCAGCTCTGCAGCCTCACAGTTCATTTAGGCCAATAAATATTTATTGTGTCTCCTGTTTTGTAAACCCTGGGTTGGGCACTGGAGTCACAGAGATGAGTCAGAAACATCACGACTCTAACCCGTGGGACGAATGTTCTTCCGTTCAGGCTCTGTACACTATCTTCTCAGTATCCACGTGTAGGCTTTCTCTATAAGCCAACACCCCTGGCTAGGCATCCAGAACCACTCCTTTGTTTGGGGGGTGGGGGAGGGAGTGCTATGGAGACCTGGTAGTGAGGAGTGTAAGGTGGATGGCCCCAGTAAAGGCAATCTTGTTGGACCATCAGAGGGTGGCTTGTGTTGCTCCAGGGAAGGCCTGGTGGGGGTCCTGGAGATGCCTGCATGTCTGACCTCTGAGTCCCCCAGTGGTGTCCTGCTCACTGACGGGGGCTTCACAGTTTGTGGGCACCAACACGGCTCCTACAAAGATGGCTCCCTGCTGGCAGATCAGACTTGCATGAGGGACACCAGTGAGGGCCAGTGGTCTCTGGATGTTGCTCTACTCCTACTGTGGGTGGACTCTGGGCCCCTCTTGACTTCTCTCTCACACAGCCCACTCCATTTATCTCCCTCCTGAGCCCAGGAACCTGCTCCAGCCTTGGGACAGGAAAGTTTTCTCTGACTCATGAAGTGTTTTTGTTTCCTCTAATCCTCATTCCCATCGAGTGCTGAGCTTTTGGGAACCAACAGCTGAAAACGCTGCTCTCTGAGGCAGTGGAGACCCCTGGTCAAGCAGCCACCACAGTGGGGAGAAGGGTTGGCTAACAAAATAGTTTGGGGGTGAGGAGAGGTGGTAACAGTAGCAGTTCATGTTTCAAAACTATTGTCCAGTCTCACAGATGTACAAGCCAGAAGCCAATGGCTGTGGGTGGCTGAGGAGATGATGAGGATGAGGGCCTGTCAGGTCAAGACATGGTGATGCTGGTGGGCATGGTGATGTCGGGGGTCAGCACGACTTCTAGGGGGCCGGGCTGTGAGGGGCATGTGTGAGGATGCATTTGAATGCAAGTATCAAAACCCACCTTAAGGTCACTTAAATACTAAGGTTTGCCACTTTTTCTTATAAGAAGTCCGATGGTCAGCAGTACGTAGGCGGGCCAGTGGCCCCCTAATTTCACCACAGACCCAAGCTCCATCCATTCTCTTGTCTGCCATGCTGGGTTTGCTCTTTTGGCAACTTCTGCTCATAAGAGGATGGCAGCGGCTCAGGCATTCATGTTCCTCACATTCAAAGCCCCCAGGCAGGCCAGGGCCTTGTCTCCTGGTCTCTCTCTTGTCTTTGGGTGGTGGTGCTGGGGTGAATATTTTTCTAGAAGTCCCAGATGCTGGGAAAGTATGGTCTGGCACTTCCTGGCTCTGTGTGGGAAGGGAAGGCTGCCTTCAGCAAGGAGGGAGAAGGGAATGAATGGCTGTAGGTGCCAACCACAACACTTGCTCCTGGGTGTGTGTGACTGTTCGCCTACGCTGTGTGTGTGTCTGACACACAGGGGTGGCTGTGCAGGACCCGGGCCACGAGGAGTGTGGTTACCAGCCTGGGGTTTGGTTCAGAGGCTGCCTTGTGGTTGACAGGCAGATGGTGGAGTTTGGGGGGACAAGAGAGCAACTTCCTTTCCTTCTGCTCTCCTCCCACCCCAGAAGCTGCTCCTTCTGTTTGCTCTGCAGCCCCTCCTCCACCTCAAGGTAGGAGATCCCTGGCTCAGCCCTGGGCCCTCCTTTCTTCTCTGTCTGTACCCACTTGCCAGCTGATCTCATCTAGGCCTGTGCTTTTAGCCCGTCTTCCTGTGCCAGTCCTTCCCTAGGGTGACGCTTAGCCCCGACTCTCCCCTGAACTCTGGACTTGTGCACCTAACACCTCCCCCGGGAGGCCACCCTAGGGAAGGACTGGCAATGTGCCCGAGTCCCGCTCCCTTTCTCCACTCTCCCAAGCCCGCTCCTCCTCTGCCCCCTGTTTCTGCAGAGCCCCCAAACTTCTGTGTACCTAGGAGCTCAGCCCAAGTCAGTTTTCTCCTGTCCCATGTTCTGCCCAGCAGCGCATTCTGCCAGTCTGCTCTCATCTACCCTTTCTGTCACTGGAAAATTTCAAATACACAGAAAAGAAGAGATTAGTACAATAACCCCTCTTCCTTCCCTGTAATGTATTTATCACTCTGTTCAATAGTAAAAAAAAAAAAAAAAGTCCAACCGGAATAATGTTTTACAGTATAAATCTGATGAACTTGCTTCCCTGTGTAAAACTGGAAATCCAAATTTCTTTTTAACCTCACCCCTACCCTGTCTCCTCCCCTCTCCCTCACCAGGCCTCTACTGTCCCTGGAACAGGCACAGTGACCTCAGTGACCACAGGGCTCTTGCACGGCTGTTTTGGGGCCTAGATCCCTCTTCCTTCAGACCTTTGCTTGACTGACTAGATCTGAACATCCAGGCATCTACCACCCTAAGTAAACAAATGTTGGCACTCTGCCATGATTGCCTTAAATTATTTGAAAGTAGAAGAAGGAGAAATCATTACAGATGAGGCTGACATTCCCATGGCCTTCTCCCTTCCCCATCTGCTGCCTCGGGAAACAGCTACCAGCATGAATGGGTGAGGACCTTCTAGGTCTTGTTCTTAGATTTTTATTACATATGTGTCCAAACAACATACACGATTGCTCAACGGGTTTGAAAAAATTTATATAAATTCTATCATTTTATAGCTGTTATTTCCTTTTTCACTTAACACTGTTTTTGAGATCTTTCAACTCTGGTGGGTCTAGATCTCATTCATTTTAACCACTGCTTAGTCATCCGTCGGGCGATTACACCTCGTTCATTTACCCAGTTCCCCACTGATGGGAGAAAACGCTGCCGTCAATAGCCTTGCACATGTTTTTTTTTTTTTTTTGCTAGCAAGTAGATGTTTCTCTAAGGAGTCCTTCTTAGACTGGAGTTTGTAACGCATTAGGGGGTAGTGAAAACAATTCAGTCAGTTGTGAAATAGAATAAATAGGAAATAAAAGATTGCATTGCAAGTTGGATGGGTAATTATTGTTTTATTAACTGCTTGCGTCAGTTTCACATGCTTGTAATGGGTAGCTTTGTACAGCACATTTCTTACCTTGGGTGGCTGTGAGGATTGGAAAACCAGCTCTGTTTCCCCCAGGGACTCATCAGTGCTCAGGGTATTGTCTGACTTCTTTTGATTTTGCAAATGAGATAGTATCACATTACGGTTTTAATTTGCATTTCCCTCGATTTGATGAAGCTGAACATCTTTTCATAAGTTTATTGGCTTCTTGGGTTTCCTTTCCTGTGAATTACCATTGCCTCTGTGTGCTTTTGAGTCACTTGATTTTATCTTATTTATATTTGCAGGGGTTCCATGTGTAACAGAATGAAAATGTTCCCTCTCTCGTCTTAATTCTAGCTTGTATTTCTTCCAGCTCCTTCAGGCTAATAGCTCCTGCCTCCGATATGCTAATTAGCTAGAGGAATTCTGCTGGAGGCTTGAGCAGCCCCTTGTCAGAGGTTGCTTTCCCAAAGAGGGAGGTGGTGGGAGGGTGGGCTGGAGGATGGGGGAGATTTGCACAAAATAATAATTCTTTATTGGAGATTTACAAGAGCCTCCAGAACCAGACTACAGACCTACGGGGAATAAAGGGATTTAGAATGTTCCCACTCTTCCTTGGATCTCTTTTATCCCCTCGCTGTCTACCTGTCTAAGTCCCTACCCACCTCTTGCTTGGCTCCTCCTCCCTGGCCTTGGCATAAAAGATGCCTGAATTCTAGACTTTCTTAAAAGAAGTTTCTATTGATTTTATTTTATTGTTTTATTTTTAAAAATATATTTTTCATTTATTTCAGAGAGGAAGAGAGAGGGAGACGGAGATGGAAATATCAATGATGAAAGAGAATCACTGATTGGCTGCCTCCTGCATGCTCCTTACTGGGGATCCAGCCCACAACCAGAGCATGTGTCCTCGAGTGGAATTGATCCTGGGACCCTTCAGTCCACAGGCCGACATTCTATCCACTGAGCAAAACTGGCTGGGTTCTGCTGATTTTAGAGAGAGAGGAAGGCAGAGGGAGAGAGAGAGAGAGAAAAAAAACAAAAAACAACCCAGACAAACATCCTCACACACCCCCTTACTGGGGCTCAAACCTGCAACCTGGGTGTGTGCCCTGATTGGGAATTGAATTGGTGACCTTTCCGTGCACAGAATGACGCTCAACCCACTGTGTCACACAGGCCAGGGCATTCTAGATTCTCTCACGGCGGATTTGTGGAAGCCACAGGCACTCTCTTCTTGAGCTAGGCCTTCTCCATCAATAAGCCTTCCCTTTCTCCAAACTCTGACGTATTGAACCCTTGCCTTTTTGAAGCATCAGGCCACGAACCTTGTACCGGTAAGACTTAGAAGTTCTGGGTGCTGGTCCTTGGATTGTTTCATGGGTTGTAAACATTTCTCCCAGGCTCTCACCTACGTTTGGCTTTGCTCATGGTGTCTCCACGACATGTAGCGACAAGGTGTTCATCGTTGAGAGGCCAGGGCAGTGGTCGAGGGTGGGGAGGGCAGAGGCTGGATGCCGGTGGCTGGCGGGAACGATCAAGTGGCTGCAGGACTCGTTCAGGGACCGAGGAACACTATTTTCTTTTAATAAAAATTGTATATACTTAAGGTGCACAACTTGCTGTTTCGATATACAGTGTGAAATGACCACTATCGTCCAGCTAATGAACATGTCTATCACCTATACATAGTTACCATCTCTGCATGTCTGTGTGTTGAAATAATTTAATAAAGTCTATCCTCTTCGCTACCATCACCATGCTGTACATTAGATCTCTAGATCTATTCATCTTGTATTCTTGAAACTTCGTACCCTTTGATCAGCAACACCCTGTTTTCCACAACCCCAGGCTCTGGCAACCGCCATTCTACTTTCAGTTTCTGAGTTCAGCTTCATGAAGTATTTCTCTTTCAGTGTCTTGCTTATTTCTTTTCTTTTTAAAAAAATTATTTTAATTGATTTCAGAGAAGAAGGGAGAAAGAGATAGAAACATCAATGATGAAAGAGAATCATCAATTGGCTGCCTCTTGTATGCCCCCTACTGGGAATCAAGCCTGCAACCCAGGCATGTGCCCTTGAAGGGAATTGAACCCGGGATCCTTCAGTCTGCAGGCTGATGCTCTATCCACTGAGCCAAACCAGCTAGGGCTGTGTCTTGCATATTTCACTTAGCATCCATGTTGTCACAAATGGAAGGATTTCTATTTAAGAGCTGAATAATATATATATATATATCTCACATGTGGGAAAGTAAATCAGTACAGCCATTCATTATAGAAAACAGTATGAAAGCTCCTCAGAAATTAAAAATAGCAATACCTCATGATTTGGCAATCCTACTTCTGGGTATTTGTCTATCTAAAGGAGCTGAAACTAGGATTGTGAAGAGATAGTTACACTCCCATATTCATGGCACTATATTTTTTAAAAGTTAAATTCATTGGTTAATAGAATCATATAGGCTTCAAGAATACAATTCTATAACACACCGCTGTATAACGCTTGTGTGCCACACCCAAAGTCAAGTCTTATTCTGTCGCCAGACATTTGGCCTCCCTTCCCCCTTCCCCCTCCCCATTCCTTCTGGTAACCATCATACTGTTGTCTCTATGAATTTTTGTTTTCTTATTTGCTTATTTGTTGCTTTCAGTTTTATATCCCACATGTGAGTGAAACCATACGGTTTTAACTTTTTCTGTCTGACTGGTTTCGCTCAGTGTGCTATGCTCAAGGTCCACCATGTTGTCACAGATGGCAGTTTCCATCTTTTCTTATGGCAGAGCAATATTCTGTTGTATATATGTACCGCATCCTCTTCATCCAGTCCTCTATCGTCAGGCACTTCAGGCGTCTCCATGTTTTGGCCACGGTGAAGAGTGCTGCAATGAACATAGGGGTGCATCTATCTTTGCAAATAAATGTTTTTAAACATTTCCGGTAGATACCCAGAAGAGGGGTTGCTGGGTCACATGATAACTCTATTTTAATTTTTTGAGGAGCCTCCATACTGTTTTCCATAGTGACCTTACCGGTTTAGAACAAGGCCTTTCCTTTCCTTTTACTGTAGCTTTCCACAACTTATCAGTCACACCTTGTCATTAAACTCTGAGATTGTTAGCTCTCTGATTCCAACAGCCCCTCTGTTCAGACTGAGGGACAAGATAAGCTATTCTCAAGGTTACGTTCTTACTTATACCTCCTCCTTGCTGTTTTTACAACCCAGTGATAATTAGTAGAAAATCCCCTTCCCTCCTTACCTTCAAACAAGCCACTTTTGAACTTTTCATAATTTTGTTTTACAGGCTTGGGGAAAATACCGATAAGCCACCTCCCTAGGGCATCAGCCAGGCGTGTCCTGCAAGACAAACTACAACCCCCAGGTGCCCCAATCCCTTGCCCTTCCTTACCCCCGGGCTTAAAAGGGGAAGCTGTCCTTTGTTTTCTTGACCTTGTATTGATCAGCAATGCTCCGGCCCTTTCCCTTCAGGGAAAGTAAAATAAACGTTCCCTCTGCAGCTAGCTAGCTCTTCTTTCGGTTGTGAATTCCCTCCCAGCCTGCATCACCAGTCAAAACTCCACCAGGTTCCTTTTCCCACAACCTCTCCAGCACTTGTTATTGCTTGTCTTACTGATAATAGGCTTTCTAACTGGTGTAAGGTAATATCTCATTGTAGTTTATTGTAATTTCTTTTTGCATTTATTAGTATTTATTTCATGCTGGATTTACTCCTGGGCCATTCAGTTTTTGTTTCTGCAGTTTTTTCCGGGGTATCTTTTCGTCTTGCCACCTCCTCTTCTGGTTTAGGAACTGTCTGCTCTTTTTCAGTGAGGATCGTCTCAGTCTGGCAGGGAGAGCTCATATATGGTTTAGCGCGGCAGCCGCCAGCCTTTCGGACCTCGCGGACCACCGGGGGTTAATCCACCCAGGAGCTCTCTAAGTTCTGCACCACGTCTTGGGAGCTTTGTTCACCTGGATGCTCAATGACCAGGAAATCTAAACCCTGAAGTTCAGCATTACTCTCTGCATTTTTAAACACGTGCAGCAAAAACATGTGTTTGCACTTTTTGGGTCACAGATCATGTGACCTGGGCGCACCTACTAAGGCCACCATTGTAACAACAGGATGGCACACACTGCTTCTGTGAAGTGACACCCTTCAGATACTTCGTGTCTTTTCAGGTATACATGCCTTGGATGGCTTGGGCAGTTTCACAAGTGTTCGTAAAGTGAACCCAAAGATTTGAACCTCTTTCTAAAAAAAATTATTGATTTGAGAGAGAGGAAGGGAGAGAAACTTTGATCTGTTCTACCCATTTATGCATCCATTTGTTGCTTTAAAAATAATTACTTAGTTATTGAGAGAGAGAGATCAATTTATGTTCCACTTATTCATGCATTTATTGATTGCTTCTTGTATGTGCTCTGACTGGGGATGGAACTTGCAACCTTGGCCTATAGGAACAACACTTTAAGCAACTGAGCTACCTACCGGCCAGAGTAGGTTTGAACCTCTTGATTTGCATGGTCTTGTGGAGTTTTCTGGGTCAGGTGAATAGCAAACCATTTTCAGAGGTCAGCTCAGGCTGTTTACAGGAAGAGTCATCGTAGTGTTGATATGCATTTCCCTAGTAGCTAGTGAAGTTGAGCATCTTTTCAAGTATCTGTTGACTATTTGTCTGTCTTAGAAGAAGTGTCTCAGGTCCTCTGCCCATTTTCTCTTTTTAATTTAAAATGATTTCTTTTTAGAGAGAGATGAAGGAAGAGGGAGAGAGAGAGTGAAACACTGATTGGCTGCACACCCCCAACCGAGGATGGAGTCTGCAAGGCGGGCATGTGCCCTGACTGGGAATCAAACCCCCAACTTTTCAGTGCAAAGCATGGCACCCAGTCTACTGGCCAGGGCTTCTGCCCATTTTTAATTGGATTTTGCTTATTTGGTGTTGAGTTATATGAGCTCTTTATGTATTTTGAGTATTAACCACTTGCTGGAGCTGTTGTTTTTAATATCTTGTCCCATTTGGTTGGTTGCCTTTTGCTTGGTTGGCAGTTGCTTTTGCTGTGCAGAAGTTTTTTAGTTTGACATAGCCCAATGCATTTATTTTTCATTGCAGCATTTTTTTTTTTTTTACAATAGCCAAGAAATAAAAACAACCTAAATGGCCTTTGATGAACGGACATTTCTTTCTTTTTTAAAACATATCTTTTTATTGATTTTAGAGAAGAAGGGAGAAGGAGAGAGAGATAGAAACCTCAATGATGAGAGAGTCGCTGATTGGCTGCCTCCTGCATGCCCTACACTGGGGACCCAGATGCAACCCAGACACGCGCCCTGTCTGGGAATCTGACCACGGCCGCCCAGTTCACATAGGGCGGGCGAGAAACAGTTTCTTCACAGTGGAAGAGGTCTGTAGGTAAAAGAGCAAACAGAAAAAGGAGTGCTTGTCATTGAAGATGGGTAGCTGGTGGGTGGGAGAATAGTCCAGAGAGAAGTCTAGGCGAACAGGCAGAAAACAAGTGCGCTAAACACATTGGTTCTGAACAAACTGATTAATAAGTGAATTGGAATAAATGTATTTATCTTCACTACTTTTTCATGTTGATTTTTGTACCTCAAGGTGTGACTTTGCATTTATGTATTTTGTAAGTTTATGCAAACCTTTATTTTTGTATCTCACAGGTGTGACTTTGCATTTATGGATTTTGTAAGTTTATGCAAACCTTTATTTTTGGGGTGAGTAATGTTCTTAAACAATGGAGTGGTTTGGCAAGTTTATATCCTTTTAAAAATGCTTTTATCCTGGGTTTTGTCACACACACACACAAAAAAAATCCCCCACTTTAAAACCATTTCATTCATTTTTCTGTTAAAAATTTTAAAATAATTCTCACAATAGCTATGACCTTTGTTCATATCTGGCAGTGCTTTTTTAGGGAGATTTAAAATCAAGTGAATTTTAGGCTCCAAATGAATGCCTGAAAGCAGTTTGAAATGAATATTTCCACATATTGGTTTATAAATTAATAAAATTAATTTATGCACCCAGCGAGGTTATGTGGGAGGCAGCCAATCAGTGATTCTCTCTCACCATTGATGTTTCTCTCTCCCAATCCCTTCCTTTCTGAAATCAATAATAATAATGAAAAACAAATTTGCATATATTTTAAAGTCATTTTGTCCAACTTGCAGCCTATTTTGCTTTAAAAACATCCTGAACTTCTTTATCTTCCACCAATGATGACTTCATTACCCACCAGCCCCAAGCATTGCTGTGGGCCAGGCACTGCCCGAAGCACCCACAGACCCTATTATTCCACTGACTCCTCCCCGTAATGTCACCTGGCAGGTTCTGCAATGCATACCCCAATTTCACAGATAAGGAAACTAAGGCCTGCAGCACAGACTGTAACTAAGACACAGAGGTAAGCTCAAACCCTTCTGTCCCCTTAACACGACAGGCCCCTCAGGCTTTCACAAGCTTCTCATCATGATTGTTGCATTTCAAGTGGTTTCGATAAAAATCATCTTTAGAAAGAATAAATACAGGTTCCAAAAGAGTATGAAGGCATGTTTATCATTTTTGCATACTTGGGGGAGAGGGGATGGATATTTGAAATGAGTGAATTTTTAACATTAGAATATGAGAGAAGGGGGATACATACGTCCTGATAATTTCTTGCCGGTTTCATCCCCAGCAACCCAGGCATGGCGGGACCTGCACCCAGCGGGCTCCTGGAGATAACCCCCGCAACATTGTGGTTGCAGGGCTAACACATCGTTTTGTCCTTGACGGCTAGAGGACAAAAGAAGCAACTGAAAACTTTCCACCAATTTGCTCTGCGCGCCCAGTTGTGCCGCCCGCAACCCTGGTGTCTGTCGCCCTCGTGTGGCCGTGCCGTGGTCCTGCATCTCTTGTGGCAACTGGGTCCCCACGGTTACCTGGCCCCCACTCTGTGGTGTCTGTGAGGTCCCCTGAGAGCTTTTGGACGCTGGTGATGGGAAGCTTCTGAGGCGGGCTCCTTGCCTTTACTCTCGCCGCCTTTGGTCCTGGCAGGGGAGGGAGAATCTTCTTGGGTTCAGGGCAGGGGCCAGGGAATGGTGCCCCCTGACGTCGTGCAAGGTCATTGATAACTGGGTAATCTCACCTGGTTCTCTCTGTTACCCTGCAAGGAGGGGACTGGGCTAGAAGGGGAGGTATTGCCCAAGGCAACACACAGTGCAATAGTGCAGGGGTGGCCTTGAGCCTAGCGGTGGAAAGCTCTTTGCTGAAGAATTCAAGTTTGAGGGCTCTCTGCACCAGCTGCTGGTGGAGCTGAGACTGAGACTTGGCTCTGGGAACTCCAGCTCCTCCTGGGCCACGTGGTCCAGGCAGTTTGGTCAATCTCAGGTTGAGGACCATCAACTCAGGGACAAGTCTTGGGTATGTGATACTGGTGATGGTGGGGAGCAAGCCAAAGAGGCAAGAAGGGGAAATTAGTTGCAAGTCTCAGTTTCAGTCCTCACCATCTGACTCCTGGCAATCCCTCAGACGCTTCCCCAATCTCACTTCAACTCCCCACCCCACCTCAGTGGGCAGCAGCACCGTCCATCCTTTGCCCAAGCCTTCTGAGGGGGAGCCTGAGCGCTGCCCCAATTTACCCCTCTTTCTATTCAGTCTTCTGGTTGGGAGACAGAATTTCCATAGGTCACTTGTGTTTCTGCCAAGGGATTGAGTTCTCTTTGTTCTGAATGATCTTTTCCAGAATGTTTGTGTATCAAACAACCTTGGAATATATAATGTCTCGGGGTAAAGCACAGGCATGGTCCAACAGGAGACGGATAATGTATCCCTCAGGAGCGAGGAGCAGGCTCGACTTCTGCCGATTATAAAAGTCTTGGGTTCCTTCAGCTCTGGGGTTCTCTTCTGTAATACACCAGCAGGGTGTCACCTGGCTCTAATCACGTCATCTTGTGGGATTTGGGACTCAAAGAGTCAATGCAAAATACTTAGATTCTAGTTTACTGCTGGTGCTGTCATAAATGGACCTTCATCTCTGACCCAGGAGTCTTGTGCCTTCTCCTAGCATCCAGGAGTCTCTGGCCGGCTGGGCGAGTTTGCAAACAGGGTACAATGTTGGACCTTTCACCGTTCTTTTTTAAATATATTTTATTGATTTTTCACAGAGAGGAAGGGAGAGGGATAGAAAGTCAGAAACATCGATGAGAGAGAAACATCCATCAGCTGCCTCTTCCACACCCCCTTCTGGGGATGTGCCCACAGCCACAGTACATGCCCTTGACCGGAATTGAACCTGGGACCTTTCAATCTGCAGGCTGACACTCTATCTACTGAGCCAAACCGGCTTCGGCCCTTTCACCATTCTTGACAGCCTCCGTCCTTGTCAGTCCCACCTTCCACACATTGCTGGCACCTGCCCACTTCTTTCTATTCTCAGCGCCACAGCCCCAGTCCAGGCTCCCATCATTGCAGGCCTGGAGGGTTTACTGTTGTGGTCTCCTCCCTCCTAGTCCAGCCTCCTCATGCAGCCAGAGGGGCTGTTCTGAAGCCCACAGTGATCGCCACTGGCCTTGCTGCTTCAGCTCTTCAATGGCTCCTGTCATTGAATAACACATTCCTTGACTCACATGGCCCTTGCTGACCTCACCACCTCCTTTGTGCTCCGGTGACACCGAACTGTTTAAATCAAGCTGCGCCCTCTGCACGGACCACCCTTCACACGCTCTTCTCTGGGCAACTCCTACCCATCCTTTGGAACCTAGCTCACCGAGGCCTTTCTGAAGCCCGATGACTTCTCAGTGCCACAGTGTGGGAGACAGAGCGGGTGGGGGGAGGGGTTCAGAGACAGAGGACAGAACGAGGGACTTTGAATACTCCGCCTTCCGGGCCCCAGCTCTTGCCCCAGAAAAGGAAACCAGGGGGTACGTAGGACTGCCCGGGACAGAGGTCATCGCTGGCATTCCAGGGACTCATTCTGGCAGGCTGCGGGGACAGGTGTAGGTTGTGCCCTGCGCAGGGCCAGGCCCAGGGAACGCGGGGAGGACTGAACTCATGCTGCGTGCGGGCCGGTGGCTTTCATCCTTCCAGTCAGCGGAGGGGCCTCTCCCCACACAGCCTGGCCCTCGCAGCGGCCTGTGCACCAGGCAGCTGCTTTGAAAATTTCCTAGAAGAGGTGAGAGCCTCGTCCCCCTGCCCCCCTGGAGCCACCTGCTGAGGGAAGCAGGGTGAGAAAGCTGTGCTCCAGGTTCCCGACTCTCCCAGAATCCTAAGTATTCGAATGAATGGCTCCAGCAACTTCTCCAACATTCTGGTGGCAGCCTGTGGCCTCCCGTTGCCGCTTGTGGCCCTGAGGGAGCCTGCTCAGCGGATTTGCCCTCTTTCCCCCAGACCTGTCCTTTTCCCGGACCTTCCGAGGCACATTTTCTCTTCTTTGCTCTCCTCTATCTCATCTCAGAACCCACTGAAACCGAGGGTCCTTAGGACCTTGATTAACTAGTTATAAACCCTAGCTCTAGAACCCTCCCCCCCTCCCATAGGCTTCCTCCTCCCCCCACCACTCCCTGTAATCAGCAATCCCCGAGGCAGCGGGAGATAGCAGCCAGGACCTGAGGAATGGTCCCAGGTTCTGACCACTGGCAGGCAAAAGTTAACATTCTGACCTACATGACTAGTACGTTTAGCTCCTGAGCCTTAAGGTGGACTGTTCTCCTGGCTGCTTCCGCAGGAAACCAGACCAAGGGCTGCGGGGGAAAGGCCTCCCCTCCTGTCTAACCAGTCAGCTCCCAGCAGGACCCCTTGCCCCTCACCCGGTGTCTGGTGGTTTTGCCCTGTATGTAACCTGCATGCCATGGGGGAGTTCATCCTCTGAGCACCAGCGTCCCGTTCTCCTGGGTGGCTCCGTTCATTTCGACTCTCGGCGAGGAGTGTTCCGTTTAGTGTTCGGTTCTGCCAGTCCTGCAGACAAAGCCTTTCTGTTCTATAACACCGCAGAAGCGTCGCCAAGATCTGAGGCTGAAGGTCGCATCTCATCCCTTCGCTTTGTGACGGGGGACCACCCTTTAATAAAATGCAAGAATGAACGGGGGTGGGGGCTTAGGGAGGCCCCTTCCAGTTTGGGCAGCCTCGGTTCCCTCTGCCCCCAAACATCCTGTCCCCTGTGGCCCTGAGGTAAGGTTTTTATTTCCCAGCCTGAATACTTGGGCAGTTGGAAGAATGTGGGGAGGCGCAGCCTGTTTCTGTCCCCCCTGACTGCTCCAGCTGCCTGCTGCAGGCCCCCAGGCACTCCGTGCTGGGGCTGGGCATTTGGGGAGTTGATGTCCCTAGGAGAATCTCCAACTAGAAAGTGGATAACAAACTAGGAAGTGGCAGACAAATACCCCAGTTTTGGCGCAGGGAAGGGGGAGGGAAGCAGGTAATTCTCTTGTGGCAACTGGTGCCCACGGTCACCTGGCCCCACGGTAACCCTGTGGTGTCTGTGAGGTCACCTGCCTCTCCCAGCTGGAGGAGGGGCAGGAGGCCAGAAGTGGAGCTGTTCCTCCTTCCAGATCCAGCCCCATGGGGATTCTGCTGCTGGTGGTGAAGCTCTCAGTGCTGGTAAGTGGGGGTCCGGGGTAAAGGGGGGAGGGGCTGGGCCACACACCTGGCTCTTCACAGCTACCTAGGAGCTGCTGGACCCGGTGACTAAGTGACTGCCTGCCTCCGGGATGATCTGACAGCTCCCAGAAGCCCCACCCCAAGGCACAGTGCCGGAATTTTCTCTAGAGAATCACTCCCGTGGGATAAGCATTGCCTTTCCCATCCATTTAAAATATCTCTATATGTTTTTATTGATTTCAGAGAGGAAGGGAGAGGGAGAGAGAGATAGAAACATCAATGATGAGAGTCATGGATTGGCTGCCTCCCGCATGCCTCACACTGGGGATGGAGCCTACAGTCAGGGCATGTGCCCTGACCGGGAACTGGACTGGGACCTCAGCTGAACCACTGACCACGTGGGCCAGGCCCCATTCATTGTTTTAAGACATGCAAACGCTGATGACGGGGGCCACATCGCTGAGAGGACACGGTGCAGTAGAAAGAGACAGACAGTTGGATTTGAATCTTGGATGCTTTGCTCTTTAGTTGTGTGACTTTGGGCAAATTATTCTACCTCTCTGAACCTCCATTTTCTCTGCTATAACAGACCTTATAGGTCACGTGGGACAGCCATTTATTCTGTCCCTGTCCCCCATAACAGGCTGCTCTCCTCCCTGGTTTCAGCACTATCAGCTGGTGAGGGTGGGGTGGCTGCCATTTCTACCTGCACCCTAATTCCTCCTGCAGTTGGACCCCTGTGTTCCCTTCCTTTCTCAGAACAGCTCCATCCCCTCAGCTCTGCCGATCCCCCATATGGGAAGGCATGCAGTCAACCCCAGATTGCTGCCTCTCACCTCATCCCTTAGGGCTCCAGGTGGTCCTCTGGACAAGGACACACAGGTCCAGATTGGTGGGCTGGTGTTACTCAGGGGCTGGGGGCTTCGGGGCTCTGAGGAAGGCTTCTCAGCTCCAAGACTCAAGGGAAACTTTCTCATTTATAGACTCTTTCCCCATCCAACCCCACTTCCTGCCAATGGATGGGAGACATCATGTCCACCCCGTCACCCAGGACAGAAATGTGGACATCATCTTAGGTCCCTCCCTCTCCTTCACCCCCCTCAGTAGGTCAGTCATTCATTCTGTCCCTGTCCCCCATGCCTCACGCTCTCTACCCCTAATGACACTGCCCTTTGCTACCAGCGGTGCTCATGGCACCAAGAAGCAATGGATGTGCAGAAAAGCCCAGGTGCTTGGGAGAAGAAACTGACCTGGATCCAAATCCTACAGGATTAGAGGGCTGAGGGGATGGTCACGCCTATGTCATTGACATTATCATTATCTTTATCGTCACCGTCAGTCAATCTCCTTCAGTCTGGAGTTTTAGAAATAATTATTTAAATCCACAAGAGAGAAAACCACATGTAAGATGAGACACTTCCTAAGAGAAGTTACCTCCACTCGTGAGAATGGAGTCCTTAGAAGTGAACAGATAAAGATCATTCTTACAAGTGGATATCTGAGGCCTCAGGAGGAGGAGGGGGGCCTGGCTCAAGGTGACCTGGCAGCCCCAACCTCCCACTGGTTCCTGCTCCCAGTGAGTGACGATGGGTGACAACTGTCTCCCCTTTTCCTGCAGCTGGTCCAGAACCGGGTCCACCTCTACAATGTCCTGCTCCTTAAGATCATCCTCTTCAACCACTGGCTGTCAGGGCTGCTCCAGCAGGCCCAGGGGGCCTGCAGCCAGCAGGCCCATCCACTGCCCGGGCTCACAGCCTGCCCAGTGGGCTTGGTTCTATGGGCTGGGTTGGCACTGATGGAGGTCCCTGTGTGGCTGGTTCTGAGGGTGCCCAGGCTGGTGTGGGCAGGAATGCTGGGCTGCGCCCGAGCCCTGGGCCTGGACCCGAGGCAGCCAGGTGCCTGGGAGCAGCTGGGTCTATCTGCAGCCACCTGGATGGAAATACTTCTGTCATGTCTGCACAGCCTGATGCTGGCGGCCTTGCTGCTGCTGCTGCTCACCTACAGGCTGCTGTGGAAGGCCCACCGCTACAGCCTGGGCTGGCTGCCCAGCAAGGTGGGTGGCAGGGTGCAGAGCAGGCTGCTGAGGGCAGGCCTGGGGTGCTGGGCATGGCCAGAGCTGGGCTAGAGGGCTAGCCGTTGGGCAGTGCAGCCCTGGGAGCTCATGGTGGCCGTCTGCCCATTCTCTTCGTCCCTCCAGGCTCTGTTGGAGAACCAGGCGGTACTGGGGCTACTGGCTCTGATGAAGCATCTGTACTGGTGGGTAGAGAGCATGATCTTGGTTACCTCCTGGCACCTGGCTTACCTGGTCACTTGGACCACCTGCCTTGCTTCCCACCTGCTGCAGGCTGCCTTTGAGCACACAGCCCAGCTGGCCCAGGCCCAGGCCCAGGAGGCTGGGCCCCAGGAAGCTGAGTCTCTATTTGAGTCCCCATTCTTTGAGTCTCTGGTTCTCAAGGCTGGGCCAGTCCTGCCAGAGCATGAAACCATTGGAGAATAAATGTGTTTTCATTTGCCTCTCCTGGTCTTGTCTGGTCTAGGGTCTCATTGGGCTGGAGGGATGTGTGTGCACATATGTGTGTGCACATGTATATGTATGCGTGTGTGCATGTATATGTATGCATGTGTGTGCCTGCATGCGTGCCCTAGGGCTGCCTCTGGGAAGGAAATCACATTCTTTGACCACCTGACACATGCCAGATAACCATCTCAGACACTTTATACACATAATTTTGTTTAAATCTCATAGTAACACAGGCATCAGGGTTGATTAGCACCATTTTCCAGATAAGAAAATTGAGCCTCAGAAGGTTGAAAAATCCCAAGGGCCCAGAGTAAATCAGGGGAAAAGCCAGCACTGGACCTTAGATTTTTTGTTTCCCAGAACCCCTAACTTTCTCTAGGTCCTATCCCTGGTTCTCAGGATTGTTGGTATCTAGAGTTTTAAAGGAGATGGGTAGTTAGAGACTCTGGCCTTTGGGGGGTGCCAGGGCCTCACATTTCAGAGATTTAGAAAATTCCTTTGAGAAGTAGTTACTCCTAAGTCAGTCTGTAGCTAACCCATCCATTCATTTACACACCCAATTAATTCCCACTCACCCATCCATCTACCCACCCAATGCACCCACCCACCCACTCAACCATCCATCCTTTAATCCTCAGCTTATCTACCCTCCCACCTACCCATTCATTCACCTACTCACCCACAAATCCATCAACAGGTCCATTCATCCATCCATCCATCCATCCATCCATCCATCCATCCATCCTTCAGCCTATGTACCCATCTGCACACTTACAAATCCATTCACAGATCCATATATCCACTCTCTTCTGAAAGAAGGAAGGAACATTATCTTAGCACTCACCCCTAGCTGCCCAGTCCTGCTGAGGGATGGTTAATACAGCGAGGAGAGTTCAAGCTGCAGTGGGTCAAATCCCCTAGACACCACTTAGGTAAGTGATACTGTAAAATGGGGAGGGAGGGGGGGAGAGAAGGGATAATTTCTTGAGAGTTAGCAATAAACCTCCACTCACTCCCAAGCCTGAGGGTGGTGTGAATATGGAAGGATGTTCCAAAGAGCTCTGCCCTGTGTTTCCTTCTCCATTCTGGTTCCCAGGGAAGTTAGGGCTGGATTTCTGCCCTGTCTCCCATGGATCTGCAGATGGCCCAGGGTGGGTGTGCAGTGAATTTCCAGGCCCTTCCTCTGAGTCCGAGGAGCAGTCCCAGCCTGTCCTTGTGGGGAGACTCGTCAAGGGCTCTGGTCTGGCCCAAGAGGCAGAACACCTGCTGGGGAGGGCTCTCCATGGCCCTGATGAAGGAGTAGACACGCTGGGATTCCAGGACACACACCCAGCTTATAGGGCAAGCTGCGTGCAGAAGTGTGCAGTCTGGGGGTAGGGAGAACGCCCTAGAGCAGCATGGGGAGCTGGATGGGCCTTGTACGGCCAGGGACCAAGCTGGTGCTTGACAAGGCTGGGGCCTGCAGGGCCTGAGGGAGGGAGGGAGGGGCAGGTGGAGAAAGGCCTCAAAAGGCGAAGGGGGGTGCATGGGGAGAGAGGACTGGAAGCAGGATGAGCTGGAGGATGGGCCAAAGGCCAGGACTAGCTGGGAGGTTCTGGACCATGTATGTAATACTGCTATCTTTTACTTCTACTAAATTAAAAAAAAAAAACACCCAAAACAATAACAACAACAACCAACAACTCAGAGATGTTATTCTCTGGTTCTAAGCTTGAGGAAGACATGGCCCACTGTGTCCTGCCTGTATTTCCAGGCTGGGTCTGGGACACAGGCTGGCACCTCAGTCTGCCCTGGGCAGTGTGCAGGCTGGAGGGCAGGGAGGCTGGTGAGAGGACACGGCCCTCCCCATGCTGAGCCAGAGGCCGGAGGAGAAGGCCTGGGGCAGATGCTTGGGTTCCATGGCTCTGCCCTGTCTCTGTGACCTTAGATAAGGCTCTAACCCATCTGGCCCTCAGTTCACACGTCTATGCAGTGTGGGGCGACTAGGTGATCTCTGATGAGACAGTCAGCATTTGAGAGACCTTAATGTCCTGAACACCCTA
Source organism: Antrozous pallidus (assembly GCA_027563665.1). Lineage (NCBI taxonomy): Eukaryota > Metazoa > Chordata > Mammalia > Chiroptera > Vespertilionidae > Antrozous > Antrozous pallidus. Next base: position 88,123,269 of record CM050512.1, read on the forward strand.
CCGAGGAGTTGGCCTGGGGCTGGGGAAGCGCCAGGCCTGCCTGGGCAGATCTGTGGGCAGGGCCTGTGTAGGAGCTGAGATCTGGTTCCATAACACATATGCATCCAGGCTCTGAGTGTTAAGTCCTCCCAGGCCTCCCAAGGACCCTGGAGTCCTGGGGCTGGGGAGGAAGGGAGAAAAGTGGGCAGATCAGAGGCCTTAGGATCAGAAAACCTCAGACTTTGAATCCTGGACCCACAACCTCCTGGCTGTGTGACCTTGGACTGGTTCCTTCAGCCTGAGCCTCAGTTCTCCCACCTGTGAACAGGCACAAGCACAGTATCTGGGGCCTCCCAGGTCTGTTGCCTTGTCTGTGCATGAGCAGCACCTGCTCCAGGCCTGGTGCCGGAGGTGCTAGGAGGTGCTGGGAGCCCAGCCCCCTCTCCTGGGCCTGCCACCTCCCCAGGGGCTACAGGGACCCCGTTCTGAGGTCAAGGGTGAGGGCAGTCAGTCTGTCTGTCTCAGGCCTTTGAGTGTGAAGGGCCCTGGGCTGCTGGGGGGAGGTGAGGGGACGGGGGCAGGGTGGGGGGAACTGGCTGAAGGGCTGGCCAGCAGCTCCACGCAATCTGTCTGCTATGCAGCCGGGGCCTGGCCTGTATTTATTTATGCTGAGCGTGTATTTATATCAGCCCCTTTCTCATTAATAGGGCAGGAAATGGCTGGAATTGTTACATACCTGGCGGCCTAGGGGTCCTGCTGGGCCAAGACACACAGGGCCCTGGCCGCCCTGCGGTGACTGCTAGGGGCCCCCTCCTCAGTCCCAGGCTTAGTCCCTGGCCGTTTGCTGACCTCCCTCGCATTGAGCCCCCTGTCTACCCTTCGGAGCTCCCACCTGAGCCCACACCCCTGAGAGAGGGGCTCCTTTCCAGTCTTCCCCTCTCCCCCGCTCCTGACCCTCCCAACCCCGGAGGAGAGGCAGTGTTAGGGGCTGTCACTGTGCAGCCTGCAGGATGGGGGCTGCTGGGCAAACTCTGGGCAGCAGCGAGAGTGCGGGGTGAGGAACCAGAGTCCTTGACTTGGGATGGAGCCCTGGGTGGGGCTCTGGGAAGGAGCGAAGGTGGGGGGACATGAAAGGGCCCTACTGAAGCTTAGGGATTGTCCCCAGGACACTGCTCCCCACCAAGCCAAGCCGCATGCATGCTTTGACAGAACTTGCAGCTTCTCCCCACGGGACCCCAGTCCGTGGAGGTGGTCTCTGTGTTTACCACCCAACAGGGGCCTGACGGGGTGGGGGCTCATCCTATCTTGCCTTCCTGGCCATCGTGGCTAAATGAGGTTCCCTGCCCGGGGCCCAGCAGCCCCTCTCCAAGCCCTCATCCTGCACTCAGACCCAAGCCAGCATCTCTCTCCAGGCTCCAGCTCTTGGGCGCGGGCCCCAGGTGGGGCTGCCAGAGCTGAGAGGCGCGGCCCCCTCCCCAGAGCACTCGCCTGACATAACCTATTAGCGCTCCTCGCCTCAGCCTGCTCCCCCAGCCAGCCTCCCCGCCCAGGCCAGACTGTGCTGGTCCTGCTGTCCCTTTCTTGGGCTGCTTTGCCAGGACAAGGTTAGGAGGAGGCTGCGGAGGCCCAGCCACCCCACTGGGTAACATGCCTGCTCACCCCTGCCCTAAGTTGGGGTCCTGGGGCTGCTATCCACCCAGAGGCCTCGTTCGGCTGGGCCTCCTGGCGGCTGCCTCGTGCTTGCAGGAGCCTGACCTCCAACCTCTGCCCAATGCAGCTGCCACGTCCTCCTGACTCGGAGTCCAGAGCTGGAGCCGCTGCGTAGACATGGGGACTGAAGCTGGAGGATAAGCGGCCTTCCCTTTGCCCTCATCCCTGATCTCTCACGATACTTCTAGGGTCTGGTGGAAGGGGGTGGGGAGGGGACAGGAGGTGGTGGTATTGAGGAGGGGGCAGCTGGGAGATTTCCAGTTCCCTGAGCAGAGGCCCCTGGGTGGTGAGAGGCCTGCGAGTCAGATGTCGGGACTCGATGCAGGGGTCTCTGGGTTTCTCCCATCTGTCCCATCATGGGGGGCAGATATGCTCTATGGGGCTAGGAGGGCCTGGCCCCTAGGAGGGCACCTCCTCTGTGTTTCTTATAAATGCTTTTCCCAGACACCACATTGAGCCCTCAGCCAGCAGAGCCCCCAGACCAAGCCCAGGCCAGGTCAGGTCCCTCGTTGCTCCTCTAGCCCCGCCAGAGGAGCTGTGGGAAACTGTGGCAGGTAGGAGTGCCCAGTGAGTGGGAATGCCTCTGACCACCTCAGCTAGGCAGCTGAGTCCCTGGGGTTGGGGGTCGGTGGTCAGCCTAACTGGGCTCCTGCCCCTCCACGTCCCAAGCGGAGAAGCATTGTCTAGATTAGGGTGATGACAGGGCAAGGCTGCATCCTCTAAGATTGTCCTGGGGTTGCCCCCATCCCTCAGTCCCTGCCTTGAAGTCAGGGTAGTTCTCCTCCACTGCTCAGCCAAAGATGTCCAGGTTGTCTAATTGTGGGGGGCTGAGAGTATCTGTGTGGGGATGGGGAGAGGCAGGCATCTGCCTGCAAGTGTCCCCCGCAAGCTGCCTGTGGTTAAAGGAACCTCAGACTCCTTGTTCCTGTTGAGCTTCTGTCTGTCCCTGGCTGTGCGATCCCGGGCAGGTCCTTGGGCTCAAGCAATGGAGCATAAGCCTTTGGGCTCTGCGATTCTCAGAGTCAGAGTTTTTGGGAACCCTGAACCCCTCTTGGCCCTGAGGCCTGTGGGCTGGGGTTGGGGTGCTGGAAAGGGCGTGAGTGGGGAGACCTCTTGGCCCAGCCCCCAAGGCCTCAGGCTTCTTAGGCCCAGGTGCTGCAGCTAAGCCTACAGCCACTCCTGCTCAGACTGCACACATCTGGAGCTGTGTCCCACCCCCACCCGGGCCCACATCTGGAGCCCAAAGCAGGCTAGCCGACTAAACACAGAGCATCTGGGCCCCAAAGAGCCTGCTCCCAGGTTAATGAGACCCATCTGGGCCCCTGGCTGCTGCTCCGACCGTCTCCACAGAGGAATGCTGGCTGCACATCTGGATGGCTGGAGCCCTGTGGCCACCCTGCCTCACCCCCTGCCTCACCCCCTGCCTCACCCCCTGCCTGGCTGGGTATGGAGTCAATGCTGTCTGGGGTTCCCGCCCTGCGGAGGGGTCTGAGTGTAGAGGGTCCACTCTTCCTTTCTGGATGACACAGCTCATAGGGATTCTTTTGGGGATTGCCGTGGGAATAGCTTAGTTTTGACATAATGCAGACACATGTCCCCTGCCAAGAGTGGTGACAGCTGCCACTCTGCACCAACTCACCCCGCAGTCCCTTGGCATTGCTTAAAAGAGCCTCTGGGGCCCTCAATGTTGCCTACTCCCCCCCTCCCGCCCCGCCGCCTGACATGCCTAGGGTTCTGCAGGGAATGCCACCAGCTGTGGGGGCTGCACTGGGCCCCGACACAAAGCCCACTCCACACAAGGTGCTCAGCTGTTGTTTTCTTTCTCCTCCTTCTCTACCATATCTGTGTTTAGAAGGATGGGGGCCAGCTGTCTCCCCCGATGCCCCAGACTTAGAGGAGAGAACCTGGAAAAGCAAGATGCCCAGTGGAACTGGGGCTGATCTGCAGAAAGACCACCTTGGGCAGTGGACTGGAGTGGATACACACCACGAGTCAGCCAAGGGAGAAGGCTGGTCTGGGTTGGAACAAACTTTTGATATGAGAGAACTGCCCAGTGGTGCTGCCCTGGACTGGTTCCTTTCTCATGGGGGTATAGCTCCCCTTATGATCTCACTGGGGATGTAGGACCCTCATGGGTGAGAGCCTAGGTCACTGCATTGTGATAGTGAGCTCTCCGTCATGGGGTGGGGGTGGGGGGAATCCAAGTGGCCTGCCATCAGGAAGACAGCGGAGGCTAGTCTCACAAGAAGCCAAAGGCTGGGTCACACAACCTCCCAGCACCATGCTCAAGCCCCAGAGTGCCAAGATTCAAGGGTTCCAAGATGCTGCCTCCTCAGACCCGAGCCTCCAGTGACAGCAGGTACACACAGCTGTGGGGTGGAGGCCGGATAGTTGGCACATCGGGTGGCGAAGGGAGCAGAGGGAGAAGTCCACTGGGAACGCAGAGAAGGGTCACCAGCCTGCGGCCTGGGCTGAGGTACTTGCCGCCTCCCTGCCCAGAAGGGTTTCAGCTCCGGTGCCGGCCCGCCTCCAAGGCCTGGAGTGAGAGCACAGAGCCCGCCGTTCTGCGTCCTGTGGTCAGGCTTTATCGGAGCATCACTGGCCCCGATTGAAAGGAATCCTTTATGGCTGTAGCCTCCAGCTCGGAGTCCCTGGAGCAACAGGCACTTTAAACCACAGAGTTTCATATCTCCTCCTGCACCTCCTTGCCCACGGAAAATATGAGTCAACAAACATACAAGACGGAGACACAAATAAAAAATAATGAGGGCTAGCATTTATTGGGTATTCACTATGGGTCAGATACTTCCTGAGGGCTCTGCTTGTATTAACTCCTTCTAGCCTCCCTGTTGTTATCACAGGCCCACTTTACAGACGGGGCACCTGAGGCTTAAGGTCTACTCAGATATTGGGTGGTAGAGCTGGAATTCAAGCCAGCCAGTCTTCCTCCAAAGTTCGTGTCCTGAACCATTGCTCCCCATCGCCTCTTTGCAAGCAGGGTGCATGGGGGAGGCCGAAGAGCGAGAGATGCACAGAACGAAGCAGAGAGAAGGATGGGCCTCAGGCCCTGACCAGTGATGCTGCTGTCCCAAGCCCAAGAGGAGCAGCAGAACCGGCCGTTACAGGGGACACCCTGTTCTGCTCCACCCCAGGCCTTCAGAAGAGATGTGCAGACAGCCAGGGGTAGCCCTCCACTTTGTCAAGGGTTCCAGTGCAAACAACAGCCTTTGCAGTATCCGGGTCTCACTGGCCAGAGGCAGAGCTGGTTCCACTGGCTCCCCTGAAAAGATAGGAGTCCAGGCTGTGGGGACGTGTGAGCATCTGTTCTGCATTCAGTCTCCTGGGGGAAACCTGGCCCCGAGGCCCAGGCACAGTCTGGAGGTCATCAGAGCTTCCAGCCTATGGCTGGGGGGCTGTGTGTGTGTGTGTGTGTGGGGGGGGGGCGGGCTACCCTCTCCTCCTCTTGCCGTCTGACCTGCATGAGGAGCTAAGCAGCAGAGGAGGAGAGAGCATTCTGGAGCTACTGGCGCTGTCTTTGGGCTTTTCTTACAAATCTTCCTAGTCCCAAGGTAACTTCCCACCACCCAGAGCCCTGGCACCTCCAACACAAACAGGGCAGCCACCCTCACTGGGTGCTTCCTTCATTCCGGGAGCCATGGTGAGGACTTCCCCATGATGTCACAGCTCACTCAGTCCTGAGGCCGTGGCAGGGAGCTGCCTCTGTCACCCCATGTTATGAAGAAACTGAGGTTCTGAGAGGATAAGTCAGCTGACCTTCCTCCATCTCTTCCCCCCCCCCCCCGCCCCTGCCACTGAGCCCCTAATTCTCAACCCTGCCAAGAGGCCTGGGAAGAAACCCCTTATCCCCAAACTCATGGAATAGGGCCAGGGTTCCCAGAGCCGGGCCTGAGGCCCCCATTCCCTAACTGGCTGGCTTCAGGGCTCAGCCTGGCCTTGGGGCTGGCCCAGGGCCACAGGGGAGAACAATGGAGCAAGAGGAGCGGAAACCCTCTCTGAGGAGCGGGAGGGCAGCCAGGCCAGCAGGGGTTTCTAATCAGGCTGGGTCCCAGGGTCCCCAGGGCCGGGGGCAGCATGGGGCAAGGCCAGCTCCAGGCCAGACTTCCTGTGTGCGATTGAGGTGCTCGGCCTGCCCTGCATGGGGAGACTGAGGCAGGAAGGACTGACACAGCCCTGTGCTGTGGTCCTAGGGCTCTCGGCTCTCTTTGGGGAGCCCCCCCTGAGGAGAAAGTTGAGGATGGTTCTGGTGAGACCCAGGTTGACTTTACATTGCTGAGTTTGGGGAGAGTAGGAAGCTGCTGGTTCTGTCCTGACAGCACCTCCTTCCACCCCACCCCACCCCCAGGCTGGGAGTGCTAGGAGAGGGGAGGTGGGCTCGGTGACCCCGCCTCAGACTACAAAGAAGGCCCTTGCTCCCATGGTCCCTCCATGTGGCCCTTTCTGACCTCTCGTGCCCTCTCCACACCCAGTGCTGTCCGCTGATGTTCCTTACACTATTTGAGTTGCAGGTGGGGCAGCTATGGCTCAGCTGGTAGCTGTACGAGAGCCCAGAGCCCTCTGCTGTCACCCAGTCCCAGTGCCCCAGCGACTGCTCTGTGTGGGTGCTGGTTCCCAGGCCCAGTCTCCCTGGGACTCTGCTCTGGTCAGTACCTGAGAGGCTGTGACCTGCCTGTGAGCCTGGGATAGGTCACTGGTGGGATAGGTCACTGGGATGGGACGCCAGGATGGGACGCTGGGATAGGTCACTGGGATAGGTCACTGGGATGGGACGCTGGGATGGGACGCCGGGATGGGACGCTGGGATAGGTCACTGGGATGGGACGCTGGGATAGGTCGCTGGGATGGGATGCCAGGATAGGACACCGGTTCTCCAAGTGGCCACAGAACACCTGCAGCCCTGCAGCGTGCTTACTCGGGGCCATCACCCATCACCCAACCCCCAGGACGCAGGGTCCAGCCCTGGTGCAGGCATCTGGTTGGGCCGAGGTTTCCAGATGTGACTCTGGACTGTCGGGCCAGCGGCTCCATCGACTGGTCTGAGGGATGTTGTGGCTAAGAGCTTTGACTGGAGCCCCTCACTGGGGTGCTGCCATCTTGCTCCCCATGCCAACAGCCAGCCCCTGGCCTCACTGCAGGTGCATCTCATTCCCTCTGGGAGGTGCTGGGCCAGCGAGGGCCCTATCAGTGTCCCTTCCCATCCCAAACCTGGGAGGGCCCCGGTAGCAGTGCCCACCATGCACCTTTGGAGAAAAATTATTACTAATAGCCACTCAGAATGGACTTTCTAGGTGTGTTTGGGAGCCCAGTCGCCCCGTTTCCTCCCTCTGAGTGAAGGATTGGGGTGGATGGCTTTGATTATTCTCTCAATCCACAGACACTCTGGATGCCTCTCTGGTGCTAGGCTTGACCTGGGAAGCAGAGGTCCTGGCTTTGGGGTGACTCCTGGTTGTGCTGTTAACCAGGTGCCTCAGATCACTCACTTGCTGCCTCTGGCCTCAGTTTCCCTCTCCGAGGAACGGGTTGGAGTGGCGGTGTTGAGAGACCTCCCAGCTCTTGCTTGGGTGAAGCCCACCTCTGGACCTAGTGCCCAGGGCCCATCAGTCCCCCACCTTCTCGAGGCAGCAGGGCTCCGACGGAGAGAGGGTCTTCCTGCCTCACCCTCTCTCTTCAGGGCCAAGAGCGGGATCCTTGTGAGGGAGCAAATGCTCCCAGACAAACCAGGCCAGTCAACAAACAGGCGACCAAAACAACAAGGAGAGATTACGAAATCCAGATTCAGGGAAAGAGGCCACTCTGAGCCTCTCCAGGATGGGGGGTGGCGAAATTGGGCCAGGCCTGTGGGTCAGAGCCTGCCTGGCCCGCACTATTTTTGTACTGTCTGGGGGGTGGGGACTGATGAAATCCCAGCTGTGTTTCACCAAAACACTTTCCCCTTAAGCCTGGGCTCCATGTGGTTCAAATTCATTGTCACTTAACTCATCACTCAAGGCTGTGAGCCGCACCCCTCCCCCCCGAAAGAAAGACAAAAACACACAGTCTCTGGCACTTGGGCGAGGTGGGCGTGAGGGGCTGTGACAAGCAGGCTGGCTGCCGTGACCTGAGTTGTCCCCAGCAGCCTGCCCCTCCATCTTCCCCACTCCTCTGCCCTCAGCCTCGGTTTCCTCAACGGCAGTGCGAAGGGGCAGGCCGCTGGGCAAGTGGGGTCGAGTTTGGGGTCTGGAGCCACGGACTCTCTCCCCTCCACCCGCCACCATCGGAACCGGGAAGCTGATGCGCCCAGAGGTCTGAGCACAGGAATGTCACGTGTGGACGTGTGTGTGGCAGCAACCAAGGAGAAGCTAGTCTGCTTTTTCTTCTTGTTGCTTTTCACAGCATTTGTTGGCTGGCACCTGGAGTTCTTCACCTCAGGGCTGTGTTGGGGTTGGCAAGGGCAGAATCGGAGCGGATGGGAAGGGCTGCTGGGAGGGGAGCCGCCAGAGGCATTTCAGTCTTTATCAAACAGGGGGACCGGGACCTCCGCTTTTACAAATTGCACTGACCCTGAGGCTTCCTGAGCCGGCGGCCACGGCTGCGGGTGCCTTTGGTGATGGGCCCCCAGCCCATCCCACCCATGTGTGCACCGACCCCACAGGCCCTTACTGTAGCCAGCACCAGGCTGGCATTTCTCAGGGGGAACTTCAGCTGGAGCAGAGGAGTCCCCCTTCCTGCCCTCGTGTTCCATTTGGGTGTCCATCTCTTCCCTTAGGCCGGGGGCTTCTCCAGGGTGGGATGGGGGCTGATCCACCCCATGACCCCCAGTGCCCGGCGACAGGGCTTGGTCCCAAACCCAAGAGCCGCAAATGCTTGCTGAATGAATTAATACATTTCTCAAATCACATCAAAGTGCTATTTTCATTATCTCCAGGCCAGATTACTCCAGAGCCATGCTCTCCAGATAAATGTTGACAATCTGGCTTTTGTGTAACCCAGAGTCAGGGATTCCTGACTTAGGCAGGCAGGAAAGCCCCTGTCCCTAGAGGGAGGCCACTAGCTCCCTCTCGCCAAGCTGGGGAGGTTAAGACCCCTTTTGCTCTGGTGACCTCTCTGCTGGGCCACCCCTCCAGCTTTGGGCTCTGGTTGCAGACCGAGGGGGCAACAGGGTGGAGCTGCAGGAGTTTGCTTTCCTGGGCAGGGTCGGGCAGTTCCTGAAGCCTCGAAGTTGTTTGGGTGCAAACATTTCCCTGAATTGTCTGGCTTCAGAAGGCAGCCAAGAGTCTACGCAGGAGGGAGGGAGCTTGTAGCAGGGTTTCTCTCCTCTTCACCTCCAAGGGAACAGGAGCCCCAAAGCTCACAGGTGGAGCTTGGGAGGCTGTTCTAGGTCCTGGGAGGTGCAGAAGAACTGGGAGAAGACAGTATGGAGAGCCCAAGTGGGCAGGGTTGGGTAGTCAGGTAGAGACATGAATTGGTCCTTCGGTTCAAGTCCAACGAAAGGATTAGGCTAACCCTGCCCTGGGGGATGCTGGGAGATGCCAGTTGTTCCTTTGCTGACCGGGTCCCCCAGCCTGTTTATGCCTCTCTCTTCCATGAGCAGCAGGCACTCAACCTCCCCTCTCAGTGAAGCACGCCTCTCCTCAGAGGCATTGACTGAATGGCACCTTTTTTGGGGACAGTGGCTCTGGAGATGGAATCTTCTATAGGCTGAGAGACGGATGTCCATGTTGAGCACTTGTGAGTCACTAAAGTCCCTGCAGTCTCTGTCCCAGGGCTTTTTAAGAAGACACTCGCCTTCCTTCTTCCTGCCTCCCTGGAACACCAGAAAGAAGCCCATCTATGTCAAGATGGCAGAGGGCAATGCTGCTTTGCATGGAATATTGTTCTGGGAGAGGAAAATAAAAAGGTTCTGAGTCCAATAAGCTGGGTAAATACTGGAGTCAACAAAATCAGACACACTTCTCCCTGGCAGGACTTTCAGAGCCTTTAATTGTTAATAGGGTCTTTGATCTTCTAGGAAGGGACGCTGGTGTGCATCATTTCCCCCATGGGATTCTTCAGGACATGGGGGACCTCCTCTGGGCCACACAGGTTTCGAGGACACTTCAGGGAGAGATGGCAGCTGAGGCTGAAGATGCTTCTCTTTTTATGTCAAGTGGGAAATTACCCTTTCAACGCTGGACGAAGTTGGCCACAGGAGGTTCCGTGGTGTCATTGTGGAGGTCTGGCCACAGGATTTGTCCTCTCTTCCTTGGCACTGATGGGAGATGAGCTGGCAGGTGGACAGAACAAGTAGGTCAGGACAGACCTCGTTCATCTCTCTTAATTTGTCCTGAAAACACTAGCCACGATTCAGCCAACCATGGCTAAGGTTGGGTAATACCCAGGCAGCTGGGGAAGCTGGAGGGCTTCCCTCGTCAAGCTGGTGTGAAGTTCTGGAAAGGACAATTCCAGCATCAACGGAGGTCTGACAGTCAGACCAGACTTTGGGATATGTCACCAAGACTCAGAACATGCTGGTTCTCACCCTGCAGCTCCCTGTCCCCTCCCCACAGTTGGAGTTTGTGGACCACACTGGTAGTCTCAGCTCTGCCCCAAGCTCTGGGGCCCAGCCTGACCTTAGGTAGGGTATTTCTGAAAGAGCTAACTTCAATGTTCAGGTTCTCGGTATCCAATCTTGTGTTCTAGTTCTAGTAATGAAGGCTCAGTATTGCTCCCAGGGTCCCTCTAGTCATTTCTTCCCAAGCTTGAGAGTCCTGGACCACTCTTGAGAGTCCATGTGCCGGGGACTCTCTTACCTGCCTCTGGATTTCTATTACTCTGCCTTCCTGCCTGGTTTCAGGTCCCAGACTCCTGTCACTACATCCCATTGACCTCCTGGATCTCTCCCCTTCCCATTAACTGGTTGGTCCACTTTGACTCTGCCTGGGCTCCAGGCCTGACCCACTGGATGGGCTATTTGTAGGTGAGAGTGCCTGAGAGCCTGCTCCATTTCAGAGAGAGTCCAGCTGGACAGTCCTTCTCTGGTTCAGTCTGCAGATCTCAACTGTCCCTGGGGATTGGACAGCAAGAAAAAAACCATTCTACTCAAGCCTGGGGATAACACCAGACCTCTTGAAACTCATCCACTTGCTTGTTCATCCATTCAATTACTTATTATTTCTGTCAACATTTGTGGAGTTGACCAGGGTCACAGTCTAAGTCAGTGGTTCTCAAACGTGAGTGTGTATCTCAAGCCCCTGCAGGGCTTGTTAAAACATAAATTGCTGATTTAGTAGGTCTGGGATGGGGCCCAATAATTTGCATTTCTAACAAATTTCCAGATGATTTTGATGCTACTGGTCTGGAGACCACACTTTGAGAGCACAGGTCTAAGCCATTATCAGCTATTAAGGCCTACATATGGACTAGCTTATCAGGCCATTGAAACCAGAAGCTTCTTCCCACAAGGGAGGTCTGGACAGAGTAAGACTTGGGGAAGGGCCTGGATCTCGGTGTGTGTGTGTGTGGGGGGGGGGTGAGGGGGGGCGGGCGGGAGGGGAGATGTGCCAAGAGACAGAGGTCCGAGGATCTGGTTGGGACTATGGAGGACAAGGTTTGTCTTCTTTCTAGAGACAGGGTCTGGGACAGGAGGGAGGCAGGTGAGCTTGGGGAAAGTCTGGGGCCAGGCTGAGCAAAGGCTGGGATTTGGCCGAGGGCCTAGTGCACCTGACCTGTGGGGCTGGAAACAATGGCTGGGCCGGTGCTGCCTGGCCCGATGCCGAGGCACATCTCTGTTTTCCTTCCCCGAGCTCTCCTCGCTCGCTCCCTTTCCAGCAGGCCCATCCTGTCCTCTGGCCCCTGGACAACACATTCCTTCATGCTGATCTCTTTGCGGCTGCAAGCGCATGTTCTCACAGTGAGGTGGGAAACAAGGCTGGGGGCCAGGGCAATGTGGGAAGGTGCTCAGGTGGGCTTCCCCAGGGCCCTGACCCTGGCTTCAGGGACTAGAGGGTACCTGGGGAGAGGAGGAGTGGCCCCTCAGACCAGTACTGCAATGATCAGCCAACCCTAAGAACTTGGACTGTTTCTTTACACCCTGCACCTCCTGCTAGTAGGCAAGGCTCAGAGACTGGGGCCTCCTGTACTGCTAAGCCCCTGGCCCCTGGGCTCTAGCCCCCTGTACAGTTGTACCCTCTGAAGGCTGTGGCCCTGGTCCAGCCGGCCCCAGGCATGGTCAGCATCTCATGGAGGAAAGCTCAATGCCAGATCTCAGGCCCTTCTGGAATAGGAGCCCCCAGGGCCAGGTCGCTATTTCTGAAAGACCTGTATGCAGGCGGTGTATGGGTCCAGTATCCCCTCCAGGACAGCCCTACCAGGCTTTCTTTCTTCCTTTCTTCCTCTTATTCTTTCTTTCAATATATTTTTAATGATTTCAGAGAGGAAGGCAGAGGGAGAGATAGAAACATCGATGATGAGAGAGAATCACCGATAGGCTACCTCCCGCACCTCCCTCCACTGGGGATCAAGCCCACAGTGAGGGCATATGCGCCTTACCGGAGTCAAACCTGGCACCCTTCATTCAGTTCCCAGGCCAATACTCTATCCATTGAGTGAAACCGGCCAGGGCCCCAGGCCTTCTTTCATCCCATCAGCCTGCACAGAGGCAGGCAGGCTCAATGATTTGATAAATTTGAGGCTGAGGAGGGTGATGATGGCCAGGACGACACAACATGTCTGTGGCCTCTACTATCTCTCTCTTCCCCATAGCTGGATGACCTTCAAATTCAGAGGGACCTGGTATCCTAAGAGTCTTTCCCAGGCTGTTTATGCTGGGCCAGGACTCTGCCTTGGAGTCAGGTTCAGGATGCAATCTAGGGTTGGGGCAGGATCAGGGTTTAACCTGGGATTGAGATTAGGGTCAGAGCTCAGTCTGATCTGGGCTCAAGGGTATGCCTGTATTTCAGCTTGGAGTTCAGTCTGGGAGGGGAGTTGGGGTTCAATTTGGAGTCATGTTCAGTTGGGGTCACTCTGGATTTGAGGTCAAGGTCCATAGATTAGACACTCCAGATTAGACACTCCAGTATGTACTGGGACAGAACCCTGTGTGGGGCCAATGGAAGCAGCTAATGTGTCGAAGGCGATCCTTGTCCTCTCCCCACTGTTTCTCCCGTGCCCCACCTCCCCCAGCTGGTCCCTGACTACTAAAGCCTCTAAGGGGGGCCCAAAGGCAGAACAAGCGCTGGAGCTGGGCTTGGGAGGTGGAGAAGGAACTTCAGTCTAGTTTTCTCTTCAGCAAAATGTATCTTGATGGGTGTGCTGGACCTGGGGACACAGGGTGTACCAGGTAGCCCCTCAGCCCTCTCCACCTCGGTTTCCTGCCCAAGAAGTTCAGTGTCAGAGAGCTGGGCCATGCTGCAGAAACTTGGCCTTGGCAGTAAGGGCAACTGTGGCAAGAGCATTGGAGATGGGAAGGCAATGGGGGACATTGCCAGAGCTCTGGCCTGGAGGGAGGGTCTGGACTGGGCATGGGGAGGAAGGAAGGGCAGCATCACAAACCTTCCTGTGAGCCCACCGGGTGGGGGTCTGTAGCCACTGTCCCTTAGTGGCCGATGGTGCCACCTCTGTAGTCAAAGGGAGCCTCCCAGCCCTCCTGGGGTGTGGCTTTAACGTTAGGGCCCAGGCATGAGGCTGGGTGAGGGGTCCCAATTCTGGCGCCGACCGTAGATGCTCCCAACCTCTGTCCAGTAACTGACACCTCCTCTGCTCATCAGCGGGGTGGCCAAACAGCCTTGACTAGGGCTTTGCCCGGGGAGGACAGATCAAAAGGACAGGGGCATGCTTGGCCTCTGGTCCTTCTCTTACTCTCTCAGCTTAGCCCCCTAATCTGGCCTCCTCCTGTCAAAGCCGCAGACACAAAGGAGAAGCCCCGATTGACGTCAGGCGAAGCACCCACAGGGCCTCTGTCTCTCCCAGAAATTTGGCTCTGGTGCCCAGCGTCAGATGTCTGTGGTTTTTAGAAGGTGAAAATGGCCCGTAGCTTTGCTTCTGTGTCTCCAGCAAAACCTGACAAGACGGGCGGTTTTGGGGAAAGGTGGGCTCTGGGGTAACTGTCTTAGTCCAGAGCTGGACTGTATTGCTGGGCCCTCTCCCTCCTCTTCCCTGCCTCCTACTCATTTGCAGACTCATGAATTCATGCTCTCCACTGTCCCCAGCAGTTCCAGCCACTGGCCCTCCTGTTCCTCCTCCTCCTCCCATTTCTCTCCACCTGCCAAGGCCATGATCTTCCAGGTTCTCCCCCAGGCAAGTGCCCACGGCCCAGTCTCCCTGGGGCTCCATGGTTTATGGATCTTTGGGTATCCCCTGATTTCTGCCCCCACACCAGCCCAAGACTGGCATGTAGTAGGTGCTCAGTGAGCCTTTGCTGGATTAGGATGAATGATTCATTCCTCCTTGAAGCTCTGTCTTCGTTCATGTGACGTTTGAACCATAAATTATAGGAACCATTCGGTACTGCCAGCTGTGGCCCCTGGGAGGAGCCTGGGGAGCCAGATGTGCTTCGGTCAGCATGACCTGGTCCCACCCAGGAATGGCCCTTCCATGCAGAGGGCTGTGATGGCCAGGCTCCCTCAGGGTCAGAACAAGCCTATCAGGCCCACCCTGCCTCCTGATGCCTGCCCTGGGGACCAGACCCTTCTCTTATCTTTGAGGGGCCCACAGTCCAGGATGGATGGGGGAGAAAGACTCCACCTCTGAGTAGACTTCTGCTGCAGCCTCATGGCCACTGCTGGATTACATAGATGCGTTCTTCCCTAAGACACGGTCTCTCATGTCATGGTCAATCTGACCATGACCTTGCCTTACTTAATCCTCTCAGTTTCCTATCATTTATGGAATATGGTCCAAGCTGCTGATGCTGGCCACTCACGCCCATGCTTTCTATTCCCTGTTCATTCATTGTTCCTCCAGTGTCTGCCAGCACTACTCACTTCTCTGAGCCTTTACCCTGCTCTTCCCCAGGCCTCACATCCCAGCTAAGCTGGGGCACTGTACCAGAACTTGAGGTCTCCTGAATGATGGTCAGTATCTGGGCAGCCCTCACTTCAGAGCACTGCACCATGGCGTTGGAGCTGGCAAACCACAGTGGGAGCTGGCATCCTTTGCTCCCAGTGTACTGATGGGACTGGAGAGGGGAAGGAGGCCTAGAGAGGGGAAGGGACAGTCCCACAGTCACACATGCAGTTACAACTCACCCCAATGGTCTCTGGTTTCTCTTTGCAATTTTTCCTTTGTTGATATATCACTGTCTCTACCTAGGGTCATTTGAGTTGGCTGCTTAGAGGACTATTGGGGAGAAAACCTCTTCCAGGAAACCATCATGATTTCCCCTCTGTTCCCCAACCTCTGAGCCATGGACACTGGCTGCTGTCCCGCTGCCTTGGAAGCAGCTTCCTGGCATAGTTCCTGTGAACTTCATCATCAGAATTTGACCTTTACCTCTGGTGTCCTCTGACCCCGGGCAAGCGCTTGTCTTTTTTTTTGGCCCCAGTTTACCTATTTATAGAGCAAAGGTATTGAACTTGTTGATTTTTGAGGCTCTGCTATGGAATTAGGATTTGGCCAGGGAGATGGAGCCCATAGTCTCCATGGCCTCCTGCTGCATGTACAGAGTGGAGCTGAAAGAGCTTGGGGGGCAGCAGTCCTGGGTGAGAATCTGCATGGTCCCCTCGATAGCTGTGTAGCCCAAATTCTACTCTGGGCCCCAGTTTCCTACACAACGGGGGAAACCTGCCAGGCCTGGCTTTCCTCCAGGGGTTATTAAATGTAGTTATGGCTTCGGAGGTGTCTGCCGAGCAGAACAGCATCCTGCAGGTGGATGTTTCAGCTCGGTCCACAGCGCTCCACACAGGCCCGGCTCAGAGGAGACAGGGCAGATAACCGCATGTGGCACCCTGCCGAGGGAACGTGGCAGGTGTCTGGACGCTGCGTCCCCAGGCGACTTGTGTGGGCAGCATTCCCAGCAGCTCATGCTATGTTCCCAGCCGGTCCCACTGCTGGGCAGGCCCCCCTGCTGATGGGAAGGGTGGGGGGCCACCTGGCACAGGCCCAGCCTGGCCGGCCTCCCACCCCATGTTTTGTTCGCAGAGTTTGGAATGTCCTGGGACGCGGAGCTCAGCTCCCTGGGGAGACACTGGTGCCATCTCCTTGATCTCATCGCTGGACAGGTTTCTCCTTCATTCCAGCTCGGGACTCGGCAGGCTCCCAGCCCCACTGCTGCCAGTCCCAGCCAGTCTGTGTCTGTCCTTGCGCTGGCAGCTAAGAGCCATGCAGCTCGGGGGAGGGGGTTCTCCCAGCCTGTCTACAGCGGGCCCTGGGCATGCCTCTGAACCCATTCTCTGCAAACCCTTTCCCAGCTGTCTCTATTCACAAACTCCTTTGTCTGTGACCCCTAAATGCTAGGGCCCTGAGGTCTATTGGAAATAATATTCTCAGGATGTAAGGGTCTTGGGAGGGGGCAGAGTGTACCAATTGCACTGATTTCTGTTCCCTTTAGTGAGATGGGCTATGCACAGAGTGGACCCAGCTAAGTGTGTGGGGGAGTATGTTTCAGAGATGTAGCAAGATGTGTGTGTGTGTGTGTGTGTGTGTGTGTGTGTGTGTTTGCATGCACGTGCATGAATAGGGTTTTCTTGAGCTCCCAGTTTTGAGTATCCTGAGGCTTGGTTAAATGCGGAATGAGGTTGGGAAGTTGGGAGGAAGGGCTAGGGGCCTTGCTCTGGAAGGAGTCCATCCTCACCTGGTCAGCATGCACCTCTGGAAGTGGCTCGATACTCTGTACCAGAGCTTGGTCCCACATTCCCAGGTTGGGCCCTCCTGGTTGGAGAGAGGAGGTACATCTTGTCCTGTTGTCAGGAATGTGCAGAGGTGTGCGTGTGTCCATGTGCTCACACGAGTCACCTCTGAGCCCCCTGGCCCCCTGTACATAAAGGAGCACCATCCTCACTGGTGCACCTACTCACATCTGGCTTGGTTGTGTGGCCAGGGGCACACTGGCAGGGCAAAGAGGAATCCCCTCTGGGGGAAGTGAAGCCCTGGACGGACCCCTGCAGTCTGTCCTCAGTTTGGGCAACCCCTGCCCTGATGTAGGTCAGCATCCGCCCCAGGCTTGGGTAAACTCTCCTCTTTCCACATCATTAATGAGGAGACTAAATAAGTCAGTCCCTCTGGCAGGCCCCCCAACCCCCCCGGCAGCCTGGCTGGAGCTATTAATATTTCCCGTGTTTATGACCCCCCTGGCCGTGCTGACAGGCTCCTCTCTCTAGCCATTGGAATTAATTTTGTGAATCAGAAGTGGTTGGGCGGGGGCGAGGGGGGACGCCTGTTGGAATCCAGGACAATGACATCTCCACCTCCCCTGTGGCAGGTCCCACTTGCTAATTCCATAAAACAGTCACCGTGTCCAGCCCAGCCCAGCCCAGGGCCTCCTGCCTGGCTGGGGCTGTCTCATACCTCTGCTATGCTCACCCCCCAGGAGAGGGCTGGCCTCGAGCCCGGGCCCTGATGAATCAGGCCCCCTGACACCTTGCACTGATGTCAGTGGGAACTGAGACCTCAGGCCCTAGGACCTTCTGGCCCATTGCCTGGGCCCACGCCTTGCGCGGGGCTTGTCCCTGGCTCGTGCCTCTCATGACCTTCCCATGGATGAGGCCTGGCTGGGACAGGAGGCCAGGCCAGACAGCCTCTCCCTCACGCTGTCCCCTTTCTGAGAGCTGCCCGAACTGGCGCCAGGTCATCCCCTAGACTCCTCGGGTTTCGAAGACTTGTTCTAAAATTAATATGGGAGAATTTGGGGAATTTGTGAGCAAGTTCCCAGAGAACTGTGGCTGCCCTGGGGACAAGGGTCCCTACTTCTTCCCACCCTCCTCCAATTCTCATTTCCCTAATTTCCTGTATGGGCAGATCCCCTTTGGGCAAACTTACTCCAGGAAGGTCAGGGCAGAATGGTTGCACTCTGCATACTGGATATTGGGAAGGGTCTCCCCCTTCCACGCCCACCAGGAAGAAGTTCCCAAGAGGAGTCTTTTATACAACATATTCTCTTCAGTCATTTGAAATATGTTTGCAAATATTTTGTGAATTTTCTTTCAACTTTCTTGATAGTGTCCTTTGGAACACAAATTTTTAATTTTGATGAAATCAAATTTATCTGTTTTTTTTTCCCTCACTTAAACAATATGTTTGTTGATTTCAGAGAGGAAGGAAGAGGGGAAGATAGAAACATCAATGATGAGACAGAATCATTGATTGGCTGTTTCCTGCACCCCGCACGCTGGGGATTGAGCCCGCAACCTGGGTATGTTCCCTGTCTGGGGATTGAACTTTGACCTTTTGGTTCACAGACTGACACTCAACCACTGAGCCATCTATCTTTTTCTTTTGTCACTTGTGATTTTGGTGTCATAGCTGAGAAACCGTTGCCAAATTTGAGGCATGAAGATTTACCTCTATGTTTTCTTCTGTCCTACAGTTTAGTTCTTACATTTAGGTCTTCAATCTATTTAAAGTTAATTTTTGTATATGATGTGAAGTAGGGGTACAACTTCATCCTTTTGCATGTGTGTACCCAGTCGTCCCAGCACCATTTGTTGAAAGATTCTTCTCTCCTCATTGAATGGTCTTGGCACCCTTGTAAAAACTCAGTTCACCATAGATGTAATGGCTTATTTCATTATACCAGTATCCCACTGTCTTGATTATTGTAGCATTTTTGTTTTGTTTCACATGTATTCTTATTGATTTTAGAGATGATGGGAGATGAGGAGAGAGATAGAAACATATATGATAAGAGATAATCACTGATCAGCTGCATCCTGCACACCTCACACTGGGGATCAAGCTTGCAACTCAGGCATATGCTCCCGACCAGGAATCCAACTGTGACCTCCTGGTTTATAGGTAGACACTCAACCACAGAGCTATGCTGGCTGGACGATTATTGTAGCTTTGTACCAAATTTTATTTTCTTAAAAAGATTTTATTCATTTATTATTTTTAATCCTGAGGATATTTTCCTATTGATTTATGGAGAGAATGGAGGAAGGGATGTGAGACACATTGATTAGTTGTCTTCTGTGTGGGGATTGAGCCTGCAACTGAGTTACGTGCTCTTGACTGGAATTGAAGCAGGGACCCTCGGGTCCGAGGGCTGACATTCTATCCACTTAGCCAAATTGGCGAGGGCTAATTTCAAATTTGGATTGAGTAATTTAAAATTGGATTTGACATAAAGCATCAGCATAAGAATAATTTATGATTCATCTTGTTAAGATACCACTTATGTAAAAAGTGAAATCCAGCCCTACCTGGTTTGGCTCAGTGGATAGAGCGTTGGACTGCAGACTGAAGGGTTCCGGGTTCAATTCCAGTCAAGGGAACATGCCTGGGTTTTGGGCTTGATCCCCAGTGGGGGAGGGGTGAGCAGGAGGTAACCAATCAATGATTCTCTCTCATCATTGATGTTTCTATCTCTCTCTCTCCCTTCCTCTCTGAAATCAATAAAAATATATTCTATCTAAAAAAAGAGTAGTATGCAAATTGACTGTACCTTCACTACACCACAAGCCACGCCCACCATCTAATCAGGAGTGATATGCAAATTAACACCCAACCAAGATGAAAAAGCCTTGGCCAGAGGCTTTTGGCCTTGGGCAGGCTTGGGGTGAGCTGTCAGTAGGACAGCTCCCAGTATGTGAGAGGGGGCAGGTTGGGCTGAGGGACCACCCACCCCCAGTGCACAAATTTTGTGCACCAGGCTCCTAGTTTAAAAATAAAATAAGATAAATAAAACTTTAAAAATGTGAAATCCACTGTGACCCATATGCCTAGATCATTTTGCTTCCCAGGCCTGCTCTATGACCCCTACCCTGGCCACTTTTGTGGGTCTGGCCTCTGGGGGGACATTTCACCATCATCCTAGATCTCTCTGCTGCCAGTCTTCCTCTGCCCAGCCTCTTCCCTGCTGCCCAAATATTTCTCCTAAATTTTATTGTCACTTTTCTGTTTAGAGCCTCCAGTGGCTCCCCATCACATCCATGAAAACACTGTGAGCTCTCTGGCCTTGTGTTTAAGATCCTTCATCCTCATGAAGACTTCCGTTTCTAGCTCTGTGCTGACGGTCCTTGCGGATAGCATCACTGACTGAGACGTACCATATGCTGCAAAGCTGCTGGATTCTAGGGAGGCTCAGCGATGTTTCCAAATCAGCTCCTCCCCCACTGCCTCCTTCCCCACCTGCAACACCTCTGCACGCCCCCCTCCACCTGCTTCCCAGAAGCCTCCTTCTACCTCTCTCAGTGACCCGTTACCAAATCCTCCTAAGCCCCTCTTGTGTCTGTTTCCTCTTTTTCATGTATGACCTCTAAGTTTAGGCTTTTGCTGGGCTGCTCACAGGCCATCAGTATGATCTTTCTACAACATAGATTCTCCCTGCTTCAAACATCTTGACAAGCCGTAGGCCTCCAAGTCCTCAGTGCCGACGTTCTCACCTTGCCCACCTTTGCACTCTTCTTGGGCCTGCCTTGCACCCTCTGTGAGGCTCCCTGTAGCCCCCACCTCTATGCCAATGACAGCTCCTGCCTGGCAAACTCCCGCTCCGTGTGCCAGACTCACCTCCATCGCCACCTCTTTAAGTGTCCCCATCTCCTCGGTCGAGGGGTCCATCCTTCCAGATGTCAGCTCTGGCTCCCGGGACCCTCCATCTGTCTCCCTCTATAAGCCAGGACCTCCATGCCACAGAGCCCAGCAGGGGCCTGGAAGAGAGTGGCTATCAGTGAATGTTGGCTGAACACTGAGTGGATGGTAGGATGGTTGAGGAGAAATGGAGCCATGAGATGCTCTGGAAAAAGCACTGTGGTGATCTGCAGAATTACTGGCTGGCATGTGGGCATATGGTTGACTGACGTGGCTGTTGCTGGACCAGGAGGGCCCTGGGACAGGCTGCATGGATGTCCCCTGCTTTACCAACCCTTCCTCCTTACGACTCACCTCTGTCAGGAACCTCCAACCTCTGTAGCTGGGGTCTGCAATGAGAGGAATCATTGATTGGCTGCCTCCTGCATAACCCTTCTTGGGGATGGAACCCACAACCTGGGCATGTGCCCTGACCAGGAATTGAACTGGGACCTCCTGGTTCATAGATCAACGCTCAGCTACTGAGCCATGCTGCCCAGGCTTCACTTCCTCTTCTCGTCTTAGGTCCTCTGTCCACTCAGATTTGGCTCCCACCTCACTGCTCCATGGAGACAGGGGCCTCCCTGCTCATCAATCTGAATGTCTGAGCAGTGAGATACAGTGCCCTCCTGTCTCCTCCTGGCTTCCCTCCCACCTCAAGGACCCTTCTTCTCAGCCTCTCCAGCCCCAGGCCCCGCTCTCCACAGCCCCTCCTCGTAGCCTCCCTGTCCTGGGAGCTGCCGCGGGTGCTCTGCTGGGCCATTCATTCTCAGGCACTCTGATTGTCCATGGCCATCTGCTTGACTGGCTACTTCTCAAGGGCAGGGACTCAGTGGGCTTTTCTCAAAATCCTCAGAACCTATCATGGGCCTGACCCAGGAGGCTTGATAGATGGCTTAGAATGGAATTCTTTGGAAAATGGGTTACTTTTTGCTTTTCTCTGTCCTGGAGATGAGATACAATTTGAGGGACACAGAGAAGCTGCCCAAGGCGGGAGTATTGGGTTGGATTGTAGGGGGACTGTCTGCATCATCCCTGGGGGTGGTCTGGAACCTCCGGAAGGGAAAGTGGACATGAGGAGCAGACACTGGGAACTTCTCCTCCTCGGGACAGAAGGTATGAGGAGCCAATAGCAGGAATCTCCTGGCCTTGGATCCCATACCTTTCTCTTGCGCGGTGTCTGCTTTCTTCCCTGGGGTTCCCGCCTCTAGCCTCCTAGTTTTCCAGCCCGTGAGCCTGGTTGAACAGCCTGGCTTGGTGCCTCCAAACATGCACAGCAGCCCCAGGGCCCCTAGGCTTCCCCGGGCCCCCAAGGCTTCGAGGCTGGGAGGAAGCCGCCTGCCACAGGCCTCTGAGCTAATTTGGTTCCTGTCTCCGCCCGCTGCGCCTCCCGCCAGTCCCCTAATCATTTCCATCTGCCCCACTGACTCATGGGGCTCCAGCTGTCAAGGTTCTAAAAATTTCCAAATCCTCCCTAACCTGCCCTTCCAGGCTATTTCCTCAGTTCTGGCCCCCTGGTGACATCCCCATATTACCAACCAACTACTCCTTCTCGCCCTGGCTACCAGGAGGAGAGAAGTGGGTGGCAGAGGGGGCTTTAGCAAGGGACTGAGTGGGAAGAACCTAGAATCCCTCTCCTGCTAGGGGAGGCCCTGGTGGCAGCAGAGAACATGAGAGGTGGCAAACTAAGTCAAAGGAGCCATGGGGACAACGCATTCATTTTACAGACAGAGAAACTGAGGCCCGGATCCAGCAGCAGAGCAGGCCGTGCAATCCTGCCCTTGAACCCTGGCCCAGGACTCTCTTTTCGCTGTCACTCTTCTTCCCAACTCTGCTCTGCCTTTGGCCCTGGGAAAGGCAGATTTGGCTCTGGCCACCCTTCCCTAGGGACCAGGGCCACTTGCTAACCAGAAAGCGTCTCCCCATGGCCCGCACAGCCTGGCCTCTCCCCAGATGGCCTGATCAACCCTTTCCCCTCAGCACATCTCCTGAAGAAGTGTTTGTACCTAAACAGTATTTCCAGGGCAACTTGCCTTTCTGGGTGGTGGGTGAGGAGGAATGGGTCCTGCTGTGACCCATAGCCCCTGTTAGCTTAGCTTGGGGCCTGGGAGCCTGTCTCACCCTTAATCTCCACAGAGCCTGGGGATGACTGCGTGAGCCACCCATCCCCCCTTTTATGGTGCATCCTCCATGGATGCTGTGTGCGTGTGTGTGTGCGTGCATGCGTGTATGCGTGTGCGTGCGTGTTTGTGGGTGCATGTGTGTGTGTGTGTGGGTGCATGTGTGTGTCCAGAAGGTCCCTTGGCCTGAGAAGGCAGAGGACAATCCTGCGGTGAATAGGCCCCCCTCTTTTCTTTCTGTTCCTCAGGGAGAATGTCAATGCTGGGGACCTTCTCCCTGGCAGGCTCTCCCCTCTCTACACACCTTCGTGTATTCCGTTACTACTTTTTAACGGATGAAAGCCTATAATACTCTCCAGGCTATACATGACAGTGCCCATTCACTTCTTCAGCCCTCCCACCCCCCATGTCCTTCTTGCCACACCTGTCACACATCTGCCCATGGACAGCCCCTCAATGTCCCATAGCCAGGCCTCTATACCTCATCTCCGCTTCCTGCAAGCCTGCCTCCTCTTCTGGGTGGGTCTCCTCAAGCTGCCAGAGGAGCTGACACTGCCCCTGGGGCCAGCCCACAGCCTCCACTGAGCCACAGGAGCTTGGGTCTCTGTGTGTGGAGTGATCGGGTTCTCAGCCTGTGCCCTTCCCTCCCTAGGGCAACCCCATGGAGGGGCCCCTGTACCTCTCTGCTTGCCAACAGGGCCTGGAGCCCACTCCCACTCGCTCAACTGCCCAGGTCTATTCCAGATGTCCTCAGAGAGGATCCAACCTTGACCATCTGTCCCAGAGTTCACTGAGGCCTGGATGCAGAGGGCACAGGTAGTGTGGTCAGGCCCAGCAGGCAGAAGGCCGGGGGTCAGGGAGAGCTGTGTGGCAGAGCTGCCAAGAGGAAGCCTGGTGAGAGGGAGGGCGGGAGGGCGGGAGGCCTGGGTCTCTAGCTGAGCACACTTGGTATGGACCCTTTCTCCGAGGTCCTCCCTCCCCTTCAGTGAGCCCACTAAGCCTCTTCCCTCCCTCTGAGCCCCCTTCGCCTCCCTGTCCCTCCCTCTTATTTAGTCCCATTTTAACTGCACAGCCCCCTTCCCCGCCACTCCAGGGCCTGGTGCTATGGACTCTTCCCGGGATCTGGCTTGGAGTCAGGCGTTTTCTGGGGAGAGGGCCGGTCAGCTCCCCCTCCATGGCATGTTGGGAATGCAGCCCCTGCACATAGGCCCCTCCACAGTGGGAGCAGCGCTCCGTCCAATGGACTTTTAAGGATTGAACAGGGAGCGAGCTCTGTCCCTGGGCTGAGCTGCCCTCCGGATCTGGCCCAGTCTCTGAGGGGCTTGGCTGGGTGCCCCTGTGGGGAGAGGTCTCAGCGCTTGGGTCAGAAATGAATTGGGGCTGGAAGCATGCCGTGTCGCCTCTGGCCTCTGTCCCTTATCCATCCCCGCTTGGGTGGGGCTGAGGTCCCTCTCCCTCTCCAGCAGGGGACAGGGCAGGAACCCGGGGCCTCTGTTCTGGTCTGTCCACCCTCAGCCTCTGGGGAGAGAACGAACCCCGAGGTGCTAGGGATTCCAGTTACTGGAATCCGTCTTCCCCTAAGGGCCACTGTGGTTGCCCTCCCAAGGCCAGCCAGCTCTCTCTCTGCCCCACCAGTCTGCGCTGCCTCCGTGACCTCCTGAAGGACTTGGTGCTGAACGTGGGATGAGGGACGGGCTGGGCTCACATTAACTGCTTCTTGTGTCTTGGCCCTGTTGTCACCTGGGGTTCCCTGTGGACAACAGAGGGAAAGAGCATGCCATGGATTCCACGCCAACTGTGTGTGTTGCCAGGGGTCTTCACAACGTGATCGCGCTACCCACAAGGGTCCCGATGCAGGGTGGCTCTCCCTGTTCTCCATATTAGATGAGCAAAACCTGCCTCAGAAAGGTCCAGGAGCATGGCAGGTCCAGGGCTGGGTGAGGACTGTCTTGGGGGCACCACGTCAAGGCTTGGAGAAGGTAGCTGAGGCATTTCACAGCAGCAGCCACAGCCTTGTGGGGAGGTCCAGCTGCCCCCACTAGACGGGAAACTGCTGCCAGCCGCCCCAGCACAGCCCTCCCTGCCCACAGGCCTAAGACCCTCTTCAGTCACCTCACCACAAAGCCTTCCCTCAGTGGTGGTCTAGTCCAGGCCTCTTCCCCAAGTTGGAAACTGCTTATCCTGGTCATCGGCACAGAGATTCCTCCAGGGACCAGCAGAGCCCTCACCTGGCACCTTCCTTCATCTGTTCTCCTGCGGACCAGAGTTCCCATCCCACCCCTCCTAACCCTCCTGGGGGAGAGACAAGACCGGGATTCTGGTCTGAGAGGGAGTTACAGCCCAGGTCTGAGGTGATGGTTTGAGGGGGACAAGGCCCTGTACTAGGACACTGGTCTAACATGCATGTGTCTCTGTACCTGTGTGTGTGTATGTGCATGTGTATCTGTGTACCTGTGTGTTTCTGTGTGTGCATATGTGTCTGTGCATACATATGTGTATCTGTGTGTGCCTGTGTGCCTGTACCTGTGTATGCCTCTGTATGTGCATGTCCTTGTGTCCCTGTCTGTGCATGCATGCCTGTGTCTCTGTGTGTGTGCCTGTGTCTCTGTGTGCATGTGTATCTCTGTGTACCTGTGTGTCTCTGTGTGCATGTACTTATATATCTCTGTGTGCATGTGTGTCTGTGAGTATGCATTGTGTATGTGTGTGCATATGTGTCTATGTGTTTCTCTGTGTGCATATGTGTCTGTGCATACATGTGTGTATCTGTGTGTGCCTGTACCTGTGTGTGCCTCTGTATGTGCATGTCCTTGTGTCCCTGTGTGTGCATGTGTATCTGTGCATGTATGTATGTGTCTCTGTGTGTATGCCTGTGTCTCTCTGTGCACATGTATCTCTGTAAGTATGTATGTAAGTACCTGTGTGTCTGTGTGTGCATGTGTGTCTGTGAGTATGCATTGTGTCTGTGAGTATGCATTGTGTCTGTGTGTACTTGTGTGTGTCTCTGTGTGTGCATGTGTGTACACAGCCCTGCCTTGGGAGGCTGGCTTTTAGGGGGGCATATCTTGCTCTGACATGATGGTCTGAGGGTGGAGGCACATCCCTGAGAGGGAACATGGGTCGGGGGTACCTGGAGAGAGACTGGAGGTGCCTGAGCTCTTCTGTCCAGGAGTAGGCTTCCCACTCAGCCAAGCCTGGGATTGGGTGGTGGGGCTGGGATAACCTGGGCTCCCAGGTATGGGAAGGGGCCTAATGGGGGAAAGAGGGCAGGGGGTTGGGTGAGCAATCTCGCCTGCCTCAGACTCCTGGCCCTTTTTCATCCCCTGGACATGGAGCAGGTGGCGGAGTTCCTTGAATATCCCCGCCCAGCCCTGCTGTCTGGGTCCCAGACGTGGCCTTGGTTTATGGATGATGTTCCCCCGCTGGCCAGCTTGGCGGCCACTTCAGACTTGCTCGTGCCTGAATGCCCCGTGCCTGGCTGAAGACGGAGAACACTGTCTCCCCCAGCCCCAGCCGCCCCCGTCCCGCTAATCTTGAGAGCAAGGCCAGGCCAGGAATGTCTTGCATACTCTGGCGGGCAGGCTAGCCACGAAGCCTGCTGGAGGGGCATGAATCACTGCCCCGCCGGCCAAATGCTCACTTGAGACGTGTTCGAGGCTGGCTGTGCCCAGAGTTGATGGGGAAAAGGGAGGAAAGCAGAGTTGGCAGCTGGGATGGGCAGACAGAGCAATTCTGAGGGAAGAGATGTCTGTTGGACCCATCCCTGGTGGCAATACAGAAATTAAAGTTACAGAACTTTAGGAGTCTGGACTCACACAGGATTGACTTCTCAGACGCCCACTGGTCTGAGATGCAGGTTCCTGGAGCGCCACCTCGCACCCCTCTGGCAGCAGGCTGACACCCAGTCCCCATTCTGCAGGCGGGGAAGTGGGGGCTTCCAGGGACAGAGGGACTGCTCCTGGTTGCATGCAGAGTCAGAGGTAGGCTGGGCAGGGCTCAGGTCCCTGGCTTCCGTCTGACCCCTTTGCAGCCCACACTCCTGCCCTGTCCCACGCAGCAAGCAATGTCTTTCAGCCCTCTCCCAGCATTCCCTGTGCTCCTGGGTGATGGAGAGGGTGGGAGTGTCAGAGGCGCAGGTGGTGGAGGCCCTCCTCTGCTCCCCCATTTAATCCAAGCATACAAGTGCTCCGTGGAGAGTCCTGCCCCATCCACAACCTCGTCCCTGCTCAGCTGGCCTTCCATTCCCTTTGTCCCTAAAACTAAGGGGCTTGTGTGATGCTTGAGCATGCTCTTGACATCTGTGCCCACTTCCTTATCTAAAAACTGTCCACTGAGTGCTGGGTGTCCTCTGGACACAGAGACCTCAGCCCAGCAGTCGCTCCTGCTCACCCATGGCAAATACTTCCTAGCTCTTAGCACATCACTACACTCAATTCCCTCTCATTTAAAAAAATATATTTATATTGATTTCAGAGAGGAAGGGCGAGGGAGAGATAAAAACATCAATGATGAGAGAATCATTGATCGGCTGCCTCCTACATGCCCCCCGCTGGTGATGGAGCCAGCAACCTGGGCATGTGCCCGGGCCGGGAGTCTAACTGTCACCTCCTGGTTCAGAGGTTGGTGCCCAACCACTGAGCCACGCCAGCCGGGCTCAATTCCCTCCCATCTTAAAATGAAAAATATCCTTCTTGGTCCCCCACCCCAGCTTTCTTCATTTGTCCGCAGCCAAGTTTCTTCAGAGTTGTCTACACTTCCCCTTCCCTACTTTCTCACTACCCCCTCTCTCCAGCACCCATTCCAGTCCAGTTTCTGTCCCCAGTCCTCCATCGATGGAGGAATAGGTGCTGTCAACAAGTGCCACTGCTCCTCCCTGCTGCCCTCCAAGCCTGCCATCAGTGGCCCACCTGACATGCACCCCTGGGTTCTCCCTGCCTCCCCAGACCTTCCCTCTGAGCCCTTCCTTGTCCCGGTGGTCCTCCCAGACCCTCTTCCCTCTTCCTGTTTTCCCGGCCAGTGGCCTAATTGCTAACCTCTATGGCTGAGGATTGTCCCAGCAGTTCACAGATGGGATGGCTAGCCCTGCCCGGCCCAGGCGCCCCTCCCAGTGGAGAGCCACACCACCTACCTGATTCCTGGGGACAGATGCGGGCAGCACCTGGACTCCTCCCTCTTCCTCATCCATGCGATCCCATGACTTTATTCTCTCCCCACTGCTGTTGCCTTCATTCTGAGCTCATCCTTACTGGCCAGGACTATTGCAACATCCACATCACTGGTCTCTGCTCCTCCAGCTGGCCTTCCACAGGGAGCCAGAGGGAGCGCCTTCAAAAGCAAAACGGTCTCTGCCACTCCCCAGCTCAACACCCTTCCCTGGCTTCCCACTGCCCACGACCCCTCAGAGCGCCCTGTGGCCAGGTCCTTGTCCGCCCCTCCATCCTGACACAGCTCCAACACTAGCACCTTCTGTTCTCTCCAATGCTCATCCTCCCAACCACATCACACCGATTCCTCCTTCTGATCTTTTACCATCCATCCCTCCTCCTGCCTGGAACACACCTTCTTTCACTCAACAGAATAAACTGGCTGCCCGATTCATAAGTCCCTTCCTTGGTGACAGCCCCCAGGGCCCTGTTCTCACCACGCTGTGTGCCGTCGCTGCCTTGCTGCATCCCTCACGCGAGGGGGAGCTCTGTGTATGGTGCCTCTGGGTGTCTCCACTGGCCTGGAGTACAGGGTGTGCGCAATATGAACTTCCTGACGGAATGAATGAACGGTCCCAGTAAAGCTTTAGCCCTCTTTGGATTGTGTCATCTGCTAAGATGACACAATCGAAGCCCCAGCTGCACTCCCAGTTCTGGGCCCTGATGTCTGAGTTCTGAGCATGTTTGCCCTGGGCTGATGGCTGGTGGGTGTGGGAACTTTTCCTCCTTCGGGATTCCTAACGCTGTGGGAGAGGGGCAGAGAGCAGTGGGGGCCTGGGAGCCAGGAGGGGGCCTGGCAGTCAGCGAAAAAGGAAGAGTAGGTGGTCAGGGGGTCCTGGCCTGTGCCTGGAGCTGGTGCTTGGCTCCGTCTCTAGGGCAACAGGACCTTGGAGGGCTTAGCTGGGGAGGTGGCGTGAGACCTGTCACGAATCTGGGGGTGGAGGAGCCAGGGGAGAAATGGAGTTTGTGCAATAGCATTCAATATGCTTGCAATAAAGGGAAAATGGAAAAAATGTTAATTGTGACAGTGCCCTGGGACACTGAGCTCTCTGATGCCAGCCTGTCCAGTCCCACTCAGGAAGTGAGGGGATAGAGGGGCAGAGGGTGAGGTGGCCAGAACCCCTGCTCTGGGGTGTCCTCCTACTCCCTGTTATTGCTGACACCCAGAGGGATCATGTGCAGAGCTCCCCCTTGCATGAAGGATGACGCAAGGCAGCAAGGGCAGAAGCGTGGGGAGAACAGGGTCCTGGGGGCCGTCACCAAGGAAGGGACTTATGAGTTGGGCAGACGGTTTTTTTTTTTTGAGAGAATGAAGGGAGGATGGATGGTAAAAGATGAAGCAGCCTTTCAGGGCCTCTGGAGCCATGTGTCCTTTAGTCAAATGAAGGCTTCTAACAGAGGAAGGTGGACCAGCAGCTCACAGCGCCTTCCCAGAGGAAGGCCTGGTGCCCTGCAAGATACCCCCAGCTGGAAGGTGCCAGCCCTTCTAGTTTGGGTGGCCTTGAGCTTACATTGCCCCATCCTCCTGTGGTCCCATGTCTTCCCCAGAGGCCAGGGCACAGTGAGGGCCTGGGTGTCAGGAGACCTGGCCTCGGGAGGCCATTAGCTCCTCAGCGGCTGTGTGGCCTTCCAGGAATTGCCTTTCCTCTCTGAGCCTCCAGGTCCTCACTGGGAGCATAATGGTTCCTTCAGAAGGGAATTCCTGACCCTGGCCTCAGGGGGTGCAGTGCCTGTGCCTGAACACCTGGCTGTAGGCAGGGTTGGGACTTTTGGGTAGGAGAAGCAAGAGGGACAACCTGGGGCTGACCCCCACTGCCATCACTCAGAGACTGAGGGGCTAGGCGGCTCACACCTAGATCTCAGGGTTGTTGACCCCCTGCATGTTAGCTTCTGGGTGTTCCCCCATCTGTCACCTTCGGAGAGGTCAGGGCAGGTCAGACACACAGACCTTCAGCTATTTCAGGGGCTCGCAGGGGTGTGTGTGGCAACATCACCCCAGCTGCCGTCATCCCAATGTCAGTGCATTCATTGCGTTAGGTCCCCTTGAAAGCAGATCTTGAGGCAATGACTTGGGTGCAGGTCTTTTACTTGGGAGGAGACCCCAGGAAGCACAGGGAAGGCTGTGGGGAGATGGAGACAGGGAAGGGAGACAAGCCAACAAAAGCTGTGCTCATGAACAGGCCGCTGAGGCCTGATCCCCGGGGGTCCCCATAGAACATTCTGGAATGAAGTGGATATTCTAACTCTACCCTGTCCAAATGGTAGCCACTGGTAGTATGTGGGCTACTGAGTACTAGAAATTCGGGCAACCAAAGGAATGAATTTCTGCTTTTATTTACTTTTAATTAACTGTAGGGCATTTCTGTGGGGGGGGGCATGGGGTACTTATTCTCTAATGGGGGGCTGTGCCTGGGGTCATCGAGACCTCTGTGTTTCTGTGAGGTACCCAGCAAATTCTCTGGTGCCAGAGAACCCTCAGGCAGAGAAGAAAGACAGAAGTACAAACTACAGGTGGGAAGATATCCTGATGCCAGGACCTTGCCAGCAGCAGGTAAACTCAGGGGAGCCAACGGGTCCAGTTTTTTATCTAAAGTTTATTTTGGTTTCAAATGGACATGACCCATTGGCCCATGTCTCTCCTGCATCCTCAGTGCTCAGGCCCTGCAGGAGACCCTCCCTGTGAATATTTCCGAGTGTTATTCTTCGTTGTAGGTTTTTCATTATATTCTCTCTCTCTCTTTCCCTCTCTTTCCTCCCACTCTCAATCCCTCCCTCACTTCTCACCTTCCTCCCTCCTTCCCTCTCTACTTTCTCCCCCTCCCTCACCCCCATTTTCTTTCTATTATGGCAAATACATATACCTATACCTATACATATGTTTTCAAGGTTTATCCATGTAGTAGTATGTATCAGAACTTTATTCTTTTTTGTGGCTTAGTGAAGATCCTATTGTATGGATCTACCACATTTTGTTTATTCCTTCATCAATCGATGAACATTTGGATTATATCCACTTTTTGGCTGAGGTAAACAGTGCTGCTAAGAACGTTCATGTGCAAGTATTTGTTTGAATACCTGTGTATTAGTCTGTTAGGGCTGCCATACAAAATGCCATAGACTAGGTAGCTTAGACAGCAGACATTTATTTTCTCACAGTTCTGGAGGCTGAGAAGTCCAAGGCCCACGTGCTGGCTGATTTGTATTTTGGTAAGAACTCTCATTCTTGCTTATAGATGGGCACCTTCCACCTTGGTTAGGTTAGGACCCCACCTTTACCAATGACCTCATTAACTGCAGGTATTTCCCACGGGCTTCGTCTACAAATACCATCACATTGGGCAGTTAAGACTTCAACATGTGAGGAGACATACAGTCCCTAACATTTAATTAATTAGTTTGGGCATATACCTAGGAGTGGGCTTGCTGGGTTATAAAACGGTAATTCTATGTTTAACTTTTTGAGGAATTACCGAACTCTTTCCCACTGCAGCTGCATCATTGTACATCTCCATCACAGTTTATGAGGCTTTCAATTTCTCCACATCTTTGCCAGCCCCTTGTTATTTTTTGAATTAAAAATAAATTATAGCCATTCTGAGGGGGTGAAGTGGCATTTCATCATGGTTTTGGTTTGCATTTCCCTCATAATGCTGAGAACATTTTGTCCATTTTCATTTCCTCTATGGAAAATGTATATTCAAACCCTTTGCTCACTTTAAAATTGAGTGATTTGTCTTTTTGTTGTTGAATTGTAGGGTTTTTTAAGAATATATTTTGAATATGGAACCCTGATCAGATATATTATTTACAAATACTCTCTCAATCTGTGTGTTGTCTTTTCATTCCCTTGATAGTTCCCTTTGAAGCACAAACGTTTTAACTTTGAAAAAAATTAGTTGTTACTGAATTTATTTTTAAAAAATATATTTTTATTGACTTCAGAGATGAAGAAAGTGGAAGAGAGAGCGATAGAAGCATCCGTGGAGAGAGAATCACTGATGGCTGCCTCCTGCAGAGCTTGCACTGGGGATCGAGCCTGCAACCCAAGGCATGTGCCCCGACCAGGAATTGAATTGTGACCTGGTTCATAGGTCGATGTTCAACCGTTGAGCCACCCCTGCTGGGACCAATTCTTTTTATTAGTCAATCGGGCTAAAAATTTGTCAATTTTTGTTGATCTTTTCAAAGAACCACTTTTGGTTTTGTTGATTCTGTTGTTTATTTTTTAACCCTCCGTGTCACTCTCTGCACTCTAGTCCCCGTTGTTTCCTTTCTCTCGCCAGCTTTGGGTTTACTCAGTTCTTCTCTTTCTAATTCTTTAAGGTACGGAGCTTGATGACGGATCTGAGGTCGTTCTTCTTGTTAAGTGGCAGGGTGTATCGCTATACATTTCCTTCCGAGTGCAGCTTTCACTGTGGCCTGTACGTTTTGGGATGCCGTGCTTTCATTTTGCTTGTCTCCAAGTCCTTTCTAATTTGCCTTGTGATTTCTGCTTTCAGCCATTGGCTATTTAAGATTGTGTTGTTTAATTTCCACATATTTGTGAATTTTCCAGCTTTCCTTCTGTTATTGATTTCTATCTTCATTCCATTGTGGTCAGAGAAAATATGATTTCAATCTGTTAAAATTTATTGAAACTTGCTTTGTGGCCCAACATATGGTTCACCCTGTGAATGTTCCATGTGCCCTAGAGAAGAATGTGTGTTCTGCTGTTGTTTACTAGACGGTCCGTGTAGGTCTGTTAGGTCTAATTGTTTTATAATGTTGTTCGTGTCCTCTTTTTCCTGATGGATTCTCTGTCTAGATGTTTTATTCCTTATTGAAAGTGGTGTACTGAACTCTCCAACCTCATGGTAGAACTATTTCTTTTTTAATTCTCTCAATATTTTATGTATATATTTTGAGACTTGTGAATAAATGTCTATAATTGCTATATCTTTTTGATGAATTGACCCTTTTATTAATATATAATTTCCTTATTTGCCTGCTGTAACAGTTTTTTATCTAAAGTTTATTTTGGTTTCAAATTAGTATAACCATCCCAGCTATAATGGTTATAGGCTGCATGGAAAATCTTTTTTTCTTTTCTTTTTTTTTTAATCTTTATTGTTCAGTTTATTAATTACATTGTTCCCCCTTTTTTTTCACCCTATAGTTCCCCTCCACCTGGTACCCATTCCACCCTCTACCCTCACCCCCCTCCACTGTCCTCTCCCATAGTTGCATGATTTTTGTCCAGACTCTTGCTGCACTTCCCACACCCCCTTTCTCCCCAAGAGTTGTCAGTCCATTCCCTCTCTATGTCTGTGATTCTGTTACATTCACCAGTTTATCCTGTTCATCATCTTATTAATTCACTTGATTTTTAGATTCATTTCTTGATAGATGTGTATTTGTTGTTCCTAATTTACACTTTTATCTTTTTCTTCTTCCTCTTCTTAAAGAATATCTTTCAGCATTTCATATAATATTGGTTTGGTGGTGATGAACTCCTTTAGCTTTTTCTTGTCTGCGAAGCACTTTATCTGACCTTCAATTCTGCATGATAGCTTTGCTGGATAGAGTAATCTTGGTTGTAGATTCTTGCTGTTCATTACTTTGAATATTTCTTGCCACTCCCGTCTGCCCTGCATCGTTTCTGTTGAGAAATCCGCTGACAATCGTATGGGTGCTCCCTTATAGGTAACCATCTGTTTTTCTCTTGCTGCTTTTAATATTCTCTCTTTGTCTTTTGCTCTTGGCATTTTAATTATGATGTGCCTTGGTGTGGTCCTCTTAGGGTTCCTATATATTGGGGTTCGGTGCACTTCTTGGACTCCTAAGTCAATTTCTTTCACCAGGTGTGGGAAGTTTTCGGTCACTATTTCTTCAAATAGGTTTTCATTGTCTTGCTCTCTCTCTTTTTCTGACAACCCTATAATTCGGATGTTGGTATGCTTGAGGTTGTCCCAGAGGCCCCTTACACTATCTTCAATTTTTTGGATTCTTTTGGTTTCTTGCTTTTTCAGCTGAGTGGATTTTACTTCTTTGTATTTCAAATCTTGAACTTGGTTCTTGGGGTGCTCCAGAGCACTTTTAGGTCTTTGTGTAATACTTTTTATTTCAGTCAGTGTATGCTTAATTTCTGATTGGTCTTTTTTCATATCCTTGAGAGTCTCCTTTATATCTTTGAGGGTCTCCTTCATTTCCTTGTAGGAGTCATTCATTTCCATGTTGGTCTTGATCATTTCCTTGCAGGTCTCATTCATATCCTTGAGGATCTCGTTCATTTTCTTGTAGGACTCATTCATTTCCTTTGCGGTCTTGCTTAATTCCTTATAGGCCTCGACCTTTTGTTGGAACCTCTTGAAAAACCCTATAACTGTGGTTTTGAATTCCATGTCCAGTCGTTTTTTTCCCTCCATTTCTTTCACATCTGATTTCTTTCCAAGTCTCTGCATGGTGGCTGCTTACCTGAGTTGGTCAATTAGCTTTGTGTGGTAGACTTTCTACTAGGGACAGTGGCTCAGCCTCCCCAGTTACCTGAGGTGGATATGGGTTGCACAGTCTTGCTGAAGTTAAGCTCAGGTTAATTGTTGTTAGCACTTGGAGGGGTTGACCTCTAGGCCAATTGTCTGTGAAGTTCAGCTGTGCTCAGTTTGGATGGGCGGAGTCTCTGGACCAAGCAGACAGCGTTAGCTCCGCCCTATGCAGCCCCAGGGACTCTGTGTTGGTGGCAATGGCTGCCAGCACCTCTGAGAGAGAGCCGCTGCCAAGCTCCACCGGCTGCCGGGGAATTCAGACTCTCCCCAAATGAGTCTGCACGCCCAATGTCTCACCCAGGGTCGTAAAACAAAGCAGTCTGACGGTTTCCTGAATGAGAGGGCAAGTCGCAGAGCGCTCTCTGCGTGGTCACGCAGCTGAGCTGTTCACGCAAGCTGCCTTCTCCACAAGCCGGCAGACCCCTGCAGCACCGAGCTTTGGCGTGCCCTCCCACTGTCCAGTTTTCACCCCGTATGATAGTGGGTTCCCTGGACTTTGCCCAAAGCTGGAGAATCAGTCCAGTGGGACGTCTTTGTCTCTCTGTTCGAGAAAACTGGCCGGTTTTCAGCCGCCCGCCCTCTCCACTGGCTCGCGCTCCAAACCTCTCTCTGCGTGAATCTTTCAACACTGTCCGCCGCCGCTCCTCCGAGTCACAGTGTCTTATTTTCATTTTTATTTGTGGAATTTTCACTCGGCGAGCTTTCTGGTGATTCTGGAAGGTGTTTGTTCTTTCGTTAAGTTGTAGTATTAAAATATCTGAGCATGACAACAAGATAGGTGTTTTACCTCTGCCGCCATCTTGGTTCCCCTGGAAAATCTTTTTCTTCCTTTCACTTTTAACCTATTTGTGTCCTTGAGTTTAAAGTGAGTCTCTTATAGGCAATATGTAGTTGAATTATCATTTTTAAAACCAATTATTTTGCCAATCTCTACATTGTGATTTGGGAGTTTAATTTATTTACATTTAGAGCAATTACTGCTAAGAAATGATTTACTTCTGCCATTTTGCTATTTGTTTGCTGTATGTCTTTTTTTTTTCCTGGTTTGGTAGTGATGAACATCTTTAGCTTTTTCTTGCTTGAGAAGTTCTTTATCTGTCCTTCGATTCTATTTTTTTCTTCTCGTTTCTATTATTTTTATTTTATGATTGTTATTCTTATTAAATTTATTGGGGACATCTTAGTTAATAAAATATACAGCTTTCAGGTGTATCGTTCTATATTTTATGTAATCTATATATTGTATTGAGTGTTCACCACCCTAAGTCAAGTCTCCTTCCATCATCATTTATTCCCCTTTTACCCTCTTCTACTTCTCTACCCTCCTCCCTCTTATAATTAATACACTATTGTCTGTGTCTGAGGTGTTTTTGTTCTGCTTAACCTCTTCACCTTTCCACCACGCCCACCAAAACCCCTCTCCTCTGACAGCTGTCAGTCTGTCCTCTGCATCACGTGTCTGTTCCTATTTTGCTCGTTAGTTTATTTTGTTCATCAGAATCCACATATAAGTAAAATCATCTGGTGTTTGTCTTTATCTGACAAACGCTACATTTCACTTAGCATAATGCTCTCGGGGTCCGTTCATGCTGCTGCAAAACGTAGTAATTTCTTCTTTGTATCTAGCCCATGTGGCTCAGTGGTTGAAGGCTGACCTATGAATCAGGAGGTCATGGTTCAGTTCCAGTCAGGTCATATGCCTTTCGGGCTCGATCCCCAGGAGAGGCCATGCAGGAGATAGCCAATCAACGATTCTCTCTCATCATTGATGTTTCTGTCTCTCTTCCTTTCCCTTCCTCTTTGAAATCAATAAAAACATATTTAAAAAAGAGAGAATTCCTTCTTTTATGCAGCTGAGGAGTATTCCGTTGTCCAAATGTACCACATTTACTAAGGAGGTACTTGGGCTGCTTCCAAATCTTGGCTATTGTAAACAACACTACAAGAAACATAAGGTTGCATATATTCTTTCAAATTTATATTTTGGGGTTCTAGAGATATATTTCCAGAAGTGGAATCACTGGGTCATAAGGCAGTTCCATTTTTTATTTTTTGAGGTAACTCCATACTGCATTCCACAGTGGCTGCACCAATCTGCATTCCCACCAATAGTGCATGAGGGTTCTCTTTCTCCACATCCTCACCAACACTTGATGTTTGTTGATTTATTGATGACAGTCATGCTGACAGGTGTGAGGTTATATCTCATTGTGGTTTTTAATTTGTATTTCTCTTGTATCATACTAGAGGCCTGGTGCACAGGATTTGTGCACAGGTGGGGCATGGCCTGCAGGGATTGGTCCGTTGTGGGAGTGCCGCTCATCCCAGTCAGCAGAGCAGCTGTGGACCCACCCTCTGAGGGGCTGCTCTCTGGTCTGGTATCTTCCATGGAGCTGGAGCACTCACTCGCCTCTCCAGAGGACCAGGGTAGGGCAGGGCCCAGGGAAAATAGCACTGAGAGGTGGCTGAGTAGGCCTCAGTCCCGGCTATGAACCCACCTCCCAGCCTCCAGAGTCAGTTCTGTGAGCCCAGTGGCGTGTGGCCCTCTGGAGGAGGCAGCAGGGAGCGAGGAGAAGCCTGGGGCGAAGAGGTGACAATTGCAGCCCGAATTCCTGTCCGTTGGCCTGGGGTTTGCAGCAGGAGCAGCTGCTCATTTCAGTCAGCCAAGTGATGCTCCCACTGTGGTAGCGCACTGAACGCCAGGGGACAGCTCCTGCATTGAGCACCTGCCCCCTGGTGGTCAGTGTGCATCATAGCGACTGGTCAACTGATCATTCTGGTCATTCTGCTGTATGGTTGATGGGCTTTTATTATATAGGATTAGTGACATTGAGCATCTTATATAATAAAAGCCTAATATGCAAATCAACCGAACAGCAGAATGATCAGTGGAACGACCAGTAGCTATGATGTGCACTGGCCACCAGGGGGCAGATGCTCAATGTAGGGGCTGCCCCCTGCCCACAGGCCCGAAGCCAGCCAAGGTAGGTTGGGGGTTCCTGATCATCCCTCCGGTTGTCCCGAAGATTGGCCCTGATCGCCAGCCAGACCTAGGGACTCTACCCATGCACGATTTTTGTGCACCAGGCCTCTAGTCTTTTCATATGTCCGTCGGTCATCTGCATGTACTCTTTGGATAAGTACCTAATCAAGTTCTTTGCCCATTTTAATTGGATTTTTTTCTGATATTGAGTTTTGCAAGTTCTCTGTAAATTTTGGATATTAACCCTTATCAAATGTATCACTAGAGAATATGTTCTCCCATTCAGTGGGTTGTCTTTTCATTTTGTTGATGATTTCCTTTGCTGTGCATAAATTTTTTAGTTTGATGTAGTCCCATTTGTTTGTTTTTTCTTTTGTTTTCCTTGCCCGAGGAAATATATCAGAAAAAATATTGCACCCAAGCTGGGTGGCTCAGTTGCCTGGAGCATTGTCTCATACACCAAAGTGGTTTTGGGTTCAATTTCCAGTCAGGGCATATACCTAGGTTATGGGTTCATTTCAATCCCCTGTCAAGGTACTTATGGAAGGCAGTAACTGATCAATGTTTCTCTCTCTCTCTCTCTCTCTCTCTTTCTCTTCCTCTCTTTAAAATCAATAAATATGTGTTCAGCTGAGGATTTTAAAAAAAAAGAAAGAAAAAATATTGCTAAAAGAAATGTCTGATACTTTACTGCTTACATTTTCTTCTAGGATTTTTATGGCTTCAAGTCTTTAATCCATTTTCAATTTATTCATGTGTATGGTATAAAAGGTAGTTTAATTTCATTTTTTACATGTATCTGTCCAATTTTCCCAGCAATTTTTTGAATTGTTTACCCCATTGTATGTTTTTGCCTCCTTTGTCAAATGTTAATTTATTTTAGAGATGTGGGTTTATTTCTGGGCTCTTTATTCTGTTTCATTGCTCTATGTGTCTGTTTTTCTGCAAGTACCACCCTGTTTTGACTACTATGACCTTGTAGTATAGTTTGGTATCAGGTATCATGAATCCTCCAACTTTGTTCTTTTTTTCTCAAGATTGCTGTGGCTATTTGGGGTCTTTTGTGGTTCCATAAAAATTTTTTGGAATATTTATTCTAGTTCTGTAAAATATACCATTGACATCTTGATAGGAATTGTTTGAAACTATAGATTGCTTTAGGTAGTATGGACATTTTAATGAAGTTAATTCTTTATATCTACAAACAAATTATATGCTTCTGCTTACTTGTATCTTCTTCACTTTCTTTCCTCAGTGCCTTATAAATTTCCAAGTACAGGCCTTTTATATCTGTAGTTAAATTTTTTCCTAGGTATTTTATTTTATTTTTTGATACAATTGTAAATGGGATTGTTTTCTTAGTTTCCCTTCCTGATAGTTCATTATCCTATATAATAAAAGAGTAATATGCAAATCAACTAAGCAGCAGAACCACCGGTCGCTATTACGTGCATTGATCACCAGGGGGCAGATGCTCAATGCAGGAGCTGCCCCATGGTGGTCAGTGTGCCATTCAGCCAGAAACCAGGTGGACAGTTGGTGAGCCTCTCCCACCTCTGGGGCAGCACTAAGGATGTCCGACTTCAGGCCCCCTCTAAGTATGCAGTTGGACATCCCCCAAGGGCTCCTGGACTGTGAGAGGGTGCAGGCCGGATGGAGGTACTCCCATCACCCCCCACACCCCCATAGTGCACAAATTTTTGTGCACCAGGCCCCTAGTTGGTATATAGAAATGCAACTGATTTCTGGATACCAGTATTTATTTTATATCCTACTACTTTACTGAATTGATTCATCAGTTCTAATAGCTTTTTAGTGGAATCTTTAGGGTTCTTTATATATAGTGTCATGCCTTCTTCCTTTCCAATTTAGATGCCTTTTATTTCTTCTTGTCTGATTGCTATGACGAGGGCTTCCAGTACTATGTTGAACAAGAATGGTGAAAGTGGATATCGTGTCTTGTTTCTGATCTTAAGGAAAACACTTTTAGTTTCTGCCCATTGAGTATGATCTTGGCTGTGGGTTTGTCATATATGGCTTTATTATGTTGAGGTATATTCTCTCTATTTACACTTTGCTGAGAGTTTAGTTTTTATCATAAATGCATGCTTGATTTTATAAAATGCTTTTTCTGCCTTTTGATATTTCTGCCTCTTTATCCATTTTGTTTAAATGATCTATCACTTTTATTGATTTGCACTAATATTGCATATTATACTAACATTGCATCCCTGGAATAAATCCTACTTGATCATGGTGTATGATCTTTTTAATGTATTGCTGGATCCAATTTATTAATATTTTGTTGAGGATTTTATTATCTATAGTCATCAGGGATATTGGCCTATACTTTTCTTTTTTAAAAAATATTTTAATCTTTATTATTCAGTTTATTAATTACATTGTTCCCCCTTTTTTTCCCCTATAGGTCCCCATCACCCGGTACCCATCCCACCCTCCGCCCTCACCTTCCCCCCACTGTCCTCTCCCATAGGTGCATGATTTTTGTCTAGTCTCTTGCTGCACCTCCCACACCCCTTTTCTCTCCAAGAATTGTCAGTCCATTCCCTCTCTATGCCCACGGTTCTATTATATTCACCAGTTTATCCTGTTCATCAGATTTTTAATTCACTTGATTTTTAGATTGCCTTGTTGATAGATGTGTATTTGTTGTTCATAATTTTTATTTTTACCTTTTTCTTCTTCTTCTTTTTATAGAATATCTTTCAGCATTTCATATAATATTGGTTTGGTGCTGATGAATTCCTTTAGCTTTTTCTTAGCTGCAAAACACTTTATCGGACCTTCAATTCTGAATGATAGCTTTGCTGGGTAGAGTAATCTTGGTTGTAGATTCTTGCTATTCATCACTTTGAATATTTCTTGCCACTCCCATCTTGCCTGCATAGTTTCTGTTGAGAAATCCACTGACAATCGTGTGGGTGCGCCCTTATAGGTAACTAACTGTTTTTCTCTTACTGCTTTTAATATTCTCTCTTTGTCTTTTGCTCTTGGCATTTTAATTATGATGTGCCTTGGTGTGGTCCTCTTAGGGTTCCTATATATCAGGGTTCGGTGTGCTTCTTGGACTCCCAAGTCTATTTCTTTCACCAGGTGTGGGAAGTTTTTGGTCACTATTTCTTCAAATAGGTTTTCATTGTCTTGCTCTCTCTCTTTTTCTGGTATCTCTGGTTTTCATTGTCTTGCTCTCTCTCTTTTTCTGGTACCTCTATAATTCGGATGTTGGTATGCTTGAGGTTGTCCCAGCGGCCTCTTACACTATCTTCAATTTTTTGGATTCTTTGGCTTCTTGCTTTTCCAGCTGAGTGGATTTTACCTCTTTTTATTTCAAATCTTTAACTTGGTTCTTGTGGTCCTCTAGAGTACTTTTAGGTCTTTGTATAATATTTTTTATTTCAGTCAGTGTATGCTTAATTTCTAGTTGGTCCTTTTTCATATCCTCGTAGGTCTTGTTCATTTCCTTGTAGGTCTTGGCCTTTTCTAGGAGCCTCTTGAAAAGCCTTATAACCGTTGTTCTGAACTCTATGTCCAGTCGTTTTTTTCCCTCCATTTCTTTCACATCTGATTTCTTTCCATGTCTCTGCATTATGGCTGCTTCCCTGAGTTGGTCGATTAGCTTTGTGTGGTAGATGTCCTCTAAGGGACAGTGGCTCAGTCTCCCCAGTTACCTGAGGTGGATATGGGTTGCACAGTCTTGTTGAAGTTAAGCTTAGCTTATTGTTGCCAGCACTAGGAGGGTTTGACCTTCCAGCCAATTGGCTGTGAGGTTTAGCCGTGCTCAGGTTGGTAGGTGGAGTCTCCAGGCCAAGCAGGGAGCATCAGCTCTGCCCTATGTGGTGCCTGGGACTCTGTGCCAGGTGGCAATGGCTGCAAGCACCTCTGATAGAGAGCTACCCCCGAACTCCACCTGCTGCTGGACTATTCAGCCTCTCCCCAAATCAGTCTGCACACCCAATGTCTCACCCAGGGTCATAAAACAATGCAGTCTGGTGGTTTCCTGAACAAGAAAGTAAGTCATGAGTCCTCTCTGCGAAGTCACGCAGCTCTGCTGTTCCCAAGTTTACGCACTCTGCACAAGCTTGCCCTCTCCACAAGCTTGCAGACCCTTGCAGTGCCCGAGTGTCACCGTGCTTCCCCACTGTTCAGTTTTACCCCGTATGATTGTGGGTTCCCCGGACTTCGCCCGGAGCTGGGGAATCATGCAGTGGGACGTCTTTGTCTCCCCAGTTCAAGCAAACCAGCCGGGTTTGCAGCTGCCTGCCCTATCCGCTCACGGGTGCACGGCTCCAAACCTCTGACACCGCGTGTATTTTCAACGCTGTCCTCCGCCGCTCCTCTGAGTCACAGTGTCCTATCTTCAGTTTTATTTGTGGAATTTTCACTCAGCCAGCTTTCCGGTGATTCTGGATGATGTTTGTTCTTTCGTTAAGTTGTAGTTTTGAAATTGCTGTGTATGGCAGCAAGATAGGTGTTTACCTATGCCGCCACCTTGGTTCTTCCTGGCCTATACTTTTCTTTCTTTCTTGGTTTCTTTATGTGGTTTTGGAATTAGGATAATATTGACCTTGTAAAATGAGCTTGTTGGGAGTGCTTCATCCAAGAAAGATTGTGTCTGCAGTGTGGGTGAGTGACTCAGCACAGGGATCCTGGTGGCTGTCCCTTCAGCTCTCTCTCCAAAGCCAAAAGCCTTACACTCTCTTCACATGTATTTAGTCTGCTGCACCCTCCCTCCAGCAGAGCACAGGATGGGTGACTATGAACAATATTTTGTACGTTGGCCTGTTAAGAAGGTTCCTGTGTCTCTGGAGGACTTCTGTCTGTCCCTGGTGGACAGAATCCCTGCTGATTTTCACAGTTCGATGTTATGTGGGTGCCTCTTCCCAGCGTTGGTGCTCTGGGCTGGGGAGCCTGGCTTGGGTTGAGATACCATACGTCTCCGGGGAATCCCCGGCACCTGAGCTATCCCTCCAGAATCTCAGCCACTGCCTGTGGGACTGGGCAGCCCTTTTAGCATCTCTGCCCTTTCTACTAGTCTCGATGTGGCTTCTTCTGTAAATCCTTAGTTATAAGAATTCTCTTCAGCTAGTCTTCAGTTGGTTGTTCTGATTGCTTTCTCCATATTTTAGTTGTAATTCGGGTTTGGTCCTAGGAAGAGTGCATGTGACATCTGCCTATTCTGCCACCATCTCGGATCCCTGCTATGTGTCTTATAACTTATTTTGTTTCTCATTTCCTCCAGCATGGTTTTCTTTTCTGTTTAATTAAATTTTTTTGTAGTGTGGTGTTGATTCCCTTCTCATATCTCTCTCTCTCTCTCTCTCTCTCTCTCTCTCTCTCTCTCTCTCTCTCTCTCTCTCTCTCTCTCTCTCTCTCTCTCTCTCTCTCTCTCTCTCTCTCTCTCTCTCTCTCTCTCTCCTAGTGTCTATCTATCTCTTGTTAATCCTCATCCATAGATATTTTTTCCATTGATTTCTAGAGAGAGTGGGAGGGAAGCAAGGAGGGATAGCCCAATAACTGTCCTTCTCTGTCTCTTCCTCCGCAGGCTTTTGGATTTTGCAGGCCACTTGTCCCATCTGCCATCTCTTGCCCCAAGAGGGTATGGGGTATA
Organism: Antrozous pallidus; assembly: GCA_027563665.1. NCBI lineage: Eukaryota > Metazoa > Chordata > Mammalia > Chiroptera > Vespertilionidae > Antrozous > Antrozous pallidus. Next base: position 88,166,111 of record CM050512.1, read on the forward strand.
TATGACTTTAAATCTTTCTACAGATGCTACTGCTGCCTGGAAAGCCAAGCCAGCCTGGTGGGGTGGAAGGGCATAAAAATAGCCTCTGAGCCTTCTCTCTGGGAATCACCAGACAGATTTTTAAAAATGTACAATTATAGTGTTTTAAGAATGCGGTTTGTATTAGCCTCCTGGCACCAGCAAGCTACATCAGAAATGTAGGCCACAATCCCCACAGCTACCACCACCCCAGGGAATGAGGAATAAGAGTCAGGTGGGAGAAAATACTACAACGTCCTCTTACTGAAATTCAGTTTTTCTTTTTTCTTTTTAAAATATAGATATTTGTTTATTTCAGAGAAGAAGAGAGAGAGATAAAAACATCAATGATGAGAAAGAATCATTGATAGGCTGCCTCTTGCACACTCCCCACTGGGCATCGAGCCTGCAACTTAGGCATGTGCCCTTGGCCAGAATCAAACCCGGGACCCTTCAGTTCCCAGGCCAACACTCTCATCTGGGACTTTTTAAAATAAATCAGAGAGAGAGAGAGAGAGAGAGAGAGAGAGAGAGAGAGAGAGAGAGAGAGAGAGAGAGGAACATTGATGTGAGAGAGACACACCAACTGATTGCTTCCCACACCCACCCCAGTAAGGGCTGGATATCAAACCTGCAGCCAAGGTATGGCACATGTCCTTGGCTGGGAATCAAATCCCAGACCCTTGGTCTGTAGTCTGACACTCTAACCACTGAGAAAACTGGCCAGGGCTCTTTTTTTCTTCTTCTTACGGAAACAATCCCTCTGTGTGACTATACCATAATTTGTTTATCCATTTATTAACTGATGAGCACTTGGGTGGTTTCTGGTTTGGGCTGTTATGAATGGAGCTGCTCTGAACATTCTGGCATGTGTCTTCTGGACAATATGATGTACGAACTTTTTCTCTTTGGCATGTTATCTAGGTCACTTGACTCTGGGAGGATGCCCTGCTCTCCACACCCAAAGGCCTTTGCTCTGTGTTTACCCCGCCCGAAGCCTGGGTTGGCCCTCATTTCTTGAACCCCACACCTCCCAAGGCGTTACCCTGTTTTATTTTCTTCACCAGCAGAGCTCGCGTTTGTTGCTCCTGTGACCTTTCTGGAGCCTCCCACTTTTCCATTGGAGTCTCTCCCCAAGATCTTCTAGGCCCCCTTTTACCATCAGAGTTAGCTGCCCGGCTTGGCCATCTCACCTCTTTCCCAAACCTAGACTCTCCACCCACTGAATAGGTAACCCAAGGCTCTACCCTCAGTCCTGCCTTCTCTTCCCGGGGGTTGTGGCCAACTGCTGGGTGGGCATCTCTGCTTGGGTGGCCCCAGTGCCCTCCCCATCTCCCCTTAGCTTGTCCTCTCCTCTCTGCAAGAACCGGTCCACACTTCCTCCAGCCACCCAGGCCTGGGTCTCCTCTTCTTTCACTTTTTCCACTTCCTTCCCCTTGTCACCAATCTGGAGAACCCAAGTACTGTCCACAGAACCTCTCCAATGTCTTGGGGAACCCTCTCTCCCCATACTCCTTGCCTATGGTTCCCGCCCCCACTCAGGCCTTAGCATCTTTTTCAGCACTGGCTGCTGGGCTTCCAAGCTCCAGGCACGCCTTTTGCTAATCAACTTGGGCTGCGGACCCAGACGTGATCCCCAAAGCTGGCTGTGGCTGTGTCTGCCTCCGCGGCGAGGCCACGCGCGGGGCCCTGCTGTGCAGCCTGGGCCGCGGGCGCCATTCCTCAGCACCAATCGTGCACAGCGGACACGCTCTGAGGCCAGGGCTCACGGACAGGTTTTTCAAGTTAGGGGTTTGGAAGGGGCGCCAGCGCTGGTTGCAGTTCAGAGCCTGCGAGGCGGGCGCGGGAGAGCCCCTGCGTGAGCTCATCCTTCACGGGGCTGAGCCGGGTGTGTGTGTGTGTGTGGGGGGGGACCGAGCTGGACAATGTCTCACTCGGCCCGCCTCTGGGCTGGCTCCGAGCTTTTGGCGATTTAGGTGACCCGTGGCGAGGCCTCAGCCAAGCCCTCGGCCTCACACTACTGCGGGGACTGGGGGCGTCCTGATGGGTCACAATTAGGGGGCTCCGTGGAAACCTGGAGAGGCCGACCCCAGTGCGAGCGGCTGGAGTTCTTGTTGCAGAAAGGAGATTCGTAAGGAAACAGGAGAGAAGGTGGGACATTTTTTGGGTGGTGGTGGTGGGGGGGCGTGGTGGGGGTGGTGTTGACCATTGGAGGTTGGAGAGCTGACTTATTTGTGCTGTCATGTGCTCACAGCTCTCTGAAAGAGATGCGACAGGACATCCCGTGTCCTGGTGAGGAGGGTGGGCTCTGGAAACCGCCTGAGGCCAACACCCAGCTCTGCCACTTGCAAGACGTGTCACCTTAGGCAAGCTGCTTAACCTTGCTTCTCTCTTCTCATCGGTAAAAGAGAGACCCGCCATAGTGCCCATCTATCTACCTCACCAGGTACCGGTTGTCATTAAATGCATTGACACCCGTGACGCCTCTTGACGCCCAGTGGAAGGGATGCTCAACCAGCACTCACATTGTTTTTATCACGTGCCCCAGCCCGCCTCTCGGCCACTCCCTCCCGCCACGCCTTTGCTACTCCTGCCCACAAGGTGGTACTTTTGGCCTCTGTCTACACTGAGTAACCGGCTCCTCCTTCAGACCCAGCGTAAGAAACTCACCTTTTCTGGAAAACCTTCCCCAGCCCTCAAGTCCCTTCTCTCTGTTGCATCAACGCTTGTTCTTTTTAATTTTAAGCACCTGGTTACATGCCTGGCCTTTTCCTCAGTTGGTGAGCACCCAAGGGCAAGCCTGCATCTAAAACATTCTCTTGTTCTCAGCACCCCGTGTCCTTGGGACTAGCACCTTTTAATCACCTAGTAACAGTTGGATAAACATGGAAAGAATTAATGATACGAGATAAGAAAACAAAATAAAATGCTACAATATGGCAAGTTTAATGTGGGGTTTCACCGGGCACAAACCGGCAATGATGTTGCCAAGAGACGAGTCGTGGGGAGGCTGTGTTGTGAGATCCTGTGGGTGGCAGCGGACAGGGTGGGCTTCCTGGAGGAGGAGGGTGGGACTGACAAGCCCCACTGGCTCCAAGGGGCTCGGAAGGCGTCTAGAGATGTGTGATTGGCACACGGCTTGATACCCCCATGACCTGCCTTGGGTCATTCTGCTGCCACTTGGGGCCAGGGGACCTTGGCAGAGTGCAGGCTCCCCTCTGGCCCAGGGAAAGGGCCAGAATGTGTGATGGTGGTGGGGAGGGCCAGCCCTCATCTCTGCACACACGAAACCTCTTAGCGTGGATTTCATGCTCCTCACTCTCATGCCGACCGTCTCTGCTTTGCTTCGGAAAAACAGAAGTCTTGCTCCAGCCTCCTGAAACAAAATTGGAAACAAACCTTCCCTCCGCCAATGTCTATGGAGGCCGGAGAGGGAGAGGGAGAGGGAGAGGGAGAGCGAGAGGGAGAGAAAGGCTGGATGGGGCAGAACAGAATGGCCAAGGGGCTCGGCCTGCTCTCTGCAGGGAGTGGGGTGGCCGCTTCCTCTCAGGTGAGTGGGAGCCCACTATGATGATCTCTCCAAAATCACACTCCCCATCGCTCTATTCATCCTGCCTGTTTACCAGGGAGACTGTAGACAGGGCCCACCAAAGCTATTGCTGGAGTAGAGAGATACCGTGCTCCCATTCTGCGTGCCGAAGCCGCCGTGTCAGTAAAATCTCCACAGCCTTCTGCCCTCACCTCAACCCCCGCTGCTCCTCCTCATGCCCTGCCCTCTCCCTGGTGGTCTGACTGTCACCCAGGTAGGGCTGAGAGGACCTAGCTTCTCCTGACCCTCTGGGTATGCACCCCACGGCTCCCCCCCTATTGCCTGGGTGACCTTGGCCAAGGCCTTGCATCTCCGAGCCTCTGTTTCCTGGTTGGTAAAATAGAGTGAGAGTGACTGCCTGAGCATCTTGGGAAGAGGTCTCAGGAGTGGGGATGTGGGAGGGATGCAGCAGCTAACACCGTTGTTGCTTGTCTCTGGTCCTGAGTCTCACCTCTGCTCCTCCAGTTCCTTGCCATTCCTGGTCCAACTCTGGGCTGCCCCCCGGAGCCTCCCTAGGCCATTGTTACCCCCACAGATGGTATTGCACTCTGTACCATTCAACACTCACCATGCACCCCTGGTTCTATTTACATGCCTGTTTATTTCAGAAAAACCACAGCACTGGAGGCCAAAGCTCTGGCTTGGAGTCCTGCTCCACCACCTCTGACTCACTGAGATGGGAGGCGGCCTGCACGCTCTCTCTCAGCTCCAGGTGCCTCATTTGTAAGCGGGGATGGTTATACTCACGCCCTCCTCCCAAACTTCCTATGGGGCACGAATGGATGCATGCATGTGAAAGTAGTTTGCATACTATAAAAAGCACTTGGTCTTCTTGCTGCTTTCTGTTTTTAGTTTGATGCACGTTTCCTGTGGGAATGACCTGCTTCTCACTGAGCCAAGGTGGTTGAACCGGGAGGGCATGGTCCCAGGCATGTGACCAGTGAGAGGCCCTCCTGGGCCCCATGTGAAGGATGCCTGTGAGTCCTGGAGGGAGCAGCCAGGAGCCTTCGCCGTGGTGGCCCAGATGGTTCGCAGGAGTGCTGGCGGGCGGAGGCGGCAGGGGCGACCCTGTGGATTGATTTCCGGCCCTGGTCCCAGTCTAAAGACATCCAGATGGTCTCTTGAAGATGTTACCCAGGAAGCCGGTTGCCAGACATAAGGGCACCGAGAGAAAGGCCAAGGACACACAACCAGAGGACACGAGAGGACACATCTGATAATTGAAACAGGAAAACCGTCGAAATGTTGGACTTCTCAAAGTCCAACTAGAAACCATCAAAATATAAACACCCGGTGGTAAACAGAACAGCGACCACATTGTGAAATGGAGTGCTGGAAAGTTCTAAATTATTTAATTGTGAAAGTTTGTTTTTGAAAATGAAGGAGAAAGGCTTCCTGGTGCAGTGGATGGCAGAGCGAGAGCTGGGCTAGGGAAGGATGTCTTCCTGAGGGGCACACCCAGGCCAGGCGGGGCCTGCATCCCTCCACATTCCCTGTGCTAGCCAGAAGCTTGGTCCAGTGACACCCTCGAGGGCCTCACACACGGAACCTGGGATGCTGTTGTCTTACAATGACTGATAGCTATGGAGGCGAATTATGCAGAGAAGTCATGTGGTTAGGTATTTGGACTTTGAGCTGTACTGAGATGAGTGGACCTCAAAGTAAGCAAACTACATGGAAAAGTCACAGGGCAATAAAGAGACAGAAGCTAAGATCATTGGTGGCCGGCTGGATGCTGAAGATGGAGAGTGATGACGGTGGCTAAGGATGACCCTCATATTTTTGGATCAAAAGATGGGGTGGGTCGGGAGCAGAAGTAGGCTTGATACAGAAACGAATGGTCTCAACATGGGGCTCATGGAGTTTGACACGTCTAGAAAAGATTGCATGAAATCTTTTGCATGAAAAGGGTTGGGATTTGAAGAAATCTAGACTGGAGCTTCCCCACTTGGGAGTTGTCTGACGTTGGCTTTCCTAGAAGCAGGCCCTGAGATGCAAATCTTTGTGCAAATCATGTATTAAGGACGTGCTCCCAAGAAAAACTGGAAAGGGAGGGTGCACACAGGGCAGCACGGGAGGGAGTCAAGAAGGAGTGATCTCAGGCACAGGTTGCAGGAGCCTGACCCCGAGGGGACTCTGGAGGGTACCTTATGCTTCCTGGCCTGAGGCGAGAGAGTTGGACTTTCTTGAGTGTGACTTCCTGCAGGTGTCAATCAGCGGCTGGGCATTCCTGCAGTGAGGGGTGGGGAAATTCCTGGCATTTTGGCTCTTTTCAAGCGAAGGGAAACCTGCTCCAGCAGCCCAAGGACATTCCTCCCAAAAAGGGCCATGAGCTGGTTGTTGGATGGGAGAGCTTACCAAAGCCAGGGGTGCATAGTGGACACGAGCTTCTGCGGGGGCGTGGGGGGGGGAGGAGACGCCTCATGTCACTTGTTCCCCAAGTCAGCAGCACATGGACAGTCACTGAAGCTGGCGTGGACCGGCTGGCTCTGGAGAGAGCAGAGCAGAAGAGGAGAGTGCTGAGCGTGGCACCCTGGGCAGCATGAACAGTCCGAGGTCCTGGCTGGCAGGAGCCTGCCAAGTGCACATGACCCAGCTTCCCACTGACGCCAGGATCCTTTCCCCTCTGCTGCTCAGTTAGTATTGCTCACAAGTGACTGAAACCCAACTCAAATGACTTAAGCAATAAAGGAATTTATTGACCCGGGTATCTGGGAAGTTCAAGGGTGTGGCTGGGTCCTAGGACAGAAATGATGTCACTGGGTTTCTTTATCTCCAGTTTTTGGCTCTGCCCCTCGATGTGTTTGTGTCTCTTACAATGAGTTTTCTCCGTGAGTTGGGAAGGCTGGGGTATGGCAGCCGCAGGCACTGTCCTTAAAATGTCTAGTACAGAAGGAAGAGCCTCTTCCTTCCAGCTGCCAAATATCAAACCCAGGGAAGACTAATAACCCTCAGGGGTCATATGTCCATCCTAAACCAATCACTACAGTGCATACTATCCCCAAAGGACCGACAGCATCACCTACTCCCTGGATCTCTCCCTCCCACCCTCCCTCCCTCCCACCCTCCCTCCCTTCCTCTGTATTTCACTCAGGCCTGAGTCACATACCTACCTCTATGAGGAAAACAGGTAAGTGTCAGCTCCGTCAAACCAGATGGGGTGGATTCTCCATAGGAAAAAAAAACTTTTTTACTAAAAGAAAGGGAGAAGATGCTGAGCTGTCAACCATGGATGTCCTTCCTACCTGGCTTCCCCTAGTGCTGTGGTCAGCAAACTGCGGCTCACAAGCCACATGCGGCTCTTTGGCCCCTTGAGTGTGGCTCTTCCACAAAATACCACGGTCTGGGCGAGTCTATTTTGAAGAAGTGGCATTAGAAGAAGTTTAAGTTTAAAAAATTTGTCTCTCAAAAGAAATTTCAATCCTTGTCCTGTTGATATTTGGCTCTGTTGACTAATGAGTTTGCCGACCACTGCCCTAGTGTTCCTGAGATGAGGAGTTCCCTCACCACCCAGGCCTCTGGGAAGGTCAGGTGGATCCTGGGGATGAGAAGGTGGGGAAAATGGAGGGGCATCGGAGTCCTGCCCTGAAGAGAGGGAGAGATAACGAACAGGCTTTGGCTGAAGCATGTCTGGATCTGGCCCTGGACAGGGGCAGGGGCAGAGCAGGCCCTAAACTGAGGCCCAGGGGTCTGCCCTGGGTGCTTGGGGATGCTGCTCCCAAGAGCTGCTTGTGTGGCAGGTGGAACAGACACTTACAGTTTCCAGCTGAAAGGAGGGGCCAGGCAGAGCTGGCAAGAGGAGCTGCCAGCTGCAGGGCTGTCCCAGAAGTCAGGCAGGACACAACTGGCAGCTGAGAGCAGGGCAGGCTCTTTGCAGGCCCTGAAACTCTAACTCTGTGGATGGCCTAATGGGCCCAGGGGTAGGAGTGAACCCCCAGATGCAGGGAGGCAGAGCGGCCTTTCTTACAAGGACAGAAAGCAGATTAGTGGTTGCTTAGGGCTGGGAAGGGGACAGAAGGTGATAGTTAAAGGATGTGGGTTTTTTTTTAAGAATAAAAATGTTCTAAGATGGATTGTGCTGATGGTGACATATATCTGTGCGTATTCTAAAAACCATTGAATATACACTTTGAATGCGTGAGTTGTATAGCATGTGAATTATGTCTTAACAAGG